>JAWNOP010000031.1:0-433183 GCA_035045925.1 Drosophila atripex
GCATTGACCTCAAACGAGGGATGAATCGATTTTATCGATTATATATTAATTATCGATTGTGATGTGGATCTTCTTCAAATCCGATGATTTTACCCTTTTGAGTTTTTGTCATGTTTGTCAACGGCTTCGCAACCTTGCCATAGTCCTGGATAAACTTCCTGTAGAACGACAGCATTCCAAGGAAACTTTTCAGTTTATTTGAATGGGTGGTTCCATACTTATTATGGCGTTCACCTTTCTCCAATCCCCCTTACGCCCCACACCTCAAGTCAACTGAGTAAGCCAATCGAAGGCATGAATCGGGGAATTGTGGGACCGATGAAAATATAATAGCGAGAATCATGCATGAGAAAGCACTAGGTCGTTGAATCTCTTACGGTGGATCAAAAAGAGAAGTGAGTAGAAAGAAGCGGGAGGGGGCTCTGAAGCCGTACCTAGCAACAGAAAAGGAATAGGGATATCCGCCAATGGGAGTGTGGCGCGACGAATGAAAGAGCATTTTCACCCAGTAAAGCGAGAATCGAATGGAGGCGAATTTGTCGGACGACCGTCTACACATAACACACCAAACTTGTCACAATTACAGTTTGGTTCCAGACTTTAATCGTTAGCAGTGACGCCCTTGTAAACTCGCTGAGAAAATTATGAGTACAAAGCAAATATCCTCTGCAATTCTGGGAACGCATTATCGTTCTTGCGACCAGATGTCACATTTCCATACTGAGATTGAATGAGCTGAATCCTTGCACGCAGCTCTAGAGTACGTAACAACCAAAAACTGGTCGCTTGAGGACGTTATTTCCACAAAATACAGTAGGCTGTGAAGCTTAGCCTTGCCAAAGCGGCTCTTAGTGGGCATCATCAGAAATCAAGGTAATGCAGACACTACATGGGACATCCCATAACATAGTATAAATGCAGAAGGTGGTGAATAAGTAATGGTAAAGAACTATTTACTGTTATTTGCGACTCTACGTCATCCCTACGTCAAGTGGCTGCCATGCGGCCATGGCAACGTCCACAGCCTCTAAAAATTTCAATCGCTACTCAAGAAATTCTACCATCGACTTTTAAATATGAATCAGGTCTGAGTTTTAGGCTTTTTGACTTTTCCACTTAGCCTGAGCAATTCCGAACAATTTTTTTTTGTCCCGGAGATTCGTTGGCAAGGGTTCATTTGAGCAGAGCGCTGCGGCGTCTCGTGATCGATTTCGGCATGCAACGCCACTAATGTAATAAATATTCTGTAACCCAAAATATAACAAAAAAATACAGATCTAACTTACCGTTTAATTTATAATCATATAAATTTGCTGGTCCTTCGAGCCGGATTGCCGCAAACACATTTGGATTCCGGATATTATTAAATTGGCACCTGTGGAGGTCTATAGATTCGTCACTCGTATTCGTCACCTCACCCTAAATATTCTCCATGCGGAATGTGATTCAACAACGGGTCTTCTGGAAATCGTAGCTTTGCCGGGCATACAACTCGGTATCCCGGTTTCCAGAAGATATTCAATCCATTGGTACGTTAGAAGCACGCCTAGCGCAACTTCAGGAAAATTATGTACGTTTTCTCCAACTTACGAAGGGACTCTACACGTTCCATGATGACCCAGATTGGGAGATCCCTGACGATGACCACGATGCATATGAGGAGAATACCACTCATGTTCATATAAGCAGCACGACGTTCGGAGCGAATATGAGCTGATTTTCAGTTGGAGCAGATAAAACTGCCCACGTTTTCTGTAAATTACGAGGATTGGAAGCATTTTTCGGATATGTTTAAGGGATCTATCGACAATAATCTGCGGCTGACCGACTGCCAATTCATTACTTAAAATCATACTTACATGGAAAACGAAAATTACAACAAAGCATGGGATAGGTTGGAAAAACGATACAACAAGTGATCACTCATCCTGCGATCATTCTTCAACAACTTTATGACTCTTCCCATCTTCAACACTCAAGAGGCTTCTCAACACTCAAGAGCACCACCAGTTCGACGCTCAGCTGCTACCTTACACGCAAATTCAGAGTCGCCAAGAGGAAATGGTACGTGCATTTCTTGCAATGAAGCCCATCAACTATTCAGATGCGCCTAATTTTTGGGATTGAATCTCGAAGCGCGGCTGTAATTTCATGACTCACAAGCTGTGCTTCAATTGTCTTAGCACGGCTCACATGGATTCGAATTGCACATCAAAACATGCTTGCCGCGAGTGCCGTCGTTAAAATCATTCGCTACTTCACGGAGCATCTCACTGTCTACGGAAATAGTACGTCTACGGAAACAGTACGTTTCGTCCGCGCCCTCGCCATTAGATGCTATACACACTAGTTCGGCCTCATCAAAACAACGATCACTGTCACCAGGCGCAGCCAGCCCAGGAAACCCAATCGTCAATCATCACACGTTGGAACATATCTCCGCACCAGGTCGGTATTATTCGAGGACGCGCTCAGCTAAAACTACAGTCTCGACTCTCCAAGCACACCTTAGACTTGGATTCATTTATTTTTCATTCATTGGCTGATCCTACGTTTAGCACACCCGGTCCAATCAACGTTCTCATTGGAGCCGATCAGTTATGGAATTTATACACTGGAGAAGAAGAGATTTCGGTAAAGGCAATACGTGTGGAATTAATACACTCGTTGGTTGGTTCATTCCAGGTTCTAACGATACCTGTGACGACAACCGTATTGCCACCACGCATCATGGGGACCTAGACGGACCAAACACACCTAGACGAAGATGGACCAGGTTCACCCCATTAAGGAATTTATCGACGCTAGTGACCCATCAGAGGCTCACTTCATAGCTAAACAGTCACGTTCCCAGGAGGGAAAATACATTGTGGAATACCCATTTAAATAGTCTACTTCACCCATCGGGGTAACCCTACCCCAGGCCATAAACCGTGAGTTTTATGAATGACTTCCTCGAGCGTGGTCACATGGAGCAGCTTCCAGCAGCTGAGATAGAAGATACTAGCTTCTATTTACCGCACCATGCGGTCCTAAAATTCAACAGTCTCACATCCAAGTGTCGAGTTGTGTTTATTGGTTCCGGAAGGAAACATCTTCGCTCAACGATCGCCTCCACTTAGACCTCCTTACACATGGATCTTATTGTTGGAACCTATTTGCAGTTTGCCTACGATTTTGACAACATCGATATGTGTTCTGTGTGTTCTATTTTCTCGGTCTTGAGGAAATATTCCGTTTGGTTCAAAGCTATGATTGGACGATGGCGAACACTTATGGAGCAGTGGCCAATGTTGTCAAGCAGCCGTGTTCCACGAAACATTGCCTTTTCTGGTCATCCGATTGAGCTGTATGGGTTCTCAGATGCGTCTTCCAACGCATACGGAGCCTTGATTAGGACTTCAATAAAAGAATAAAAGGGAATAACTCCCAGGATAGGAAAAGCCTGGTTCGCTATTTTCGTCTACCTATGCACAAAGGCACTCCACATCGAGGTGGTTAGCGATCTGACGACGAAAGCTCTCATCGCGGCTTTTCAGCATTTCATACACGACGCTCAAGGCCAACAGACCTTTATACGGACAATGGCACGAAACTTCACGGAGGCTAACGCATCATGGACGACATGCAACGCCTAATGCTTGACCAAGCCAACGACCAGGACTTGGCCAATTTCCTGTGCAGTAAGACAATCAATTGACACTCTATACCTTCATCTGCGCCGCACTTTGGAGGAATATGTGAAACTGGAGTACGTTCAATTAAACTCCACATGCGACGCATCATAGGATCTACACCTTTAACAATTGAAGAGCTAACGTTTCGGCGTTTATGTTTATCTTATTTTCGAAGCGTAATTTTAAACCACATTTTTGTTACCAACGCAAGCCCAGCGCATCGTGAATATAAATGTAATAAATATTCTAAATATCGGTACTGTAAGAAATATGTTTTCCAGTAATTTGAGTTAACCAGACCACGAATACCAAACCAAACCATGAAGCATATGGAGTATAATAAACTCAGCACATGTTCGACGCTACTGCAAAAAAAAACAGTTGTAGCCGGTATCGAATGAGGTAAAGGTTGGTAAATTGGATGTTTGGGTAAAGAAGAGATGTTAATATGTCTATTTGTAGTGTTAGGGTGGGGGGGGGGGAGGGTGGGGGGGGGAGTTGGTATTTAGGGTGGGAGTGGGTGGCGTGTGGTCGTATTTCATGATTTCGCGGGTGTTGACAATGCTGCTCGCTGGTTGCGCCATCTACACTCAGTACTAGGTCACTCACTCAGTACAAGACATTAGGTCTTGGCACTAGCTGCCAACAGACACCTTATGGTCAAAAATGATTCGAATATTATTTATTAAGAACAGACCATCCGAAAAACGATTAGTCATTAACTAATATTTCGAGAAGTTAAGCAACAGGATATTATACAAATTCCAAAGTTTGATGGAGATTAAGATTGATACAATAAGTAGGTGACGACAAAAACCTAATCTCAACATCAATTGGCAGACAGGCCAGTGACCAGGATGCCTGGCAACGGCTAAAGAATCGATATCAAAATGAACGGCATTAAGGGGTTAGAACACCTTGAACCGGTACAACACCTTTAACCAGAATCAAATAATGATACGTTTACCGCTCCACGTGAACCCAGCTCTAACCATCATTCTAACAAATGATCCCGGCGTTCTGTTACCAACAGCCCAAGAAGAAATACATGGACTAGCAATGCCGCACACTCCTATCCCCCTCACCCCTCAGCAATGTCGCACACTCCTATATTCTGGATCACAGATTAACATAATCTCCAGAAGAATGGTTCACACTGTCTAATGGAACCATCATGGAATGGAACCAACGTCGCTGACCTGGCAGGGAAAACGGAAAGATCACGAAAAAAAGCTGTATTGACCCTATCATTAATAACCACTGATTTTCAAAAACTAATCAAAGTACTCGTACAACCAGAAATAATGCCCAATCCCACCTTATTCAGGCACCAAGAAAGATCTCGGATTGAACTATCCCAAAAAAGATTGAACTATTGTTGGGCGCTGAATATTTCCACCCGCTTATGAGGCCACAACAATTATATTTGGGAGAAGGATGTCCACTTCTCTAAAATACCGCGCTTGCATGGATTGTGATACCGGAATTAGCTCTTGATTCAAAGGCAGAACAAGCATGCCACGAAAGGGTATCGGTGAAATCGACACATCCGAGCGAAGTTCTAGTGCATTCATCATCAAAAAGGAAATAGTAAAACCTGTAAGATCAAGGAATTTTCCGCCGATGGCTGATCAACAAGACGAGACTCAGAAGAACATTGAACCACAAGCCCAAGTTTTTCAAATCCCGACTGAAGAGCACACATTGCAAGTGCCAGTAAGTAATGGAGTTCAAAGAGTTCAAGCCACCGCAAACTCTAAAGTGTGCCAGAGGGAGACACATCACCCGGTATGGGTAACAGGCATCTCCAAGAGGAACCTAGAAGCAAGGCCAAGAAAGGACCGAAAGTCCTGCATGCGCACTGACCAACCAGGAAGAAGACGGACCAACCGCAACAAGACGAAGGAAACAACAGCCTGAATAGAAATATCTTTGGAATTTTACCAATGTTCGAGGTCTCACCCACTTGAGATTCAGTTATTAGTTTTAAGAGTGACAATATTTTCTACTGCAAAGACAGTCCAAAAACAACGCACAGTCGCATTAGATTGAGTCCCTCAATAAAGGGGAGAATCTTGGCACCAAGTGGTAAGACCTAATAACCCAGTTCCAATAGACGGCGCCGGAATCGGGTTAGAAACCGAAATCAGCAATAGAAGCTGTAAGATTGACAGACTGACCAGAGCGAGCAGAACCAGCGAGCTCAGCAGAAAACCAATACCACAATATGAGTCAGCAGATCCAGAACTATTACATAGCACGTAATTTCTTTACATTGACCCTACTGTGTGTACTTTTAATGTATTTTATTCGAATTATAAATAATTAGAAAAGATCAAATTTCATATAAATGCTGGGGGTGTGTACGAAAAGAGTAAAACAAAAGGGGAGTGTATTGGCTGATTCACACATAACTACACACATCTTCTATATTATCCACCACGCAATTTTCACGTAAACTATCTCATCCATCAGTAGTTCCTGGTATTGATCTCCGCGAAGTTCGCACGTTTAATTTAAGCCAAGTAGTCTCCACTGGTTTATAAAATCCCGTGTTGGGACTAGTGCCAGCATTAATTGCTGGCACTATTTGCGGGTTATCAGCAACTCTATATTTTCTAATTCTCCCAGATTCACACGCGTTTTATTGAGTTTTGTAGAGCATGCGCTTTTAAAATAAAATACAAAATATTATTTTTTGTTACAATTTTAATAAGTATAATATATAGGCGCTCTTTTAAGTCCAGGCAGAGCAGAGCATATCCATTTTCAATTATTTGTTATAGCTCCGCTTCTTAAAAGTGAGACCAATAGCTATAGCAAAACGAAAATCTTCGGAAGTAGCATAGCTTTTCAAACACATATTTAATGGAACAAAAGCATATTTAATGATTAGATCTGGTTCGAATTGCCCTATTTTATGAACATATTCATAATACCCAAGCATAATAATACCCAAATACACAAACATAACAAAATACTTAACCACAGTCCAAAAAAGCACTCAAAAACAAAGGTATCAAAGGCATTTTTATTATAAATTTTTGTATTGATTAAAAATAGGAATTAACTAAATCGTGTAATCGAACAAAAGCTTGATTTCGAAATCGTTCCTCTTTAGTTTGATATAATTGATGTCCTTTAGAGTTAAAATAAAAGGGGAATATTTTTTTTTCTTTTAAAACAATTTGGTTCCCAAGTGTGAAATGCATATAATCTGCAACTGCAGCATTATAAGGATTCGTTGTAGGAGAATATGGCATACCTCTGACTTCGGCGTATCCATTTTTAGCTTTTTGCTTTTGAACAACATACAGATTTGTTTCATTTGCAATATTTTCGTAAGATCTTTGTTGCATTATACCAATAAAAAAAGCCTTCACTATATGTTGTACATTCGTAGACCCTTCAATTTTTGCATATAAATCTTTTATTCCTATAACCTTACAAATCGTTTGTATAGCCCGGTGACATATTAAGCCATATCCATTAGGTTTTTGAAAACAATATATTTTCGTCTTTCCAAACGCGGTATAAAAGTCATGGTATATAGTTCTATTTTCACACAGGTTAATATTAATAAGCTTTTGACCTGCCCGATTCTTGGACTTTCGAAGAGCAGTTCTCACTTCTGGTGCTTTAGCTGTAGCAAATCCTGCTAACCCATTGCCATTTCCTGTTACTGACAATACAGAATATCTTCGTTTCCTTCCCATATTTCCTTTCATAATAAAAACTATTTTGTTCTCTAAAACGCGGGTATCAAACGAACTAAATTCTTCTTCGCCTACACTATCAGGCGGACCAATACTACGACCGGGCATTTTACTTCCAGACCATCCGCGGTCTATCGGATTTAATTTCATTATTCTAAAGTTGCTCATTGAGTCACGCAATTTCATTATTCCGTTTACCTTATCATGGCTATCGGTCATTTTCTGAGAATGGACGAGTTCATATCCTCTTAAAACAGGAGAATTTAATCCAGGCCAGACACGGCTGTTTTTTCCAAGGCCAAGGCTTTGGCCTTTGTTTAGGTCCTTCGCCACCTTTTTACCACTTCCTTTACCACGACCTCTTTTTTTTCCAGCATTGCTTACAGCAGTAACTCCACGCCAAATATCCTCGGCAGGAACTAAAAAAAGTAAAGCACAATGGAATCATAACAATATTTACACTAATAAAAAAAATAAAATTTACTGCTCAATTTATAGAAACCAAACCAAAAACTCAGTAAAACAAGTCTATCCTAACGAAAAAAAAACACCACTTATCAATTACGGGTTGTTATGCCCTTGCAGAGGGTATTATAATTTTGGTCAAAAGTGATCGGAAATGGGATAACTTCGTTGTTTTTTAAGTTAGAAGGAAGGGACTTTGTATGGTTTCCACTTTGGGCAAACTAATCCGATCTGCCAAATATCATAAAGATCGGCCAACTATATACGATCCGATATATATCTAATAATAAAGATGCGTGCCGCCACCTAGCGGACTGCCTCTCAACTGCAAGGGTATATCAACTTTGGCTCCGTCCGAAGTTAGCTTTCCTTTCTTGGTCAAACGTCATATATATCGGATCGTATATAGTTGGCCGATCTTTATGATATTTGGCAGATCGGATTAGTTTGCCCAAAGCTCGTCCGATAGGCGACGAGCATCTTATATTATCAGATATATATCGGATCGTATATAGTCGACCGATCCTTAATTTGGCAGATCGGATTATTTTACTCAAAGTGGAAACCATACCAAGTCCCATCCTTCTAACTTAAAAAACAACGAAGTTATGGCATTTCCGATCAATCAGTTATATGACAGCTATAAGATATAGTCGACCGATCCCGGCCGTTCCGACTTATATACTGCCTGCAACGGAAAGAAAGGTGTGTGCAAAGTTTGAAGACGATAGCTTTAAAACTGAGAGACTAGTTTGCGTAGGAAACAGACAGACGGACAGACGGACATGCTTATATCAGGAGGTGATCCTGAAATAACAAAAATATATTTACTTTATAGGGTCGGAGATGTCTCCTTGACTGCATTGAACACTTTTGACCAAAATTATAATACCCTCTGCAAGGCTATAAAAACGAATATATAGACAAGAATGTTTAGAATGTTTTTGAAGTAAAATGTATGTGTCTCATTGAAGAAAAACATAGATTATTGTCTAAGTAGATTATAGATCCTTTATATATAGATTTCTTAACATTTACACGAATTAAACAATTATTTAGAAATCTTATAAAATTAGACGACGTTTTATAAAACTGAAAACGAAGTAAAAGGCTTAATTACTAGACTGTAATTCTGCTTGAGGGAAAACATAACATAAAATGTTTTAAGATAACATCAAACTTAATGTATTCTTTCCTAGACCAGGTAGGCCAAATAAAACGCAAGATTTTACAGGTTGGAACATTCTGTCAAAATTCTTATTCTTCTGTAAGCGACATTCACCAAAAGAAATTTAAATTAATAATTAGTTAAATTAATAATAGATAAAATTTTCGCGTTTAAATATTTCGGTTTAAGCAATGATAGCCAGTGATAGCCAATGATTTCTCAATTGCACCTTCAGAAAAAATAGAAAATTTTAAAATTGATGGATTTGATTTAATGTGTCTGTTGCCATGACCTAATAAAATATTTTCACACCTAGTAATAGTTAGCAATAAGCAGTAATTGATTTCCGACCGACTAACCCAGATACGGACGGCGTCCACTTATGGAAGAAGCGGAAACAACAATATCAGCAGTAAGAATGACCGACTGACCGGGGCAAACAAGAACCAGCGGAATCACGAAACTCATAAAATCAGCAATACCCATGCCGGAGGAACCTTGTACCTCAACCTCACCACAGCTGAGGCCGTCAACAACCTCTGCACAAACCAGGTAAATTTAGTCAGACTTTCTATAGGTTTTTTTTTACTACGACTCCGGGACCTATCTTTACGAGTTTAAGTTCGACGCGAGTTTAAGTTCGACGATAGTGGATGCATAAACGCTGTACGGACGAACATTTTAAGATAAGGTATCTAATTTTTTTTGTTCAGTATAACGACTTAAAATTATAAAAAAACTTTCGCAAAAGTTTGTGATTTATTGTATTGATATTGGTCTTTCTTCTGACATAAGTAGAGGCTACATCCATACCCATAATTCTATCTTGCCGCCCGCTTACGGTATCCTCAATATTATTGACTTCGCTGTAACTAAAGTGTCACGTAGGCAGACACACATAAAAAACTAAGATGAGTTTTGATTTGACCATTCACCTGTGCTTATGTATCTATCTAAACAACCGCAGCTGGGGTAACACCAACATCAAACATCAAATAAAACAAGCACAAGAAAATAAGTAAGTCTATGTGGGCGGGGCCACCCTGGGAGCTTTCAGAAGTTTTTATTTTTGTAATTGTAATATTTCAAGCAGACCGAGCCCTTTGGCGGTCAAAACGTCAGTAGATCCGTCTTGCTCTTCAGCGGCGATTTTTCCATTTCCACTTGAGAATTAAGAGTAAAAGAATTTTAAATGTACTGAGCTTCTACGTTCTTTCTTTTGTTCGTTGCTCATTTGAAATATTTTGCGTGGCACTTATTGATGTTAGTTTGAGTTTTTGTATAGCCGATACCCGAAGAATTCAAGAGAATTCGTATGAATGTATGTATGTAACAGGGAAAAGTGGTACATATATTCTTGATCAGCCTCCAACTCCCGAGTCAATATAGCCATATTCGTCTGTCTGTAAGAACGCGTTAATCTCGAAACTTTAATTGAGAGAGAAAGATATATAGTAGTGGGAGAGACATTTAGACTTGTTCAATCCTATCTTAATTTTAAATCTGCGTTTATATTAAATTATTTTATTTAAATCCTTTCTCTATTCAAAAATCCGTATCGCTTCGCGTGTTTAGTGAAATATTTGGAGGTAAATGAATATTTTTTTAATTTTATTTCAAGCATAACTTGGCTCTGCGGTTCATCTTTTTTATTTACAGCGGCGAGCAAAGTTGAGTGCATGTTCACAATTCTGACTTTGGCCATCTTGAGACTGTACTATTAAAAGCGGCGCGAGCTGCGTGAGATAACACCCTAAACTTTCTTTTACATTTCTTCCACGCCCCCTCAGATGGCATGTTACTGTAGCGCCAATTCAGGAAAGTATTTAGAAAGTGTTGATATAGTGCCAGCTTACATTTAAAAACGAAAAAATTTTCTTAAAACAAGAACGGAAAGCTAACTTCGGGCGGAGCCAATGTTGATATACCCTTGCAGTTGAGTGGCAGTCCCCGCTAGGTGGCGAAATTAATCTTATATTATTAGATATATATCGGATCGTATATAGTCGGCCGATCCTTATGACATTTGGCAGATCGGATAAGTTTCTCCAAAGTAGATCCTTATGAAATTTGGCACGTCTAATTATTTTACCCAAAGTGGAATCCATACAAAGTCCCATCCTTCTAACTTAATAAAAATAACGAAGTTATGCCATTTCCGATCAATCAGTTATATCGCAGCTATAGGACCGTTCCGACTTATATACTGCCTGCAAAGGAAAGAAGGGTGTGTGCAAAGTTTGAAGACGATAGCTTTAAAACTGAGAGACTAGTTTGCGTAGAAACAGACAGACGGACAGACGAACGGACGGACAGACGGACATGCTTATATCGACTCAGGAGGTGATGCTGAATATATATACTTTATGGGGTCGGAGATGTCTCCTTCACTGCGTTGCACACTTTTGACCAACATTATAATACCCTCTGCAAGGGTATAAATATTATTCCAATGTCTAAGGGTAAGATGAAAAACATCGGTTTATCATTTTTTTTGTACCTTCTGACTCTGTATTGCGTTTTTTTTTAATTCGAGGAAGTCCAAAAATTAATGTTGTTGCAGGTGAAATTCGTTTTAGAGCTTGCGTCAGCTGCTAAAGTCATTTGAAGTAGAAAATTTGTGCAATTGGACGAAATAAATATTTTGTAAGTGAAAATATAAATATATATTTTTTTTATTATTTTAAAGATTTTGCTGCTGGAAAATTTTTTTACCATGTTGCTCATAGTGTCAAGGACGCAAATTGCTTTTATAAGCTAGCCCGTCTAGAGGAGGTCTTGAGAGAATTTAAGGAACAAAAAAAAATTATAAGGTAAGTTTGAACTTGGACCAACTAATATTTGCTTAAGTATACATGGAACAACAACAAATGAATAAGCTGCTCTTTTCGCTTAAATAAGCTTGCTCTCGATATTAAAGTGTTTTCAATTCTTTTTGTATGATACTATCATTGACAATATGAAAGCATCCTGGCTGTACTACAGAAACTCAATTGTCTGTTTTAAATGTAATATAAGCCGCTGCTTTTCCCAGTTAAAAGACTTTTTCTACGATTTTTATGAAAAATAGGTAAACGAATTTTTTGTACAAAAATATTTGAAGCTTTGTAAATTTAAGTCACTTTAGTTTTAATAGTTATTTTATTTTCTTTTGAATATCTTTATATTTGGCATTTCTTTATATATTTTTAATAAAACGTGTGAACAAAAAAATGATTTCCCAATTTTTTGTTGGCCTAATTCTCAAAGCAGCCTTTAGGCGACCCAAGGATATAGTCCTATAAAACTCGATCCATGCAAAAGTTTTTTTAGAACAAACATTAATACATACTGAATCCAAAAACATTTTTTTCTTGGAAAAAAAAATTTAGGCAAAATTTAGTTAATTCCCAAACATATACAATTGTACAAAAATGTACAATTGGGTGGGTGGAAAAACGAGTACCAGTTATCATATAGTCGGGAAACTGGTTTTTGTGTGCCGATTTGCACTTTCAGTGTCGTCGCATGCAGACATGTATTTATTGTGTTCCGGAAAAAAAGTATACAATAAAATCATGAAAGTGCAGTGACTGGTTAAACAAACTTACAATAACGCGAAAAGACGCTTTCTGCGATGAAAAAGCGAATGTTTATATTAATTAATCAATCAATTAATATAAAGCCAAACAACTAAAACTCTTATTAACTGAACCTCGATTACAATGAGTCAAAACAACGTTCGCACACAACATCAACGTGAGCAAGACAAGAGACGGCTCTCTGTACAAAGAAACAACAAGTACTTCTCTTTTAAAGCAGCCGAAAATAAGGCAAGCTCTGATAAAGCGCGGCCAATTACCCCGAACTTGACCAAACTCTTAAACGTAACGAGCGAGAGAGCGCGTTCTTCCTCACCCTAGAATACCATTGATGCCTCTGCAGCCGAAGATCGCTGAACGTCCCCCAGCGCAGGTATGCAATGACCTACGATCACCAGCAGTAACTAGCACTGCAACGACAATCGTAACAACAACAACAACCGCAACTGTATCGACAGCCCGCTTAACGACATCATCAGTTAGCAGCGTAAATACGTCTGCCGCTTCGCTGGCGAAAAAAAATGGATCGCTACATCCAAATAAAAAAGAAGCTAAGCACCTTTATTCTTAACGCAAAGTAACCTATGGCAACGCTAGCCAGCTTTAATAGAAACGCCCATGAACTCGAACCGATTTAAAATCTTGGCACACTTTGGTCAACAAAATTATCGAGCTTATAGGCAAGGAAAACTTCCACGAAATACCCCTTGTAAAGGGCAAACGATCAGGAAACATAAGTTCTAACTAAATCTGCAGATAATTACAGAGAATTATCGAAATATTTCACAGAGAATAAAAGGATCTTTTACACGTATCAGCTTAAAAGCAGCAAGGGCTTGCAACTCGTACTTAAAGGCATAGAGTCCAACGTAACGCCTCAAGAAATAAAAAAAACCGCTACAAGAATATGGTCATAATGTAAATTGGTGTATAAATACCCGGTGTGTGTAGTGAAGTCTTTTTCTCGACCTCACTAGGACCCACAAACTCTGACAAAAAAGCGACATACGCAAGCGTTTTAAAATCGGGACTGGCTACCACAAAAAGTTCATTTTTGCAAACAGCATACCACGAACATGATGCTTAGCAGCATCGCTCGCTGGAACAGTCCAAAAAGCATCTTTGATATGCTCACAAGGAGATTACTTCATAGCAGCAGGAGACTACAATGCCAAGCACACACACTGGGGATTTCGTCTTGTGACTCCAAAAGCAGCTTTCAATCATCAAAGCCAAGAAAAAGCTCCACTACGTTTCTTCTGGAACTCCAACATACTGGCCGGCCGATCCAAAAAAAACTACCCGCCTTGATAGACTTTGCAATTACCAAAAACATCCCTAAAAATCTGATAAACGCCGAATGCCTTTCGGATCTTTCATCTGATCACTTGTCTGTACTGCTTCTTCTACTCCAACATCCAGGAACATTGAAACAGTATTTGAAATTAACTTCACAGATAACCATCTGGCTTATGTACAGAAATTATGTTAGCTCACACATCAAGCTAAGTCCTCACCTCAACGATGAAGCCAACGTAGACAGCTTTGTTAATTCACTAGAGTCTGTAGACGTCTCTGCAGCCCAAGCTTCAACACCTCGAATTCAAAATACACAATGCAACCAAAAGATGAAAAATCTACAAAGCTTGTCCTCAAAATGCGACGCTTACGTAGAGAGTGGCAACTCCACAGATCGCCATCTGCTAAACAAAGCTCAAGACATGCCTCAAGCCAACTTACTAAAGCTTTAAAGGAAGCAGAAGCATATGTCCACCGCCGTTACATAGAGCAGTTATCAACTTCTATTACAAAGTATTCAATATAGAGAGCTCATCCGACTCTGAGCTTACCGAAATAAACTGTGATGCCTATTAGAAATCCCACAGGCGGTAGGCGGCTGGGTCTGCAGCGATGCAGACAGAGCCAGCATGTTTGTTACGGTGCAGACAGAGCCAGCATGTTTGTTACGGTGCAGACAGAGCCATTAAATCCTGAAACTAGTGCGTTTACTTGGCCGACTATACCTTATAAGCCTCAGCTTCAGCATGAGCCAATTAAATTTCGCCCAAACGATATCGCTAACATCATTAAAAATCAACTGAATCCGAAAAAGTCCCCGGCCTGCGACCACATAATTCCCAAAATGATCATTGATCTCCCATATTGCGCCGTTTGCACTATCACCCACCTCTTCAACTTGGTCATTTTCCAGGGAGATGGAAAAAGTAAATTTAAATAGTGATAGAAAAGCCGGGAAAAGACCACACAATCCCAACGTCGTATAGACCTATAAGCCTACTTTCTTGCTTATCTAGACTTTTTAAAAAATGCGTATTGACTCGGATAAACAAATACCGGAGAATCCAGAAAGGAATCCCGCCAGGTCAATTTAAGTTTCGCGAAAAACACGGAACACAATTGAGCAGGTCAACCGGATAACATCAGAAATTCGGAACGCGTTCGAAAAACGAGAATACTTTACTGCCATATTTTGAGATGTCTCTCAAGCATTTGATAGCGTCTGGCTAGAAGGTCTAATGTACAAGATCAAGACAATGCTCCCATACAACACCCAAAAGTTGTTCGAGTCTTACCTTTATAAAAGAAAGTTTGCTGTGAGGTGCAACACTGCTATAACTGATGATTTCATTATAGGAGTTAGAGTTTCTAGGATTTCATTATAGGAGCTAGAGTTTCTCAAGGCAGTGTGCTAGGGCTAACATTATATGTCCTCTACACAGCAGACGGGATGTCTGACTAACAAGCACATGACTAACAATATCCACGTTTGCTGATAACACAGTTATTCTTACACAGATAACACAGTTATTATAGTAAGACTCACATTGCGCCGGCACATTGAAGCCAAAAAAACACACCTAAAGCTAAAAGCTAGCAGCCTCCATTGGCTCATCAACGCTCGGTTTCCCCCTAGCTTTGAATACAAAGTCCTGCTGTATAACTCGGTACTTAAACCTATATGGATGTACTGCTCCCAGTTATGGGAGAATGCCAGCAATAGCAATATTGACATAGTCCAGCGAGCTCAGTACAACTTTACAAAGTAAAGGTACTTTACCAAGCTAGTGTTGCACCCTAACCACCTGGCGAGAGGTCTAACAAGTTTGAGCAACTAAGCACGTCTTCGTCGCAACGACTTACCCACCCAGAGAACTTGTGGAACGTACAACCAGAATGCAGTCTTAGTTTACTGTTAGTTAAATTTTAATGTTAAGATTCAAAAACTTAGTCTCATAATTAGGAGAAGATTCAAGAAATAATCGCAGTCATCTTCAAAAAAAAATATGTGTGCCGTAAAATTAAATACAAATTTCGGGAAATATTGATACAATCACATTTTTTTTTTATCGGAGTCACCGCCTTTTCAGCGCCGTAACGACAAAAATTGTTTGAAAATACGCATATTCTACGCAAACTAGTCTATCAGTTTTAAAGCTATCGTCTTCAAACTTTGCACACAACCTTCTTTCCTTTGCAGGAAGTATATATGTAAGTCGGAACGGCCGGGATTGGTCGACTATATAACCGATTGATCGGATATGTCATAACTTTATTGTTTTAAAGTCCGATCTGAGGAATTTCATAAGGATCGGCCGACTATATACGATCCGAAGTTATCTTTCCTTTCTTGTTTAATATAAGTTCTATATCAACTATATTTAAAAACTTATATATTCTAAAAACAATGATGGTAAAAGTAATTACAATGCCAACCTAATTCAATATATGGTAAAAATTTAAAGGTAATCGAGCAGGTGAAATCCTGTGTTAGGGGGAAAAAATATTGAAAATTGTCGGCCTGTATTATGGGCTGTGAGGACATTTTCAAAAAGATTAAAGGTATTTTCAATTCCTTTCTTCCCCACACCGCTCCAATATTTTGTAGGTTTTTCCTTTAATATATTATTATCGATTTTATATTTAAACTGTAGATGTACTATATGCGTATATATGTACATACATAGTATGTATGTATGTAGGTACACATAGGATATAGGAACTTTTGTCCATGTACATTCCTACTTTATATAACTTACGCTTGTTAAAAAAGCTAGTGTTACGGAAACCCAACAAGTATTGAATGCCAACATTTTGTTTTACAGACAGTATTTGCGAATAATTCCAATTGCTCGTCCGTTTTGCTTGACAAAAAATGCTCACATATCTTTGGAACATTTTACAGCCTTAAATATGTTTTTCTCAATTTCACAGTACTTTAAGTTAAGGTATCTTCACCATTAATATAAGTCTTGTCAAGATATGTAGGGAAATTGATATACGTAAAATTGTTATACGGAATGAACTGATCAAAAGTGAAACACTAAAAGTACTTATATCCACTACTCAGTTTGAATTCAGATCGAATAACATGCTAATATATTTATTTTATTTATTATTTTTAGTGAACTTTTTTTTTTTTCATTTTTTAAGAGCGGTCAGAATATTTTCGTGTTACGGTCACACTGTCAAATAGGTAATCAGCGGTATCTGTTTAAAATTAAAATAAATTGTAATTAAACAAGAAAGGTAAGCTAACTTCGGACGGAGCCGAAGTTGATATACCCTTGCAGTTAATTGGCAGTCCGCTAGGTGGCGACACGCATCTTATATTATTAGATATATATCGGATCGTAAATAGTCGGCCGATCATTATGATATTTGGCAGATCAGATTAGTTTGCCCAAAGTAGAATCTATAGAAAATCCCATTCTTCTACCTTCAAAAACAACTTCTACCTTCAATCTTCTAACTGCCTATGGCCGCTATAGGATATAGTCGGCCGATCCTTATAAAATTTGGCATGTCGAATTATTTTACTCAAAGTGGAATCCATACAGAGACCCATCCTCCAACTTAAAAGACATCGAAGTTATGCCATTTCCGATCAATCAGTTATATGGCAGTTATAGGATATAGTCGACCGACATAGAAGAAGGGTGTGTGCAAAGTTTGAAAATGATAGCTTTAAAACTGAGAGACTAGTTTGCGTAGAAACAGACAGACAGACGGACAGACGGACATGCTTATATCGACTCAGGAGATGATCCTGATCAAGAATATATATACTTTATAGGGTCGGAGAAGTCTCCTCCACTGCGTTGCACACTTTTGACCAAAATTATAATACCCTCTGCAAGGGTATAAAAATTAT
This sequence comes from Drosophila atripex, assembly GCA_035045925.1. NCBI lineage: Eukaryota > Metazoa > Arthropoda > Insecta > Diptera > Drosophilidae > Drosophila > Drosophila atripex. The sequence continues at coordinate 17,781 of JAWNOP010000031.1, forward strand.
TATTAAATTATAACCTTGTTTTTAATATTAGCAGCGTGTACTATTTATGAGAAAAACGCACAAAAACCCTTTGATATTGTATGTATATAAGTTAACACCTTTAATGCCAAATACTAAATAATGCTGAATTAGCTAATAAAACGACAAATCACACGCGCATATGTTCTTAATAAAAACTGCAACAGAGCTTACGCAACCATTTTGAATGCACCGTGCACCGGAGGCAAAATGATGCCGGGGCACCAATAAGGGTCACACGGATCGAAAGGCACGTGTGCTGAGTAATTATTCCTTTCACCTTTTCCACGGTTAATCGGATTGTCCGTTTTAACGCGAACTAACCTTTCAGTTTTAAAGCTATGGAACTTTTTATGAAAAGTAATTTTATGAATTACATTACATAGAGCGTTATGCGTCCCGTTAAAGGTTCCTCCGGCGGTCCTTCGTGCTGGAGCAACACACGGAGGTTATTACGCAACGGACCTTACGATTAGTCCTTCTGACGGGATGCAAAACTCAGAGGTGATAAACTCTGTATTCGCAACTGCCTTTATTTTGGACCAGGTGATCTTTTATATGATCAGATAATTACATATGTTGTGGCTTAATTATGGTTAGCTACACACAGTAAGTTCAATATAAAAAAAGAAACAAATTCAATTAATGTTCCTATATTTTATTTCGGGTTAATTTAACCCCAATATATGTAGCCGCTCCAATCAATACCGAAATGCAGGTGCCATACAATTCATACAAGAACATTAGCCTAGTACGGTAAAGAAAAAAATGTAAAGCCATTAGCCTAGAACGGTAAAGAAAAAAATGTAAAGCCTGTTGGAGTCAAGCTCCCAATATCTGTCCAAACTGCTTTTCAAAAACCTAACATCCTCTATCAATCTAACCTATCAGAATTGAAGACTCTATTCTGATAGTCTTTCCTTTGCATCGCATCCGGCAAAAGCCGGAGATCCTTAGCTCCGAAATTTTTCCAAGTAGGAACCCCACTTTTAGACGTGGACGACCTCTGCGAAGAAAAGGAGGAGTCTTAATCTCTCACTTGTTCAAATGCTGAAAATTTATCTTTTTTATCACTTTCCAACCATCATAATTTCACGGCGGGTATCTTTGACTTGTCTCTAGGCCAGATCAACCATGATAAAAATTCTTTAGGTCGGCTTCTATACTTATGTTTTGTATCCGATCCTGGTGGTACCTCTCGTTCCAGTGCTTTGCCCATCTCAACCGCTGAAGATCCTTATCACCCCACGCTTGAGGTTTCAATCGCGGCCTCGCCACGTATAAAATCGTTGATTTTTTAAGGCTGACTTTCACAAACTTAATTGGTCAATTGATACTTTCGACTGGTCCGATATTTTGGCATGCACCGATATTAATATATAAGCTTTAAAAAATTTCATTATACTTAAAATACGATTTTTGACTTATGTGTGCCGTGGAAATATCCGTACGTTCCAAATAATCCTCCTCCAAATTATAAAAAGAGAAAGACAGGCTTTTAAATAAATATAAAAGAAGCTGTAGCAGCATAGATTTCTCAACATACTCAATAGCCCGTGTCGGGTCAAGCAGCTGCCGGAAAGAAGTTTGGCCTGCAATAATTTATTGAATATGTGACGTCATTTTCCTTTATATATCTATTCGCGTCTTTCGGTCTCGTGCATTCGATCGGCCACCTTAATTTGCCGTCATGCGCTAGCACTTGCCTTGCTCTCCCGCGGGATCTCTCCGTCGCTCCGCTGCATCAGTCGTCGAGCCGCGCTCCCGCATCATTCTCTATTCGGTCGTCAACCCTACTCAGGACATTCTTTACATATATCATTTGTAGAATCCCCAGAACCATTAAATAAATTGTATCAATAATTATAAATCGAACTGTGCTTGTTTTATATTGGTTATAAATAATATTCAGAACACAAACTTAAAGCTCCCGAAAACGCTCGGTAACTGAACATTGGAACCCCGACAAGATTGAAAATTTTAGCTGCGAATATAAACATAAACAAATTAAAAGGCATTATTCAGTTTGTGATTTGTGGGCGAAATATTAGCATCTGTTGACATACGTACATTCGCTGTTTGTCGAGTGCTACAATCGCTCATACATATGTACCTCCGTTATATCGAAGCTGCACAGTGGCTCGTGTGCTGACAATAAATAAACGAACTAAAATAAATTTTTTTTTCTTTTGTTGCGAAAATGAATCCGTTTTTCGATTGTGCCTCTCCTGGAAGGAAAGTATTCCTAAGCCAAAGTGTAGTTGTCCTTTTTGAGCATCTTCAAGGTTATTAATTTTATAGCATTTCGTCACCGAAATGAATCAAGCAGCCACCGATCAAGCAGGAAGGAAAGTATTTCTTAGTCAAAGTGCAGTTGTCCTTTTTTAGGATCTTCAAGGATTGTTGTCCTCCTTGAAATCAGTGGAGACATTTCCAGAGGCGATGTTAAATGTGCGGCTCAGCGAATTAGAGGGAATCGTTGCGGATTTCAAGAGCACACACAAGGAGCTGTCCGAGATGGATGTTGCAGAACTCAGGAGCGATCTGCGCGTCAACTTCAACGATGCGGCGAGGGAGGCACGATTCATCCTGGATCAGGAGATTATGCGGCGCTCCAGTTTGTTGCCGGCAAGTTCGACGCTGGTCAACGCGTCATCTGCGTTGCCGCCACTGCCACTTCCCATTTTTAGTGGAGGTTATGCGGAGTGGCTTGAATTTCGGTCCCTGTTATCGACCATGGTGGACACAAACCCATTTATCAGTAGGGTCGAGAAACTTCAACGGTTGCGGTCCTGCATTCGTGAATCTGCCTTGGAAACTGTTCGATCGTTGGAGCTCACGGACAAAAATTATGACGTCGCATTGGAGCTGCTAAACAAAAGGCTTCGTAATCGCAGGCTAATTTTTCAAGCCCATGTTAATGAGTTAATGAATCTTAAGGCCGTCGAATGCGCATCGGCGACGAGGCTTCGCGAGCTTTCGGACAAATTCAATTCGCATATGCGAGCCCTGGCAAGCATGGGCACAACAAAGCAGATTGCTAGCTGCATCATAATCCAAGTGCTGTTGCAGAAGGTTGATGATGCCACGCAGTCTAAGTGGAAGGAAATGCAAGCTGACTCGGATTCCTTGGATTCCATTCCAACGTCCATCGCCAGTTTTCTTGAGCAGAGATGCCGGACTTTGGAGAGCCTGGATTTGCCGACGACATCATATGCACCAAACCTTGCGGTAGGACGGCGTAGACCTTTATATACAGGTAACTCTGCATTTGTGATTACCAACTCTTCCACATGCATGATTTGTGATGGCCATTCTCACATAATAAACTCTTGCCGAAGGGTTTTAAGCTTGTCGCCTGAGGATCGTTTAGGCGAAGTTAGGCGATGGACTTATGTCGTAGGTGCCTTGGATCTGGGCACCTATCTCGGCATTTCAATTCGTCAAGCTGCCGTGCTTGTGGACGCAGGCATCATAGCTTGCTGCATTTTGGTGGCAATTCGACAGCTCAAGGCCAACACCCCTCTCCCGAGGTTTCCGCAGCTAGCAACGCTGGTTCTCGGTCAGCGTCCGCTCCTGACCTTCAGCCCAATTTAGCATTGGACGTCAGCTCTTGGAAAATTCCCGCCAATGTAAAACTAGCAGATCCTCATTTCCACCATCCGCAGCGAGTTGATTTGCTAATTGGAGCTGGATTATTTTACGAGCTGCTTTGTGTTGGGCAAATTCATTTGTCTCCTGGTTTGCGCTCAATCCAAAAAACTCGGCTCGGTTGGGTTGTTTGTGGAGGCGGAGGTCCTGACAATGGCAAGGTTCTCATGGTTGCTGAGCAGTCGGGACTGATCTGCCCAAAGGGGCCTTTAGATGAGCGGCTTGATCAACTTCTTCGACAGTTCTGGGAAGTGGAAACCTGCACCGATCCGGTTGTGAAGGCATCAAAGGAAGAACAGGATTGGGAGAGTCACTTTGTTATGAATTTCGAGCGGTTAGACGGTGGTGCCTATACAGTCAGATTGCCAATTAAGCATGACTCCTGTCCTCATAGGCTCTACGTCGTTTCCAGTCGTTGGAGAGGAAACTGTCTCGTCAGCCCGAACTGCGCACTCAGTATTCGGCTTTTATAAAGGAGTATCTTAACCTAGGTCATATGTCCCTGGTTCCGCCTGAGCTGCATCGAGATTGCAAATATTTTCTGCCACATCACTGCGTGCTAAAGAAGGACAGCACCACGACGAAACTTAGAGTGGTGTTCGACGGTTCCGCTGTTACCACCTCCGGTTATTCTCTGAATGACATATTAATGGCTGGGCCGGTCATCCATCATTTCGTTCGCATCCGGTAGCGCTGACTGGCGACATTTGTAAGATGTACCGTTTTGTGAGGATGGCGTCGTCTGACAGCTTCTTGCAGTGCATTCTGTGGCGAGATTCCCCTCTTGAGGACCTACAAACATATAAATTGGACACTGTTACATATGGAACAAAGCCTGCGTTCTATATATCTGTGCGAGCGATGCACCAATTGGCTAAGGACGAGGTGGACGACTTTCCAGTGGGATCCGAAATCTTGCTTCGAGATTTTTACGTCGATGATCTTATTTCTGGTGGCAGCTCCAAAGAGGAGGTTATTGGCATTTAAGGGCAGATTTCAGCGCTTTTGTCCAAGGGCGAATTTCAGCTAAGGAGGAAGGTGCCTAAGGAGGATCGGGAGTCTTATCTAACTTTTGATGACGGTAGCAACTTCACGAAAACGTTGGGATTGGCTTGGGATCCTTCCATTGATCAGCTGCTGCTTTCGTTTTCAGCTCTTTAGTCCACTTCAAAGCCGTCTCGACGTTCTGTCCTATCATCAAAAGCGCGGTTATACGATCCGCTGGGCCTTGTTGGTCCAGTTGTTACTAAAGCAAAAATATTCTTGCAGAAGCTGTGCCGAGAGCATCTTTCTTGGAATGAAAGCTTACCTCAGGGTTTTTACACCGAGTGGCAGGAGATCTGCCGGAGCTTCACTCACACCCAATGTGCACAATTTCCTCGGCTGGCGCTTACGTCTGGAGCACTTGTGGAGATTTATGGATTTTGTGACGCCAGCATTGAAGCCTACGGAGCATGTGTCTACATAGTTTCCAGGTCGCCAGGGGCTGAGAGCCGACTGCTATGTGCGAAGTCTCGAGTATCGCCTCTTAAGACTTGAACTGTGCCGAAGATAGAGCTGGCTGGAGCTGAGTTGTTGGCGAGAATGATGGCAGAGGTTCACAGTCTAGGCGCGTACAATGGGAAGTATTTTTTGTTGGTGCGACTCTTCAGCCGTGTTATCGTGGATTCGAGATGTGCCTGCCAGGTTTCACGTCTTTGTCTCTAACCGCTTGTCAACCATCCAAAATCTGACGAGTTCCATGGAGTGGCGATATGTGCCTACGTTGGAAAATCCCGCAGAAATCTTGTCTCGTGGAGCTCTTCCTACTGAGTTGATCGGATCCAGGTTATGGTGTCAGGGGCCGCCCTATCTGTCAAAGACACAGGAACACTGGCCTGCGACGATAATAGTCGAGAAGCCAGCTTTAGAGCTTCGTCCTTCAATTTTATTAGTGAAGTCGCCATATACAGACCTCGTGGTTACATGCAAATACATTATCTCCTTTCCAGCTCTTCAGCGAGTGTTTGCGTACGTCTATAAGTTTGGCGGACGGGTTCAGCATAAAGGAATTACCGTTCATGATCTTAAGGCTGGGACTCGCATGCTTTTGTGGGCAGTTCAGCGCGCTCATTTGGGTGATGAAATAAGGATGTTGCAGACAAAGGGAATGCCTCTTGCCTCTTCCAGTTCGCTGGCTTCGTTATCCCCCTTTTGGATCAGTTTGGATTGCTTCGAGTAGACGGGCATCTCAAGAATTCATCCTTGAATTACGATGGTCGTCACCCAATAATTTTGCCCAGGAGCCATCCGGTAACGCGAAGCATAATCCTTAGTTTTCATGAGCACCACCTGCTCGCTGGACCTCGATTGTTATTGGCGATGATACGTTCTCAGTATTGGCTGTTTGGGGGAAGAAAAACTGTGCTCAAGACGACAAATAAAAATGCTTTCGGAGATGCTTGATCTGTGAGATTCTTTCGGACGACACCTCGGTTGTTGGATCATGTAATGGGCGATCTTCCAAAGGAGAGAGTGGAAGGTTATCAAGTCTTCGATGTAACCGGTACCGATTTTTGCGGTCCTTTCTTCTATAAGTCGGAGGTTCGCAACAAGGCTCCCATAAAATGTTACATTAGCGTCTTCATTTGTTTCACGACAAAGGCCGTCCATTAAGAGCTGGTGAGGGATTTCTATCAGGAAGAAGCCTCAACAGATCTGGTCCGACAACGCCACTAATTTCGTTGGAGCCAAAAATCAGTTGAGCGAATTAAAGAGACTATTTCTTAGCGACGAGCACCAGAGAGCTGTCTTGGATTTTTGCCTTCCAGAGTCCGTGGAGTGGAAGTTTATCCCTCCCCGTTCTCCCCACTTTGGCGGCTTGTGGGAAGCTGCTGTTAAGACCGCCAAGTATCATTTTTACAGGGTCCTGGGCTCGGCTGAACTAAAGGGCGACGATTTACAGACGCTGGTGTACAATATTACTGCAGTGATTAATTCGAGGACATTAGTCCCTCTTTCTGAAAACCCTGCTGATCTGGATGTCCTGACTCCTAATCATTTTTTGCACAGAGGGCCTCCTTATAGTTTCAGTGAGCCAGACCTGACAAAGCTCAACATAAATCGGATAGATGCTTGGCAACGCGTCGTCTTTCTTCAGCAGTGTTTCTGGTCCAGATGGTAGGAAGAGTGTTTAACCCTGTTGCAGCAACGATCCAAATGGCGTATCCCTGGTCAAGGCATAGCAGTAAATGACATCGTCCTGGTGAAGGACGAAAACTTACCTCCAATGAAGTGGCCCCTGGCGAGGGTGACGGAAATGATCGTTGGAAATGATGGAGTGTGTCGGGTGGCGCTGCTGAGGACGGCGTCCGGAGCTACAAGACGGGCAGTCAACATATTGTGCCTGCTGCCCCTTCATGATGCTGTTGAAAGCCCATCTTCCAACGGGGGGAGTATGTCGGGTCAAGCAGCTGCCGGAAAGAAGTTTGGCCGGCAATAATTTATTGAATATGTGACGTCATTTTCCTTTATATATCTATTCGCGTCTTTCGGTCTCGTGCATTTGATCGGCCACCTTTATTTACCGTCATGCGCTAGCGCTTGCCTTGCTCTTTCGCGGGATCTCTCCGTCGCTCCGCTGCATCAGGCGTCGAGGCGCGCTCCCGCATCATTCTCTATTCGGTCGTCAACCCTACTCAGGACATTCTTTACATATATTATTTTGAGAAACCCCAGAACCATTTAATAAATTGTATCAATAATTATAAAGCGAACTGTGCTTGTTTTATATTGGTATATATATAATATTCAGAACACAAACTTAAAGCTCCCGAAAACGCTCGGTAACTGAACAGCCCGTTTAGATTTTACCATGCAAAAACGCTGAATGCTATAGGAACTATATTCGACGCTGTCGGGTTCAGTTCACTCAGGATCCAAAGCTTTTTTATAACTTTGTAAACACTAAGCGTAAACATGTAAATTTTCCTTCTCTTTTTACGTTTAAAATTTCATCTGCGACTTCAGGCCATTGCCGATTTACTCGCAAAGTTATTCCAAACAACTTATTCATCCCTTTAAATCCCAGATCAGCCATACGCATCCAACATTCAACCAAAAAATCGTATATTTATTCTATTTCTTTCAAAATAGTTTATTATTTGATCTTCAAAACGTTAATTCTGTCTATTCGGCAGGCCCCGATGGAGTACCAGTTTATGTGCTAAAATACAGTGCCAGGGCTCTGAGCAAACTTCTACTAAAACTTTTCAACTTATCTTTGGAATCTTCGATTTTCTCTCTTAAATAGACATACACAAGGAATCTTTCATAATTTCTCTGTATAAAAAGGGGAAAAACCCGATGCTCGATCATTTCTCCATGTCAGCATGGTTTCATTAAGCGACGCTCCACCACCACTAATTTATTGAAGTTGACATCCTTTGTCATAGATGAATGGTTCTGAATGGGACTTCAAACTGATGTTTTTCACACAGACTTAAGTAAAGCATTTGATTCAGTTAGTCACTCACTCCTGTTGCTCACTCCTCAAGTAAACTGAATTATTGGGATTTCCGACAGATCTCCTCACGTGGATCTCCAGGTACTTATATGGACACAGAGAGTTTTATTTAAAAATTAACATTCCCACTTAGTCCGTGCTACATGTGAAGTCCCTCCACAAGCCATTTTGGCACGTTACTGTTTAATCTTTTTATTAATGACTTTCTCCAATCTTTAACGAATTCGGTGGGACTAATTTACGCGGACGATATTATGCTTTGTCTTCAATAAAAATACTCTTCTGCCAAATACTGACTTCAGTCCGATAAATTCTCGATAATTTTCATAAATTGTGTTTAGCTAATGACTTATACGTAATGGATCTAAATGAAAACTTATGTCTTTTTATCGTACTAGTCCTTACCAGGCTACGTACTATCTACACGGGATTGCTTTAAAAAATAACTCATGTATCCGGTGTCCCCAATACAGTGTTCAACAAAACCGTGTAGAATCCGTGCAATAGAATTTCCCTTTATTTGCTCTTAGAGGACTTAACTGGGATTAACAAATCTTCACCTTTCTCCGTATCATGTCCGTATAACGTCCTCTCAGCCGATAAGATGGCCGTAATAATCATAATGATGGAAGCGATGTTGTAGATGTTTTGCGGATTTTGCAGAAAAACGCTACCATTGTAAGGCAATATCCGCTGCACACTTGCTTCATCTGGTTGACGTTGGAGATGATATAATTCTAGTCAAGTCAGGAATCAAAGAAAAGAGTTAAGTCCGTGAGACACACCCAAGGTCCGTGAGATAAATGCAAATGGCGCAAAATATGCAAAAGAGCGAGCTTCCCTTCGAATGCATAACCTGATTAACAGGGGGAAAGCCGATGTCGGGGAAGACCTCTAGACCGACAATAAGACTTCCTTAGCCACCTACAAAAAAGCCATCCGAAAAGCGAAAGCTTGATACAAAAATTTTTCTTGGAACTCTTTTCGCTCGGACATTGATAGCACTGTTCAAGCGACAAGTCTTAGAAAAATCTTTCCCAATCAGTCACGACCTTAGGCCTATATTATAGAAGAAGATGAAACCTGGGCCAGTACAAGCAAGGAATCCGTAGCTGTGCTATTAGTTTAATAATATTATAACATTTTTTCGAAGTCAAATTTAATATGAGATATTTTGGGCGTGACAAGCGGGTTTGTCGCCAGAATTTATTTTTATCATTATTTTTTGTATTTTGTATCAGTTTTTGTTTTTTCATGTAACAAGTTTAGTATCTTTTTTTTTGTATATTATCGCTATTTTTACATATTGTTAACGCTATTAATGGTTTTTAATAGCGGCCGAATAAATAGATGAGCAGTTCAGATTTTCCGATGAATTCAAATTTTATTATTGGTTGAGGTTTACCCTAAAAACGCATCCGCACAAAATCGATGCCAAAATACAAGTGCAAGTGAACCTTAGCAATAGAATATCAGACAATGCAATTGTGTATCATTCATCATAGTGTGCAGCAGCTTTACAAAAAAGCTCCCAAAAGCGTATGCGCTTATGATGAAATAAACAAAATAGAAACTGCTAATAAGCCCGCCGCTGCTCCTCCGTTTCAGAATCTTTATAGAATATTTCAGACAGCTTCGCCCTTGGCTGCTTGGCCCAACATCTTCCCCCCGTTGAAGGCTGGACCTTCAAAATAATCCTTGAGAGGCAGCAAACACAACCTTGTCTTTGTCAACCGCTGTCTTTAGTACGGCTGCACGGTTAACTCCGTCACGCCCAGGAATCACCTCCAGTATCCTGGCCAGAGGCCACTTCATTTTAGGTAGATTCTCATCCTTCACCAGGACTATGTCACTAACAGTGACTACGGGGCCAGGGGTGCACCATTTGGAACGCTGTTGCAAAAGCGTATGACACTCCTTCTTCCAACGGGCCCAGAAAACTTACTGCAAGAAGGAAACTCTCTGCCGCCCATCCAGACGGTCGAAGTTTAGGGCAGTAAGGTCACACAGGTTCACACAGACCACCAAAATGGGGAGAGCGTGGAGGAATAAGCCGCCACTCGATAGTTTGCGACAGCAAAACTCATGCAGAGAGTTCCAGTGATCCTGGCTGAGGAATTTTCGCTTCAATTCGATCAGCTCCTTCTTGGCCCCAACAAAATTGGTAGCATTATCCGACCATATATATCTGGGTCTACGTCGCGTACAAATGATCCGTTAAAGCGCGCTCAGATACGAAGCTGTTGACAGGTCCTTGACTAACTCCAAATGGATTGCCTTCGTACTTAAGCAGATGAATACGCTCTCATAACAGGCCAGAATGCAGTTTCTTCTCATGAAAGTGCGTCACTATTGCCAAAGTGACGGATGGCCTCTTGAGAGAATGATCGGATAACGTCCATTAAAATCCAGCGCAGAATTTAGCAGCCGCCCGTCAACACGAAGCAACCAGCATAATCTACAAAAGGAGCAAGCGAGACGAACGGGCTTGAGGATGGAATAAATCTGCGCGATTTGGGTAAGTTTATCTCTTCCTTAAACTCAGCAAGCTGGACGACGCGCAACAGCAGATGGGTTCCCCTTGAAGATCCTGAACGGGATTTTCTTCGTGACGGATGCTGTGGCAAATTTTGTACATGTAGGCGAACACTCTCTGTAAGGCGGGAAACGAGATGGCAAGCCGTAACAGTGCGGTGATGACCCTGGGTGGAGCCGTAGCCAATAATAATAATAATAATAATAATAGTGCTTGATGAAAGCACTTATTTACCGTCATGCGCTAGCGCTTGCCTTGCTCTTTCGCGGGATCTCTCCGTCGCTCCGCTGCATCAGGCGTCGAGGCGCGCTCCCGCATCATTCTCTATTCGGTCGTCAACCCTACTCAGGACATTTTTTACATATATTATTTTGAGAAACCCCAGAACCATTTAATAAATTGTATCAATAATTATAAAGCGAACTGTGCTTGTTTTATATTGGTATATATATAATATTCAGAACACAAACTTAAAGCTCCCGAAAACGCTCGGTAACTGAACAGCCCGTTTAGATTTTACCGTGCAAAAACGCTGAATGCTATAGGAACTATATTCGACGCTGTCGGGTTCAGTTCACTCAGGATCCAAAGCTTTTTTATAACTTTGTAAACACTAAGCGTAAACATGTAAATTTTCCTTCTCTTTTTACGTTTAAAATTTCATCTGCGACTTCAGGCCATTGCCGATTTACTCGCAAAGTTATTCCAAACAACTTATTCATCCCTTTAAATCCCAGATCAGCCATACGCATCCAACATTCAACCAACAAATCGTATATTTATTCTATTTCTTTCAAAATAGTTTATTATTTGATCTTCAAAACGTTAATTCTGTCTATTCGGCAGGCCCCGATGGAGTACCAGTTTATGTGCTAAAATACAGTGCCAGGGCTCTGAGCAAACTTCTACTAAAACTTTTCAACTTATCTTTGGAATCTTCGATTTTCTCTCTTAAATAGACATACACAAGGAATCTTTCATAATTTCTCTGTATAAAAAGGGGAAAAACCCGATGCTCGATCATTTCTCCATGTCAGCATGGTTTCATTAAGCGACGCTCCACCACCACTAATTTATTGAAGTTGACATCCTTTGTCATAGATGAATGGTTCTGAATGGGACTTCAAACTGATGTTTTTCACACAGACTTAAGTAAAGCATTTGATTCAGTTAGTCACTCACTCCTGTTGCTCACTCCTCAAGTAAACTGAATTATTGGGATTTCCGACAGATCTCCTCACGTGGATCTCCAGGTACTTATATGGACACAGAGAGTTTTATTTAAAAATTAACATTCCCACTTAGTCCGTGCTACATGTGAAGTCCCTCCACAAGCCATTTTGGCACGTTACTGTTTAATCTTTTTATTAATGACTTTCTCCAATCTTTAACGAATTCGGTGGGACTAATTTACGCGGACGATATTATGCTTTGTCTTCAATAAAATACTCTTCTGCCAAATACTGACTTCAGTCCGATAAATTCTCGATAATTTTCATAAATTGTGTTTAGCTAATGACTTATACGTAATGGATCTAAATGAAAACTTATGTCTTTTTATCGTACTAGTCCTTACCAGGCTACGTACTATCTACACGGATTGCTTTAAAAATAACTCATGTATCCGGTGTCCCCAATACAGTGTTCAACAAAACCGTGTAGAATCCGTGCAATAGAATTTCCCTTTATTTGCTCTTAGAGGACTTAACTGGGATTAACAAATCTTCACCTTTCTCCGTATCATGTCCGTATAACGTCCTCTCAGCCGATAAGATGGCCGTAATAATCATAATGATGGAAGCGATGTTGTAGATGTTTTGCGGATTTTGCAGAAAAAAGCTACCATTGTAAGGCAATATCCGCTGCACACTTGCTTCATCTGGTTGACGTTGGAGATGATATAATTCTAGTCAAGTCAGGAATCAAAGAAAAGAGTTAAGTCCGTGAGACACACCCAAGGTCCGTGAGATAAATGCAAATGGCGCAAAATATGCAAAAGAGCGAGCTTCCCTTCGAATGCATAACCTGATTAACAGGGGGAAAGCCGATGTCGGGGAAGACCTCTAGACCGACAATAAGACTTCCTTAGCCACCTACAAAAAGCCATCCGAAAAGCGAAAGCTTGATACAAAAATTTTTCTTGGAACTCTTTTCGCTCGGACATTGATAGCACTGTTCAAGCGACAAGTCTTAGAAAAATCTTTCCCAATCAGTCACGACCTTAGGCCTATATTATAGAAGAAGATGAAACCTGGGCCAGTACAAGCAAGGAATCCGTAGCTGTGCTATTAGTTTAATAATATTATAACATTTTTTCGAAGTCAAATTTAATATGAGATATTTTGGGCGTGACAAGCGGGTTTGTCGCCAGAATTTATTTTTATCATTATTTTTTGTATTTTGTATCAGTTTTTGTTTTTTCATGTAACAAGTTTAGTATCTTTTTTTTGTATATTATCGCTATTTTTACATATTGTTAACGCTATTAATGGTTTTTAATAGCGGCCGAATAAATAGATGAGCAGTTCAGATTTTCCGATGAATTCAAATTTTATTATTGGTTGAGGTTTACCCTAAAAACGCATCCGCACAAAATCGATGCCAAAATACAAGTGCAAGTGAACCTTAGCAATAGAATATCAGACAATGCAATTGTGTATCATTCATCATAGTGTGCAGCAGCTTTACAAAAAAGCTCCCAAAAGCGTATGCGCTTATGATGAAATAAACAAAATAGAAACTGCTAATAAGCCCGCCGCTGCTCCTTCGTTTCAGAATCTTTATAGAATATTTCAGACAGCTTCGCCCTTGGCTGCTTGGCCCAACATCTTCCCCCCGTTGAAGGCTGGACCTTCAAAATAATCCTTGAGAGGCAGCAAACACAACCTTGTCTTTGTCAACCGCTGTCTTTAGTACGGCTGCACGGTTAACTCCGTCACGCCCAGGAATCACCTCCAGTATCCTGGCCAGAGGCCACTTCATTTTAGGTAGATTCTCATCCTTCACCAGGACTATGTCACTAACAGTGACTACGGGGCCAGGGGTGCGCCATTTGGAACGCTGTTGCAAAAGCGTATGACACTCCTTCTTCCAACGGGCCCAGAAAACTTACTGCAAGAAGGAAACTCTCTGCCGCCCATCCAGACGGTCGAAGTTTAGGGCAGTAAGGTCACACAGGTTCCACAGACCACCAAAATGGGGAGAGCGTGGAGGAATAAGCCGCCACTCGATAGTTTGCGACAGCAAAACTCATGCAGAGAGTTCCAGTGATCCTGGCTGAGGAATTTTCGCTTCAATTCGATCAGCTCCTTCTTGGCCCCAACAAAATTGGTAGCATTATCCGACCTATATATCTGGGTCTACGTCGCGTACAAATGATCCGTTAAAGCGCGCTCAGATACGAAGCTGTTGACAGGTCCTTGACTAACTCCAAATGGATTGCCTTCGTACTTAAGCAGATGAATACGCTCTCATAACAGGCCAGAATGCAGTTTCTTCTCATGAAAGTGCGTCACTATTGCCAAAGTGACGGATGGCCTCTTGAGAGAATGATCGGATAACGTCCATTAAAATCCAGCGCAGAATTTAGCAGCCGCCCGTCAACACGAAGCAAGCAGCATAATCTACAAAAGGAGCAAGCGAGACGAACGGGCTTTAGGGTGGAATAAATCTGCGCGATTTGGGTAAGTTTATCTCTTCCTTAAACTCAGCAAGCTGGACGACGCGCAACAGCAGATGGGTTCCCCTTGAAGATCCTGAACGGGATTTTCTTCGTGACGGATGCTGTGGCAAATTTTGTACATGTAGGCGAACACTCTCTGTAAGGCGGGAAACGAGATGGCAAGCCGTAACAGTGCGGTGATGACCCTGGGTGGAGCCGTAGCCAATAAGGTCCTGGCGCGAAGTTTATTGGTTGCCCTTTCGGCCACAATAGCGCTGGGCCAATCATTTTTGGAGCCACGAAGAAATGGAGGGCCATGGCCAAAGCTGGGAATTCAATAGCTCAGTAGGAAGAGCATCTCTGGACAGTAAATCGGCTTGATTGAAAGCACTAGGAACACCATTTCATTGTCTTGGTGAGTTCCTGTATGGCAGAGAATCGATTTGAAACAAAAACGTTAAATCGGGCAGGTGGGTCTTGAATCCAGGATAGAGCAACAGAGGAGTCACACCAACAATAATACTCCATTATATGTTCCAAGATTAGCCACTTCAGCCATCAGTCTTGCTAGTAAGTCAGCTCCAGATAATTCCAGCTTCGGTATTGTCTGACCTTTATGGGTGCCTCTCGACTCTTTGAGCATAATAGACGACAATCAGACCCTGACAAGATATATACGCAAGCTCTATACGCATCCAAGCTAGCGTCACAGAATCCGGGTACCTCCAACCTTTCTTGGCAGGGAATGCCTATACGGGGAAACTTAATTCGCTAAGTTGGATCAAAACTGGAAGAGAATTGCAACCACTCGAACCGAATTGGGAAACGCTTTCATTTCATGACAAATTTTCTCTGCACAGCTTCTGTAATAAGATCTTTGCTCTGGTAACAACAATACCTACCAAGCCCATCGGGTCATAAAATCGAGCGACGTTAGAAAGGATAGATCTCCTGGTTGGTTTGGCGGTGGGCTGAAGGGCTTCAAAAGAAAACAACAGAAAGTCATCAGAAGGATCCCATGCTAATCCAAGAGTCTTTGTGAAGGGACTGCCATCGTCTTCGTTGGGGCACCAGATATGAGGTCGTCCGCAAAAAAATCCTGGAGGACAACTCGAGAACCGGTACCTTCATAGCCAGATGGTGCATTCAGCGAATCGATAGAATGCCAATAGTCACAATGTCGAAATTGAAAACCTTCACGTCATCATGGTTAGAGTCTCTCTAGCGGATGCACTGCAGAAAACTATCATCTGGAAAGATTCTTACGCAGCGGTACATTTTGCTAATCTCTCCCGTCAAAGCGACTCTGTGAGTCCGAAACCTAAGCAAGGTATTGAAAAGCTTAGGTTGAATCATGGGGCCTAAGATCAGGACATCATTGAGGGAATAACCAGAGGATGTAGCAGCCGAGCCGTCGAACACAACTCTCAGCTTAGTAGTAGAGCTGGTACTGGCAGCTAAGTACTGGCACATACCTCGCAATTCGTGCGGCACCAAAGATATGTGACCCAGATCCAAGTATTCCTTGATGAATAACGCATATTGGGTCCTTAAATTTGGATGACGATCCAGCTTGCGCTCAATTGAATGATACCGACGCAAGGCCTGTGCGTAGGATTCTCCTAACAGATCAATGTTGTGATTGATTGGAAGACGAACTCAATAAGCACCTGATTTAAGACGGACATGGTGCATGGCGAAGTGGGCATCGCAATCGAGCTCCTTCTTAGTAGCCTGAAAGATCGGCGCAGTGCCCAGATTGCTCCAATCAGCAAATCCACACGCTGCACTCTGTGGAAGTTCGGATAAGCTAAAACCACATTGGCAGGAACCTTGCAGTTGGAGACATCTATGTTCAGACCAGTTTGACGTTCTACGATGTGAGACACCACAACCGCCTCAAAGTACACAGAAATCGTGGATAGGCGCGACTTTAGGCAAACCCCTAAGTTCTTACTTGAGAAGTATTGCTCGCAATAAATCATACGGATGATTGCTCTTGCAAAAGAGCATGGTTTCGATTGCACGTCGGGTAGCGGAAAGATGAGCATCCGCGAGCTAAGTGCTCAGACTTGAAGCACACATAGCAGAGGGCAAGACGCCGGACCTCGTCGTATCGTTCCTCAACTGACAAGGCGAGGAACCTTAGGCAAGAAGGCACAGCATGTTTTAAGAGCATGCACGATCGGTTATTAAATGGCTTACGTCGGCCCACCTGATTTGCTGACAAATGCGGAGCCAAAGCCAGACCCACAGTATCAAGGATACGTCACCATTGTTCCAAGAACCGATCCCAAGTTGAGGGCTGTCATCATTGCTTCCTGCTAGAGTCTTCCCACTTGGCCATTATGATAGGGTCCAGCTTTGGAAGATGATCTGGATAAGGAGGCATCCTTGAATTTCGGCCGATGTCCCGGAATTCATGAGGGCCCGCATGTGACCATTGAATCGATCGGATAACTCCCGAAGAGTTGCTACGTACCCCGGCTCCACAACCCTTAGCTGCAGGATCTCGTTGATATGAGCCTGAAATATTAATCGTCGATTACTAAAACGGTTACTCAAAAGATAAGGGAAATAATAGTTTGGTTGAGGGGGGGGGGGGGAAAAAAAATGGGGGGGGGGGGGGGGGGGGGGGGGGGGGGGGGGGAAGGGGGGGGGGGGGGGGGGGGGGGGGAAAAAGAGGGGGGGGGAGGAAAATAAGTCAATTCAGCTCCTCCAATTCCTCCTGCAGCGTAGTAAATCGGGCGCGCAGACGCTTCTCCATTGTCCCGAAGGTCAAAATGGTCGAGTCGTCGGTCGGCATCGCAGCCTTGACCTTCTGATGCAGGACCTCCATTTCCTGACACCTCACTTCTACTCGTCTCCGCAGCATCCTCTCCCTTACTTGCAGCGGCAGATCCAGTAGCTTCAGCTCCAGAATTCATTATGCAATTAGAATGCAACTTTGTAAAAACACGAACGGCGCTTTTGTGATCACAGATCAAAATAATTTAGCGGGATGAAATCACGTCGGGGTCACCGATGTTAACGCTATAAATTGTTTTTAACAGCAGTTCCGATTTTTCGATTAATTGAAATTTTATTATGGGTTTAGGTTTAACCCTAAAAAACCCAGCCGCACAAAATCGATGCCAAAATACAAGTGCAAGTGAACCTTAGCAATAGAATATAAGACATGCAATTGTTTATCATTCGTCGGCAAGAGGCGAGGCGGGGAACGCACAAATGCAAGATGAGCTCCGTTTTGGAATCTTTATCCTTAAATTAAAAGCAATAAAATGTTGGCGCCAGAAGTATTTACTGTGATTCTTTATTTCATTGATTATAGTTCCATCATAGGGGCGATGAACTCCAGCGCCACAGTCATAGGAGCATCCACTGGAGTGAGACGTCAATACGCTCTGCTAGAATTGCTGCCCATTCCACCCTTGCAAGCGAAGTGTTCATCATTCAGGTGGACGCAACGCTCGGTCGGAGCTTCCAAGCCTGTCCTCCTCTTCTTTTCTCTAATTTCAGCAAAGGATATTCGGAAACAGCTGAGTTTTACTCGGTATTCTCAATAATTGTGAGCTGCCATCTCTATATAAGTGAGGTAGAAAAGCTGCAGAGGTTGCGATCTTGTCTTCGGGACTCAACTTTAGAGGCAGCTCGTATCTTGGAAATCTCAGAGGAAAATTATGATGACGCGCTAGCTCATGTGAACGAACTTCTGTGCCTCGGTGGCTCAGTGTCAGTGCGCTTCAGGGGCTTTCAGATAAGTTCAATGCCCATATGCGACCCTTGAAAAATTTTGGGACGACAGTTCAGATCACTGGCTGCATCATTGTCCAGGAGCTTCTTCAAAGGTTGGACCTACCTGCTCAGGCCAAGTGGGAGGAAGATCAAAATGGATCTACCTACTTGGGAGTTGATGGCAGAATTTTTTGAGCAGCGTTGCAGGACTATAGAGGCTTTAGATGTAGCCATGGCCGCTTAGGCGCCGAGCACTTAAGTGGGAAGACTCAACGTCTTAACGCAAATAACTATAAATTGTATGTAATCATCTCTAATTCACCTTCCTTTCCCTTTATATTTTGCGATGGGTGGTCCTATGCAGTTTCTGCATGCCCCAGATACTTGCTAATGCCCCCTGAATGCACCCTTGGAGAGGCTAGACCCTCGGTCTTTGTCGAAAATGTCTCAAAACTGGTTATCACCTGCGTGACTGCCCCGCTGCTTGCTTCGCCGTTTTGGGAGGAGGCATCACAATCTGCTGCATTTTTTGATGTTACAGGCTTCGTGCAGCCAGCCAGTTGTTCCGTTTCGGCGTAGACCTTTTCATACAGGAAACTCTGCATTTGTGATTACCTACTCTTCCACATGCATGATTTGTGATGGCCATTCTCACATAATAAACTCTTGCCCAAGGTTTTTAAGCTTGTCGCCTGAGGATCGTTTAGGCGAAGTTAGGCGATTGGACTTATGTCGTAAGTGCCTTGGATCTGGGCACCTATCTCGGCATTGCAATTCGTCAAGCTGCCGTGCATGTGGACGCAGGCATCATAGCTTGCTGCATTTTGGTGGCAATTCGACAGCTCAAGGCCAACACCCCTCTCCCGAGGTTTCCGCACCTAGCGACGCTGTTTCTCGGTCAGCATCCGCTCCCGTCAATTCTCTTGTCTCCAAGGATCGTTTTGGTGATGTGGTGTTGCTAGCCACTGCCAATATTTTGGTCAGGAACACTCGGCGCAAGTAACTGCGATCGTAGCCTCCAACATCACTGACCTTCAGATTTTCCAGCGCATGAAAAATTCCCGCCAATGTAAAACTAGCAGATCCTCATTTTCACCAGCCGCAGCGAGTTGAGTTGCTAATTGGAGCTGGATTACTTTACGAGCTGCTTTGTGTCGGGCAAATTCATTTGTCTCCTGGTTTGCCCTCAATCCAAAAAACTCGGCACGGTTTGGTTGTTTGTGGAGGCGGAAGTCCTAACAATGGCAATGTTCTCATGGCTGCTGAGCGGTCGGGACTGATCTGCCCAAAGGGGCCTTTAGATGAGCGGCTCAATCAACTTCTTCGACAGTTCTGGGAAGTGGAAGCCTGCACCGATCCGACTGTGAAAGCGTCAAAGGACGAACTGAAGAAACTGCCTCATCAGCCCGAATTGCGCGCTCAGTATTTGGCCTTTGTAAAGGAGAATCTTAACCTAGGTCATATGTCCCTGGTTCCGCCGGAGTTGCATCGAGATTGCAAATATTTTCTGCCACATCACTGCGTGCTAAAGAAGGACGAGGTGGAAGACTTTCCAGTGGGATCCATTGACAGCTCCAAGGAGGAAGTTGTTGGCATTTTAGGGCAGATTGCTGCGCTTTTGTCCAAGGGCGAATTTCAGCTGCGGAAATGGTGCTCCAATATCCCTAGCGTGATGGTAGCGCTGCTGAGGACTGCAACCGGAGCTACAAGGAGCGCAGTCAATAAATTGTGCCTGCTGCCCCTTCATGATGCTGTTGAAAGCCCATCTTCCAACGGGGGGAGTATGTCGGGTCAAGCAGCAGCTGGAAAGAAGTTTGGCCGGGAATAATTTATTGAATTCGTGACGTCATTTTTTTATATATATATGTTCGCGTCTCTCGCTCTATTCTTCTCGCCCACTCTCGTGCATTCGATCGGCCACCTGCATTTGCCGTCATGTGCTAGCGTTTGTCGCGGGATCTCTCGATCAGCTCCGCTGCATCAGGCGTTGAGCCGCGCTCCCGCGTCATTATTCTCTATTCGGCGTCAACCCTACTCAGGACATGTTTACATATATCATTTGTAGAAACCCCAGAACAATTAAAATAAATTGTATCAATATCTATATATGGAACTGTGCTTGTTTTATATTGGTATATATATAATATTCAGAACACAAACTTAAAGCTCCCGAAAACGCTCGGTAACTGAACATAACCAATTAATTTAAACCTTTAAATTAATATATTTTTTAATTCCAAAAAAACACTGTATATAATTTATCTACCATCACTTATCTGCCGCACGAAGCAATGTGGTTGTTGTAAAATTTATATTTATTTATGTATGATAATAATAAGTAAACAAAAGCCGAGTTGATTTAAATTAATAATACATAAGCAGGAAAAGAAAGCTAATTTCGGGCGGAGCCGAAGTTTATATACCATTGCAGTTAAGTGACAGCCTATATTATTAGATAATGAAGTTTTTTTTTTATTTCCAATCATTTAGTTATTAAGCTATTGGATATAGTCGTATATGATTCTTATAAAATGTGGCATATCGGATAATTCTGCAAACAAAATATATGGAAATTGTTTCATCATTAACCCAATTGAGAACCCCCATTAAAAAATGGGTAACAAGCCTGAAAAGATGTATTTGATTTTTCTTTTTTAATTTGATTAAAAGTGTATTTATTGTAAGTTGTTTATTATTATTTTCTAATTTTCCGTTTATTTTGTATTTTTTTGTATTTCCTGCCAACCATTTCCATGACGTTCCTAGGATTTTTATTGCTCTTTCTTGTTTATTGGTTGTTCTTAGTTTGAGAAGAATTTGTTTTATTTGATTTTATTCGTAAGACAGGTAGGGGTATAGATGAGTCAAATGGTTTTTACCTTTTTAAGATGGTCAAATAGTTTTTTTTGGTCAATGTAGTTATGATTTTGAATGTTTCCTCTTGTTTGGCAGCTTGCCCAGTTTTAAGTGAAATCATTTGTAAGTTAGAATAGTCGAAGACTGTAGACAGACCGAGGCAAGTTGGTATGAATAGTCTGAAAGTTAGTTTCTAATGTTTTATTTGTAGTTGTTAGCGTCAACACGACAACATATGGTAAAATAACGAACAAGTTGTGAGGTAGCAGAACAAAACAGAATTCGGAAATATCATCTCCAATTGCCAGTCACAGAAAAAGCCGAAAGCGACGAACATGATTTTTTAAAGGTCGTAATAATTTGATTAAATAAACATTTAAATTATTCCTAAAAGCGTGCTATGAACACTTGTTATGACTTTAACACATCCTGGGCTGCAACATCCTTTAAAAAATCTTACTCGAACTCTCCGTGTTTTATTTTATTTGGTTTCATTGCCACGTACGTATCTATTCATACATGAACGAAGAAGTTCCGCTGCATTATCGGACCACATACATACAGACGTCGAAGTTGAATATAAGCGAGTTGTCACCGCTAAAAAACGAAATATACCTAAAAAACATATCAAACTTGCTGCGCAATTACCGTGAACAAAAAATACAGCTCAGTTCTTTCTTGTCTAATAAAACTGAAAACTGGCATAGCTACAACAGAGATAAGAAGCAAGAAGAACAGAAGTAATAACCATGATATCCCGTAAATACAACCAAACAGAATGCAGTGCATCCAAAAAGAGTAGTACTGGCATAGACATTATATGGGTGAATTGCGATATTTGCATGACGTGGTACCACTTTGGCTGCGATCGAAAAGAGAACACCCAGAATACAAAAGGATGGAAATGCGTCTCCTGCAGTAAACAGCAACCTGAGCCGTTTCGCTAGACCCTACCAACATCGCCGAAGCAGCATCCACAGTGACGCCATCAATTTACTCTAAGGCCAGCAACGCACCAACCCACGTCCAGTATAGCATGGATGCCCAAGATAGCTCGGAGTACAATCCACCAACGTACACCGCTTCGCAAAGAGAAGCCACCCATTGCAACGCCACCCATGGGTACCTGGGTACCTATACTAAGTGCGAGGCATTCCAAAAGCTCCCTTACGGAAAGAAACAGGAAATGATTAGGGAATACAAGCTTTGCATCGAATGCTTGAAGATCCATGGTCGCAGGTGCTTTTCAACTAAGCTGTGTGGGATCGGAGGATGCGAGTGGAGACACCACCCTCTGCACCCTTCGCACCGAACTAATTCACCCGGCAGAGAACAATATTTCGTATCGTCCCGATTAAAATGTACACTCCTATATAACTCCTATATTGATACATTTGCATTTCTAGATGAAGGGTCATTGGTTACACTTATAGACGAAAAACTCTTTAAAAGGTTAAACATCCAAGGTATTCCGGATGCGATCTGCATGCAGTGGACGAATCAAACGACAAGAAGGGAGAACGAGTCCGTTTGCTTTATCATAAAAGTCTCTAGCATGGACACCAACAGAACAAATTGGCTAAACAACATACATACAGTAAAAAATTTAGAAATACCAAAGCAAACGCTGGACATCAAGGAGTTAACCAATAAATACACTCACCTGCAAAGACTACCGATTGTATTATATACTGATGCTGAACCAATGTTGCTGATTGGAATAGACAATTGAAAGTTAGCCGTTTCCCGGATAATAAAAGAAAGAAGGTGGAATGATCCCATCGCATCCAAGTGCATGCTAGGTGGAGGCAAGGAAAAGACAATAAAACAGGGGGAACCCTGTCAATCCAAGTGGACTGAAATTCACGGTAGAACCCGGTATTCCAAGGACACTTTGCTCCAAAGATGATGAAAAAGCTTTCAAAATGATGCAGGAAACGTGCGTAAAAATCGACGGACGGTACATAAAGATAGCGAACTTCATGAAAGATACACAAACGCACTAAAACGCCTAAATTGTCTGAAAGTTAAAATTGAGAGAGAACCAGATCTACGAGTAAAAATTCAGGAGCAAGTCAACAATCGTCTGGAAAAAGGCTACGCCATCGAGTTAAAAAATAAAGAAGTCTATCACAGTCATATTTGGTACCTTTCAATTTTCATAGCTCATAGCCCCAACAAACCCAGTAAGATTCGACTGGTATGGGATGCAGCAGCTAAATCTAATAGCGCCTACTTAAATGACTTTATGCTTACTGGTCCGTATCTTTTACATCTACTGTCCGACGTTTTAATGGCATTCAGAGTCGGCAAGATAGCGGTCTGCGGTGATATAGCAGAAATGTTCCATCAGATATAAATAAAGGAAATATAAAAGATAGTATAAAGGAATCCTTTATACTAAACGCCTTATTTCTGCAACACTCTTCCTCGTGATTTCATACTCTTATTCTTCTCGATTGGACGGGAGGTGGGCTGTAAGTATGCAATGGGAACCTCGCCAAATTTCAAGGACTCTGATGGGTCTTTTCTTCACACTATCAACTGTTTCACCTAAATGCTTTATTTACCATTACTTGGCGATACATATTTTGTCGGCTGTCAGAAGAAATCTGTTTATGCAAAACCGAAAAAGAGGTGAATACAGCTCCTCCTAAATTATAGTACCAATCATCATAAATCATTTAGGAACTTCTGCATGGATGTCTTACGGGAGGCATCAAAAACAAATCGTAGTTTAGTCGATGTGCTTCGAGGCCGTAAGACATACTGATGGTATCATCATTTCTTGCATGGGACTCTCGTATACTTCCATTCATACATTTTCTTTAAATTCGGGTCTCGAGATAATTTTCTCTCGAGCGACCTCAAAGGAGTTTCCCACAACGCACATATTAGACATATAGTCGATTCACACTTCAAGGTAAATCGAAGAAGGTTCACAAGCAATCTTTGTGACCTTTTAGTAGACAATTTAAACAAAAGGAGACTGATCTCCCTAAGCTTAACAAACTCATACCTTTGCATTATAGCAAGGCGAGTGAGCGGACTACACTAGGTCAGAAAGTGGTCTTGCCCGTTAGAATTAATACAAGCTAGTATTTTGTTGGCAGACTAGCAAGCCAACATACTTCTATTGAGTAACTTGCTGAACACAGATTATCCTGTGTAGAAAATAAGGAACCCTGTATATTTTAGTTTGTTACAATGCACGCTTTTATAGGAAGTAGAAAGAGATCTTTGAGTAGTTATAATTGTCTCGCTCTAAAAAATACAGAATAAGAATAATAAAAATAAAGTTTCGAAGTATAAACACGGTGTTCTGATTTTTTTTTGCTTCGAATTCTGCCGCTCAACATACTGTGCACCAAATCGGAGCATAGCAGAAATTTCTCATAATTCAGTGACTCATCCCATATTGCCTGGTAAAATAAGTAAAAAAGTAGTTTCTAACCTCATTCAAAAAGTCATGGCAAATCTCTTGCATATTCATCTAGTTAAGTAAAGTTTTAAGGATTTTATGGATAGCCATGACTTTTTGAAAATAAGTCATAAGTCATTTTAATAAAATTGTTTGGAGCTTTTCTAGAATTTCTAGTTCTAGAATTGGGAGAAGCTGTCGAGTGCCTTAAGTCGAGTGCCAATCTTGCAGCATTGTCCGAGAATATAAATTTGGTATCCTGGTTTCCTGTTAGTGCTGGGGATTCCAGTGCTTCACTAATAGCTATTACTTCAGCCTAGAAGATGCTGCAGTAATTGAGGAGCCTGAAAGACACACTAAGACACGGACGCGTACAATAAAAACCGCCTCTTACTTTGCCGTTAAGCTTTGATCCATCTGTGTAAGTATGAAAAAAGCCTTGTTCTAGAATTTGAGCATTCCATTCCTTTCTACAGGAAATGAAGACGTTTGTATTTTGCGGTGGTCCAGCTTCCAGCTTGGTATGACCATAAAATATTAAAATAAATTCAAAAATGTTATATTTAATCATATCTATGTAGCAATAATTTTGGCGAAAGGATGATTATAGTTCTTACTTAGAATACAAAACGGATCCTGTTGACTTCCATTTGCGGATTGGTACCCGCAGGAATTAAAAGGAACTGATTATCCTTTTTTGTACCGTAAAGTACAGTTGATCCAAAAGGGATTTGGAATACACCAGACAGTTCCTGCAATGTTGATAAATTTAGTTTAATTCTGTAACGATATGGTGGAAGACAACATCTAGGGTTCCATTTCAGATTTTTTAGTGTAAATATAAAAATGTTTTTGGCACTCAATTGATGGTGTCTTGTTGAACGGAATATTGCTGACTCCCAACGCAGGAGGTCCAAACGACCCAACGGGGCTGATTTGGCAAAAGACCAAGTCTGCCAATCCGTCAGTAAAATCATTTTGTGAGTTTAAACAATAAGATTACCACCTGTGAAAGAGGGACGATTTATATTTAATTATAAGGGATATTTAGTTTTTGGGACTCTTACACCTGAACTGGGTACCTGTGTTTCTCTTGTTAGGTATTCGTGAACAATCGTGTTGCTAGGTTTTGGTCATGAGATTGTTTTTACAACCATTGCAACACCCGCACATTTAATACGCGCTGTGAGGAGATTAAATCTCCCACACGGCGAGACAGGTGGCAAGGGGGGAAACAGCGAGGGAGGGGGTAGACAAGATAGCGCGGCCGTGTTTAGAAGGTACGGAAGGAAAGAAATGCGTGGAATGTAGACGGCATAAGAGTAACAGCGGGGGCTGGAAGAAGGAGAAAGAGGAATCACCGTGGAACGTAGCCACGCTCAAAGATCTTAGAAGAGAGCGGGGACAGCGGGAACATCGGGGAACAAAACGGCCCACGACAAAGAAGCTGTGTTTAGAAAATACAGAAACGCAGAAATGCATTGGGAATGCCCAAAGGCGTGGAGCGCGGGGGAATCTGGACAAAGTCCATTGACCTGCATAACAACAATATGATTCAGAGGCCCAAGCGGGGCAAAGGGAAGGGCAACAAAGAGATCTCGCCAATGGAAAGGTGGCGGGAGTTGGAGAAATGATTAACGGCGAGAACAGAGGAACAAAGGATTAACGGCGGGACGCGAGATTGGCAAGGACTAACGGACGCCTCAGGCGCTATAAAAATAGGGCCACTGGAGCGAATCGAGACCGAGTCTTCTAGGGAAGCTGGAAGAGTTGAGTGAAAGACCCCCGTGGGTAAGTTTGATATTCAAACGAGAAAGTTTCCTTGGAGGAATTAGGAGTATAGGCTGAAGGACCCCCGTGGGTAAGTCCGAGAGTCTCAAGTGCGGGATTTTAGAGCGAGTACGCAAGGATCCGTGATCCGTGGCTCAAGGACCCCCTGTGGGTAAGTCCGGCGGCTGTACGCGAGTCATCGAAGAAGAACAAGTCGAGGAGCAAGTGGGAAAAAGATATAGGATACGCGGCGGAACTGAAGCCCAAAGGTAAATAGAATCGGGTTGGGTTATTCCGGACACGACAGGTATCCTGGTGTTATAGCGGTAGCGACGGATCGGTCTGGTGTACGCCTTATCGAGTCCTGACCGTCATTACCAGGTGTGATCCTGTGAAGCGAGGGGTAACCAGCCCGGGAACTCAAGCCCACCAACAAGACCCAACAGGGACCTCCCGGTCAAGTCAAGAGACTCCTGCTCCAGTCGCTGGGGCGTACGCACAGCGTATCACCTGGAGCTAAAGCAGTCGCGACGCCAAACCTCTGGTCAGCCATAGATCCTGCGGAGCGTAGGCACGCAGGTGTTTAGAGGCGAGTGGCGAACGCAATCTGCCCGGCGTATGCCTGGGAGGTGAGCCTATTGGTATGCTAACACGGATTAGGTGCCGGCCACGGCGAAAGGGCATAGACCCCACAACTGGAACACGTGAGTCCGAACGGTCCGAACCGTGAGCCGAACCGGCGCCAGGCACCAAGACCGCACGGCCTGCTGGGCGAAACCTTCGGTAGGGCGTGTGTATTGGCACCAACGCGGAAGGGTGACCGGTGAACGAGGGGGAGACGAGCGATCGTTTCGGCTGAACCAAGCAGCCGGTGAGGTGCACACTTTTGTAAATATTATAAGAATGAAAGGAACTGGTTGAAAACAAAGCAACCTGTGTTATTTCTGGGCTCGGACAATCACGTCGGATCTATAAAATCGGTATAACGACCCATAACTTCTGTGAGTTAACCGCGGCATTTGATGCGAGCACCAACTGGCAAAAAAAGTTCGTTACAGCGCAAAAGGCTAATAGGCTTATGGCTAAGCCAACAAGATATGTATCACCTGATATAGTAGCTCCAAATTCGCATTTCATAGTGCACAAATTTGGCAGATATTCGCCGAGGCTCTGTGCAATTTATAGAAATTTTATTTATATTTTATAAAGAACACCGATTGATTCACGCTAGTCCGTTGTTTTGTATTGCATCGTTGGCATTGCATTGTGAGAAATATCGACCTCCTTTATGGACGCCGATATTCAGATCCTTGGGGGTATATTACTATATTTAGGTTCTGCTTTGTGTACTTAACCTTTATTTATGCATTCCCTAAATGCCACTATATGGCAGTAGTGCGTCGCAGGTTAAAGATAGTATTTATATGTAGTCTATTTCTGTAATATTTTCTATCTGCACAATATAAAATTTCTGACTGCGTCACGCTAAATTTTTATATTCGTATCTATATATTTTCATAAATAAGTTATATATGTTTCAAAAATGTATAATACAAAATATTTCATTTCTTTATTTAAAATATTTTACTATTTCATTTTTACTCATCACAAGCATTCAATATAATGAACATTTCAATATTGAATATTCTAATTCGTTCAGTCATGTACGATTCTAAATATCGAAATAAAACAATCCTATTTCATTCGATTATTAGAGATTTTTTGCAACAATTTTTCATTCGGAATATATATATTTCCACAAATATGCATGAAAGCCCCGATTGTTTGGATAAGCGATAATAATTCTTTTAAAAGGTGTTCCTTTAAAATAAAACATTCATTTGCTCGAGTAAGGAGTATAGAACGATAGCAGTTTAATACAATGTACAAGAACAAATTATAAATATTTCATAAACAAATAATATTAAAATTTATATAATTAGGTTTGGTGTAGCTCAAAAGGTAAAATTACTCCTACCATATGCATACAGTTAAAATATTTGTATTATAAAAAAAAAACAAAGGAAGATGTGAAAATTTTTAACAACGGACAAAACATTTAAAACTTAAACCGTTTAACAAATTTTTCATGTATATGTACAATTATACATACATATGTATACCCTGTATACTATATTACCCAAATATGCACCGTATAAAAATCTTTTTGATGAAAACATTCAGAATATGTTTAATCTATGTAGTTAGTCCGTCCGTGTCCAATGTTTTTGAAAATGCAAAGATAAACAGTTGAAGCGCGAGGATCTACATACTACATACATATATGTATGTATTTTTTAGGGTCATACTATAGGTAATAATAAAGGAAAACTTTGCAACAAGGCCGTGTATAGTATAATCTTATATAGTTGGCCGATTCCTATAAGAAATCCATTATCGAACCCTTTTATCATATTATGAATTTAGAAAGCTGAAGATACAAACTACAAAATCAAAATTGGGTCATTGCCGGTAGTTACATGAAATTTTGAAAATGGGATCAGTTGAACAAAAATAGAATTCCTAATATGGTTGATGGCATTGCCTATCACATCCTTATGTACATACATGTACATATGTATATGAATATGAAATTAAGGCTATGCTTATGAAATTTTGTATAGTAGTCTGGATATGCATAGTCTTTGAACTCTATAAATGAAGTCCATATTTATGTATACATCATTATTAAATTTAGATTTTCGACGCAGACCTCTTTTTGTCTGAATTCTCTTTATTAATTGATTTCTTAAGAAATATCTATAGAACCTAAAGCTGCTGGGCAGCAGTGCCGTCGGATTTACATATGTAAATATTTACTTATGACGTTGTATGTATGGATAAGTCTAATACTTATTGAGAGTGCTGTTGCGGATGGCAGACATGCCGAATCAGTTGTTTACTGTTACCCATCGCGTTTTTGTGTTGTCAGATTACTTTGCATTTGAAGTAGATTTGCAAACTCATGAGTCTTTCAAATAATACACATTTTAAATATTATATTAAACATAAAATTATATAAAACATCAACGCGGAGGGTCTGGGCCGTGGATTTTTCGCGAGGCCTTCGTGGTTGAGGATAAGTTTCAGCTCAGGTTTTCACATTCAATAAAAAGTTTGAAGTAATACAGTGAATTTTGAATAGGGACAATAATTTGTATTTGTTTTGTTTCATTTTTCTTAATCTAAACATGTATCGTATTGTCTCCCAGATTCATATACTTTTTGTCATCCATCCCCACACATTCTCAATTATATTGAGATCCGAAGAAGAAAGGGGCACTCTATAAGATCCACGTTTTGCTGCCTAGGTCTGTGGGGATTGGGACATTATCCTGTCCACATACGATCCAATTATTTATCTTTTCATCAGGCAACGTTATCGAGCAAGCCGTTTGCAATGCGTTGGGTCCATTTGTGGTTTTTTTCAATTATTTCAAAAGGTGTGTAAGATGACAAATAAAAAACTTTATAGCATGGAATTTTGCTCAGAGTGAAGAAATCACGTCTGTCCGTATTCAAGTGCATGCGAAAACCCGAAAAGAATGTTAACAGTAAATTGTCGTTACATCTGTGTTATATCCATTATTTGTCTATGTTCTCTTCGATCGAAATCGAATTTTTATATGACTAGACTAACATGAGACATGAGATTTTATCGTCCTTCAAGTCGGTTGCTGGGTGGCTAAGGGTGGCTTGCAAACGTACCACGGTGGCCCGTGATTGTTCTGAGCTTGCTAGACTATGTCAATATTGCTATTGCTGGCATTCCTCCATAACTGGGAGCCGAACGTAACGTGATTGCATTTTTGTTCGTTCACTTTAAATCGCAAATCTGATAGCCATTTTTGAACATCGACCAGATGTGAAGCTAGTTGCTTGCATCGGCCATTTTGAGCGGCTAGGAATAGCTGTATAATCAGCAAACGTGGATGTTGTTAGTCGTGTGCCTGTCGGGATTTCTGCTGTGTAGAGGACATATAATGTTCTTATAGTAAATTCATCAGTTTAAGCACATCATAGCAAATTTTATTACGTAAAGATAAGACTAACAACTTGATGGTGTTGTACGGGAGCATTGTCTTGATCTTGTAACTTAGACCTTCTAGCCAAACGCTATCAAATGCTTGAGAGACGTCTTAAAATATGGCAGTAAAGAACTCTCTGTTTCCGAACGCGTTCCGAATTTCTGATGTTATCCGGCTAACCTGCTCAATTGTGTTCCGTGTTTTTCGCGAAACCCAAATTGATGTGGCGGGACTCCTTTTTGGATTCTCAAGTATTTGTTTATCCGAGTCAATACGAATTTTTTTAAAAGTTTAGATAAGTAAGAAAGTAGGCTTATAGGTCTATACGACGTTGGGATTGTGTGGTCTTTTCCCGGTTTTCCTATCATTATCAAAATTGATTTATTCCATCTCCCTGGAAAATTGCCAAGTTTTGCGATGGCATTGAAGAGCTGGGTGATAGTGCAAACGGCGCAATATGGGATATCAATGATCATTTTGGAAATTATGAGGTCGCAGCCCGGGGACTATTTCGGATTCAGTTGATTTTTAATGATGTTAGCGATTTTGTTTGGGTGCAATTCAAGCATGAGCCATGCTGAAGCTGAGGCTCATAAGGTATAGTCGGCCAAGTAAACGCACTAGTTGCAGGATCTACTGGCTCTGTCTGCATCGTAACAAACATGCTGGCTCTGTCTGCATCGCTGCTTCAGCTTTATCAGCTTTAATACTATCGACTTTAAACTTAGCACACATACATCTGGCATATGCTGGCTCTGTCTTCAGTGTTCACACAGTATGGTCACACATACTTTTTTCCTTTGCACAAAGTATATAAGTCGGAACGACCGGGGTCGGTTAATCCTATATATATATCCTACATCATATAGCATCCATATAACTGATTGATGTGTTGTTTAAGCTAGAAGATTGGGACCACTAACCATACAGCATATAGACTACTCATTTCATACAACGAAAATGGACGCAAAAATTTCTTGCGACAGGCCCCAGCAGGCCCCAGAGAAAATCTTACTCTCATTCTTACGCTCTTTCTTACGCTCATATTCTCAAAAAAATTTTTTGGTTCTTCAGTCGCGGAGAGGCCCTTGATCAAGATGGTTGATCCGCGGTTAAATTCATCTTTATATGTATGCGTGCTCACATATTCACATACACGGTTTCATGTGTGTGCGTTCTTTTTCGTTTTGAATCCAACCAAAATTTTAGATTTTTGTAACTTTTCAGGCTTGATACCCTAAGAAAATTGGGGTATGCATTATTGAGTTAATGATGATGAAAGAATATATATTTTATTTATTAATATTTCAGAATAAATTGTTTTTTTGTTTGGGAATACAATGCAGTGGTAGCAGTAAATAATTTTCATATATAATTATTACGAATGAATAAAAATCTTTATACTATGATAGAAAGAGGGTACATTTGAGTCGGTATCACTTAAAACCCCGATTTAATTTAAGTTGTTTTATTTTCTGCAAGCGGATAGTGCTAGCATACCCTTTTGATAAATGATTTTTAAGGAAGTGAGCATAAACAACAACAGCTGATTTTTAGTTTTTGTGGGCATCAGTAGGGTATGCAAGCACCATCCGTTTGAAAAATATCAACATAGAAAAAAATTTGGGTTTTAAGCAAAGCCGACTGAAAGATATCCTGTTCCAATCATAGTAAAAGGATTTCCATTATTTTTTAAATATTTTATATATAAAAATTTTTCTGCTACCACTTAATCGTTTTTCTAAACATTTATAAAATGAATGCTGAAATATTTAAAAATATAATATAACATAATACAATTTTTTCGTCATGAACCCAACAATGAGTAGCCCCCATTTTTAGGGTAGCAAGCCTGAAAAGTTACAAAAATCTAAAATTTTGGTTGGTTTCAAAACGAAAAAGAACGCACACACATGAAACCGTGTATGTGAATATGTGAGCATGCATACATATAAAGATGAATTTAACCGCGGATCAACCATCTTGATCAAGGGCCTCTCCGCGACTGAAGAACCAAAAAATTTTTTTGAGAATATGAGCGTAAGAAAGAGCGTAAGAATGAGAGTAAGATTTTCTCTGGGGCCTGCTGGGGCCTGTCGCAAGAAATTTTTGCGTCCATTTTCGTTGTATGAAATGAGTAGTCTATATGCTGTATGGTTAGTGTTGGGACTTAATACAGATCCCACATTGGGCAAACGAATCCAACTTGCCAAATTTTATAGTGGTGCCGACTATGACCCTGTAGCTGCCATATAACTGTTGGCTGTTTCCAACATTTTTATTAGAAAATTGATTTTATAGTGAAAGTTGATTTTAAATTTTTTTAAAATTGATAAATTAAATAAAATTGAAAAATTGATTGATAAATTGATAAATTGATTTTATAGTTTTTATAAGGATCGGCCGGATATTCGATCCAATATATACATACCTAATAATATAAGTTGCTACTGCAAGGGTATATCAACTTCGGCTCCGTCCGACGTAAACTTTCCTTTCTTGTTTATAATTAGACTAATTATTACCAGTTGATTCCCATTTATACCGGATATATTCATAAAAAATTTGTTTTCAAAAATATGAGAATTGAATGAAATGATTTACTTGCATAATGAAAATGAACTTTGTAAACAACAAACTAAAAAACTGTTTATTGAATCTTTTAATTATGAGACAAATTTTCGAATCTTAACATTAAAATTACTAACAGTAAACTAAGACTGCATTCTGGTTGCACGTCCCACAAGTTCGCTGGGTGGGTAAGTCGTTGCGACGAAGACGTGATTAGTTGATCATCCTTGTTAGACCTCTCGCCAGGTGGTTATGGCTGCAACACTAGCTTGGTAAAGTACTTTTACTTGTAAAGTTGTACTGAGCTCGCTGGACTCGCTGGCATTCTCCCATAACTGGGAGCTGTACATCCATATAGGTTTAAGTACCGAGTTATACAGCAGGACTTTGTATTCAAGGCTAGGGGGAGACCGAGCGTTGATGAGTCAATGGAGGCTGCTAGCTTTTAGCTTTAGGTGTGTCTTTTTGGCTTCAATGTGCCGGCGCAATGTGAGTTCTGTCGAGGTGCACTCCTAGATATGTCACTTTGCTTGCAGGAGTGGAGTGTTATTTAGCATAAGCGGTGTGCAGTTTTCCCTATTCAGGGTGAACGTAACGTGCTTGCATTTTTTTTCGGTCTCTTTAATTTGCCATTCTGATAGCCATTTGGAACATCGACCAGATGTGAAGCTAGCCGCTTAGTTGCTTGCATCGGGCATTTTGAGCAGCTAAGAATAACTGTGTTATCAGCAAACGTGGATATTGTTAGTCATGTGCTTGTCGGGATGTCTGCTGTGTAGAGGACTTATAATGTTAGCCCTAGCACTCTGCCTTGAGAAACTCTAGCTCCTATAATGAAATCCTAGAAACTCTAGCTCCTATAATGAAATCATCAGTTATAGCAGTGTTGCACCTCACATCAAAATTTCTTTCATAAAAGTAAGACTCGAACAACTTTTGGGTGTTGTATGGGAGCATTGTCTTGATCTTGTACATTAGACCTTCTAGCCAGACGCTATCAAATGCTTGAGAGACGTCTAAAAATATGGCAGTACAGTACTCTCGTTTTTCGAACGCGTTCCGAATTTCTGATGTTATTCAGTTGACCTGCTCAATTTTTCGAATTTTTTTTTTTCGAAACCCAAATTGATGTGACGCGATGCCTTTCTGGATTCTTAGGTATGTGTTTATCCGAGTCAATACGCATTTTTCAAAGAGTTTAGAAGCTGAAAGTAGGCTTATAGGTCTATAATTGGTCTACGTTGGGATTGTGTGGTCTTTTCCCGGCTTTGCTATCATTATTAAAATTGACTTTTTGAGAAGAAGCAGTGCAGGCGAGTGATCACATGAAAGATCCGAAAGGCATTCGGCGCCTATCAGATTTTTTTGGGATATTTGGTAATCCCAAAGTTTATTTAGGTGGGTAGATTCTTTATGTCTTCCGGCCAGTATGTTTGAGTGTCAGGAGAAACGTAGTCGAGTTTATTCTTGGCTTTGATAATTTCATTATAGATCTGCTTTCCTTTTTGGAGTCACGAGACGAGATCTCCAGTGTGTGGGGTTGGCATTGTAGTCTCCTGCTGCTATGATGTGGTCTCCTATTGATTTGAAAATCTGCATAAACTCATTGTCGGGTCATGCAACAGCCACGACATAGATTAAAATATAATAAGTATAGTTTGTCGTATTTTTGTTTATATTTTAATCTCTATTGTTGGTCGCAAGCCGACTCTTCTCGACCGCTCGTCTTCATCGTGATTTATGTTTAGCATTAAGCCAGCGAACTTTCGGTCAGCCTATGTTCTACGGCGTCCTCATATTTGCTTTTTATCTCAGTATGCTCAGTATGCGTAAACTTTTCTCGCTCCGTTTCATATGCGCACATAATTCAAAATAAACTATATTATAGCGTTGTGAAACTAAATATTTGTTTTATCATTTGGATAAAAGTCATTGAAAAACCTCAATGATCAAACACTCATCTTTATCTATTGTGAAGCGAGGTTGGCAGTATTTGGTTGTATATTTATAGATTAGTTTTAAATCCTGTAGGTAGTTTTTAGCAAAGTTTTTATGATAGTGGTGCTTATTACGGCTTCTGATTAGAATTCCAGTCCCACAATGTGCTTTAGCATCTGGATTATTTATTCCGTATAATATATAGCCTCGTAGTTGAAGATTTTATGTTTTTGTATGGTGTGTTTCTGAAAGCAGCATTACATCGATGTGATTGTTGATATGAACGCCGTTAGCGTTCCACGTAGATACACGTAGGGATTTTGATTGTTGTGAAACCAGCATTTGAATCAGTAGATTTTAGTTTCGTTAAATATCTTGCATAGTTGTGTGCATAAACGACATAAATTCCGTAAGGCTTTGTTGAAAACAAGACTTCAGGGTTTGATCTGGATGCTGTAACCTGTTTATTTTGGGTGTGGGAAGTAATTCCTCTCTGGTGAATGCGACTATTCAGCTCCTTGTAGACTGGGCAACCTCTATAGTTATTAGTGTGTTTGCCACCGCAGTTGCACTTTTTCGAGTTGCTTTGCTCGCTGGGCGTAGTCATGAAGCTCTCAACACACTTCACACACCGGACGTAGTTTACAGTGTGACCTTGTATGGTTATATTCTTGGCACTTCGCACTTTGTATATTCTGGTTCGAGCTCCACCTTAAAGAGCGGCTGCGGCTTTCTATCCCTGTTAAGGATGTTGAAGACTGTCTTAGCGTTATATCCCTTCTCTTGTACCGCCTTTGTTATTTCTGCAGACGTAGCAGAAAAGTGAGTTTTTAGCTAATAAGTGTAAATGTTCTTTTTCTTCTCTGTGAGATATTTCTATAATACTTTGTAAATAAATTTGCGCGCAATAAATTTGTTGACAAGAACACTGGAACTTTTTTCTCGTACATAAATAGGCTGAGGCTTTGGCTTCCTTCTCTCGACTTCAGTAGATTTGACCGCCTCAACCTCGTACGCGTCTGCCAGGATTTTAAATCGGTTCGAGTTCATATGCGTTTCTATTGAAGCTAGGCTAGCATTGTCACCGGTTTTTTTGCGTTGGGAATTTAGAGGGCTTAGCTTCCTTTTTATTTTTATTCAGCTTTACCTTTTTACACAGCCAGCTTAACATATGATATAATTAATAGAAATATTTTTACTTCGTTTAGTTCAATTCAATTTATTTGTTTTAATTTAGACATGTAAGTTAAACTTTCGATCTTTTTGATTTTGTCGATTGACAAAAAAGCGAGCGATGTCAAGCGATCCTAAGTTATAGTTGATTTAAAAAATTTTTTCTTAATTTGAATTTTGACGATCTCTCAGAGCAAATGCATTTAAACGACCATGCAAATACTAATAAATATACATCAGCAAATTGATCAATGTATATTTCGGCGCGCCCTAAGAGTGGGTGGATGTGATTGGTTGTATACATATTGTCGCTTTAAGAAGTACCGTTTTAGCGGGGCGACAGCGTATATTCGCTGTCACCGAGTGTAATTCGGTGATAGGCACGGAAAGGAGAAGAGATAACGCGTTCAGTTGCGTTAAGAATTTGGTCCGAGTACAACCAAAACTCGCTGCGCTACTATGATGTCGAAGCTCAAATGGAATACAAGGAATGCTGCAATATACATATTTTTAATTTACAATCCTTAGAAAGTCCCATATTTCTAACTTAAAAACAAAAAAGTTATGGCATTGCCTATAAATCAATTATATGACAGCTATAAATTATAGTCTATGAACTTTCTATGGATTCCACTTTAGGAATAGTGAGACAGACGGACATGCTTATATCTCAGGAGGTGATCATGAAGAATATATAGGGTCGGAGATGTCACCTTCACTGCGTTGCACACTTTTGACCAAAATTATAATACCCTCTGTAAGGGAATAACAAGAAAGGAAAGCTAACTAGACTAGTTTGCGTAGAAAGTGACAGACAGACAAACGGACGGACACACCGACATGCTTATATCGAGTCATGAAGTGATCCTGATCCAGAATGTATATACTTTATAGGGTCGAAAATGTCTCCTTCACTGCATTGCACAATTTTGAACAAATATAATACCCTCTGCAAAGGTAAAATAAAATAACAAGAGTATTGGAAGTCTCGAGCTCGGCTTGAATCCGGTACCCTTCACACATCAACTGAGAACTCGACCTGTGGCTTATCCCTGATAAGGTTTCAAAAAACTTTCAAAGTTCAGTTGTTGCTCCGTTCTGCTTTAAAGTAATTTTTTTTTAGCTATATACATAGATATATGTAGCTTTAAAATATCCCAGACGAACTTTTCGGCTCAAGCAGAATTTTTCTGTCTCCTGGCGCTCAAATTTTCAGCATGGAAGTACATGTAGTGGAATTTCGTTCCCTTTTCAAAGAAATTTCTCTGAAAAAAGGGACTTCGAGAATTTCCGTCTCGCTTGGGATTTAGAAAATTTTAGCGTGTCATTTTTAACTTAGAAAAAATGTATCATGTTAATTAAAAGTATTTTTTTATCTTAATTTTACAATCTATGGTTATGGTTATGGATTAAAGATTTGGTCATTATATAATTAACAATTATATTTTTATCATAAATTTGTTTGTACATTGGCTGAGAGCAGCAACGATATCCCGCGAAGGAGTCTGCATCGAGTATATGTTAAAAGAATGTAAGTCGAAACGATCACATTGGATTGATAATAGTGCGTCGTATTTGTTTTTATTTTTAAAATGGTAAGTTTGGTTTATCAAATTATTCCTATTTTAGTTATTTTATAGTGATAAATTAGGTAATGTTTTTATGGATCTTTAAGATCTGGAATTTTAAGATCTGGCAGAAGTAGAAATTTAAATGTCTTGTCTGTAGCATGCGTTACCTGTCGGTTAGAGGAAGAGGCAAAAATTGATCAAATTTATTGCAGGTTTTAATGCAATTAACTTAGAATTTAATTTTATGTTTTTATAAGGTTTTAATTTTAATATTAATTTTGCTTAAATTGAATTCTTTTTTTCGTATCTTTTCAATTTTTGTTAAATATCATTATTTTTTTAAAATTTTATTTTATGATAAAAAGGTTATAGGTTTCAGATTGAAAAGACTCGTTACTTAAAAAAAAGTCTAATTATTGTCCATTACAAATTTCTGAGCGATTCCTCTGGCCACAAATCTGGCCTTATAACTGTTCATTACTCTAACCTGTGAAGTCGAAACTTCTTGGTCCTCTGATTTCTCTTTATCACATAATTCTTTCATACTTTTATTCTTGAAGTTATATTCTCAACTCTCTACCGTACTTCCATTCTGGGAATTATTTTTCACACACTCATAATAATCGATCAACCTAACATATAATATTTTCATATAAAAAAATTTAGAATAATTCCCATATACTGGGAAACTTTAAAATATTGACACAATAATTTGACACAGAAATCAAATAATGGTTGAATAATAAATTGTGGTCTCGACATTCGGCAGTCCTTTCGAATCAACGGATACCTGTATTATCAACAATAAAATCTCTGCTCATAATGAACTTTATGGATTAAAGATCCCAAAGATTATATATCTATTTTTGACAATCGTACATATTTTTATAAGCTAGGGAAGGAGGAGAAAGATTTCAAACGAATAGAAGGAGCTCGGATCATTTCTGAAGTTTACCTTACAATTCGCGATGTAACGTTTTTAAAGTTTATTGTTAAGAGATATAAATTGGTTGCGAATAGAAAAAAAGTTTGTCTGATGATACAAAGATCCTGACTTTTTGTAAGTTCTTGATTTTCTGTTCTTCAAGCAAAAAAAAGTGTTTATTAAACCATGGTGGTGATATTGATAGATGATAGATATTTCTAATCGATTCCAGTTAAATGATTGCCAAGGACATTATAATACGTTTTTCTTAAACATTTGCTTCGATGCTGAGCTTTATAATAAGCTTGAACATATTAGGAACATCAATTTGACACAGAAATCAATAGTGTAGGAGTTCTCAGGAAGCATAATGGCGAAGACTGAATTACAGTCACAGAGGATGATATTAGAGAATATAAGGTCTAGACATCTGCCAAGAGTGTTATGGATGGGGTTAATTTGGAACACAGCAATTTCAGTTAAAATATCGATAAAGTCGTTATAACAACTGGCAAGCTGGGAAATGTCATCTTCACACGGGATCCAGGAAATGAGGGGAAGATTGAAATCACCCATAATAAGGATAATATCATAGTCGTTGACTAGCGATGAGAAATACTTAATAGCCTCAAGGGGTTGAAAATATTCAGTTTAGCCAACCAGTGGAGGTATATAGGGACAAATAAGGAAAATATGACGGACCAGCAGAAATGTTTACCGGAATGAATTCGATTCCAAACAGGTTCAAAAAATGGATGAGTTTAGCTGCCTCATTATTCAATGGCACATCCATTCAAAACACAGTGAACACGGGAACAAATAGGTCATAATCAGAGACAAAGAAGCACTAGGATCAAAGTCTAGAAAATCCCTCGCAGTAAAAAATTCGGTCAATATACCCAGAATACTTCGTACGTTTTGGTAGCAACAAGAAAATGCACTGTTATTCAGGTCTTTTGAGCAGTTTCTGCACAGTTGGGATTCAGAGGGTCTTTGGCTGAAATTCATAAATGATACTGTACACAGGCTATGCTGCAGAAATCAGGAATAACTTTATTGAAAAAAGATATTCTACGCCTATGTTTAAGAATAAACCTAAAAACTGCTATTTAATTAGGAGCTAGCTTAATATGGTTTAAGAGGTGACTCATTGCATCATCCTCAGTGGCATTCGGCACAAGGTGTGCCACTGCATTAAGCGTAAGCCCAGAAGGACTTATTTAAGGCGTCACCCTAGTGGCGCCCTTGGAGACGGGCATAAATTATTTTGCCTTGAAAACGTGTCGGGGTTGTACTAAGTAGATGTACCCAAGTAGGAAGTAGTAGAAAGTAGATGTACCCAATAAATTAACCGCCAGGAGGTTGATATTTGGAAATTTCCTCCTTGGAGATTCACTTAAAATAACTTAAGACCAAGAAATTGTATCTCAAATGTAAGGAATTACTATTTGATTGCTAATTACTTCACCAGTATCTTTTAATTAAAAAATATATTTAATATTAATTATAAGACTATTCTTGTGTTTAAGACGTAAATGGTTCAATGAACTATATAGGTGAAATATACTCTGAAAATGATTCAATGTATTATAGCTTGTCGCGAAAAGAGGAAGCTTGAATCAAAAGAACAAAGATATAGTCAAATTGATGAGAGCAATCCAGAAACACGACCAGATCAGATCAGATGATGCAAAATCAGATTAACGAATGAATGAACGAATATCGAATGAACGAATGAATAACTATGACATTTATTAAACAAATAAGTAGCCGTTAACCCTCTAAACCCCAACTGTAGAAATTAAAAAAAAACAAGAAAGGAAATCTAACTTCGGACGGAGCCGAAGTTGATATACCCTTGCAGTTGAGAGGCAGTCCGCTAGGTGGCGACATGCATCTTTATTATAAGATATATATCGGATCATATATAGTCGGCCGATCCTAATCGGCAGATCGGATGAGTTTGCCCAAAGTGGAAACCATACAAAGTCCCATCCTTCTAACTTAAAAAACAACGAAGTTATGCAATTTCCGATCAATCAGTTATATGGCAGCTATAGGATATACTCGACCGATCCCGGCCGTTCCGACTTATAGACTGCTTGCAAAGGAAAGAAGCGTGTGTGCAAAGTTTAAAGACGATAGCTTTAAAATTGAGAGACTAGTTTGCGTAGAAACAGACAGACGGACATGCTTATATCAACTCAGGAGGTGATCCTGATCAAGAATATATATACTTTATAGGGTCGGAGATGTCTCCCTTACAGCGTTCCACACTTTTGACCAAAATTATAATACCCTCTGCAAGGGTATCAAAAGTCCCGTTATAAAGCTGTAAACTGACAAATAAAATTCAATTTATTAAAAAGTGTCTCGTTTTTTAGGTAATAAAAAATAGATAACAAGTGCCTTGAGGCACTCCTGGGTATTAAAAAGTTAAAACTTTATTTAAAAAAAAATTTAGCTATCTTGGCTCCACTGACTACATTTTCTTTTAATAACATGGCACAATTACTCTGCAATGATTGGTATTTTTATTCCCTTTGAGAGAACTAATATTTTATTCCGACACTATAAAGTATATACACTACTGGCCAAAATAATAAGTACACAGATATAGTGTTTTTTTGTTTCAAAATAACTCGATTGTTATGAATTGCAAGCCCGCCTTTTTTATATTGCAGGGTTACAGTGTTACACAATTTCAAAAACAAAAATTGAAGAGGGAACTCCGAGTATTCAATACTAAGCTTAATTTTCTGCTGGGTGAGCGATTTTGGTCTGGCCAAAATAATAAGTACACCCTGTGTATTTGATAAATTTTAAAGGATTAAAGCTAGAATTGGGTTAAGGTATGTTGGTTTTTATTACTTCCTTTGTTAAATATCCAAGGATCCCAAGTACATCCTAGGGAAAAATTCTATAAATAGGCAAAAAAAAGCATTGTACTACAGAAGGAAGAAAAATTGCTTTAGAGTTTTCAAAAAAGTGGAATAATGTCCTATGGAGCGACGAAAAAAATAAATGTTTTTGATAATGACTTCAGAAGAAATGTAGGTCGACCCAAAGGCAAAGAATTCGATCCCCGGTACACAAAAAAGATCGTTAAACACGGAGGCGGAAATATTATAGTTTGGGGCTGTTTTTCATGGTAACGACCCAAAACACACACCACAAAGCTGGTCAAGACCTGGTTCCCCGAAAACAAGGTTGACATGATGAAAAGGCCAAGTCAATCTCCAGACTTAAACCCAATAAAAAACCTATGGGGCAGCTTAAACATCGAATTGGTTCAAACACATTTCGAAATAGAGAAGAATTGTGGCAATTCGTAGAGAAGACATGGTACGAGATTCCTTTGGAAATTCATTGCCAGCATGCCGAAACGGATAACAAAAGTTATAGAAAATAGGGTGTGATGAAGGGAATAGTCCGATTTGCGTTTGGTTGGTTTGGTTTCTTTATTTTGAAGGAGCAGCTGAGGTGCCGCTCCAACGATCAAAATGTCTCTGTTCTTTTACAATATTTCTTAAGTCTAAGTAAGGCTAAGTCTCGTAGCAGCGCTGATCGCAGGCGGCGGCAGAGAGACGGCTATGTACTTATATATAAAGGAATATAATAATATACGTTGTTATGCGCTCTCAAGTGGAGGCGCGAGGGGTATGCATATGCTGACCGTTTGTTACGATTATGCTGACACTAGCACTTTCTGTGTGTGTGCTAAAGCATAACGATCGGTTCATATTTCGGCCACTTAGGGTTTATGACCGGGACTTTGAAATATGTAAACACTGCAACAAAGTGTTACAGTGCGCACCCTTTAAGTACTCTCGGTACAGTGGGTATTCAATATATGTGCATACTACATCTCCCTCCTTTTGAAAAATAACGTAATATAATGAAGTTATTTTTATAATAAAAATTTCTAATTAATACATTCTCTTTTTTTTTGTTTTTTTTTTTTGTTTTTTGTATTATCTTATCGGAATTAAAGAAAATGAAATTATTAAAAGAATATGTTTATTTATTTATTAATGTATGTGTGTCTTTGTATGGCTATACTAAGTGCAATTTATGAAATAAAGATTTTTAATCTATCCTTATGAACTGTTTGTTTTTTATGTTTATTATTTGTTATTATAATGTTATCTCTATCTCCTATTTCCGTTACTATATACGGACCTGTATATTTAGGATCTATTTTATGACCTGTCTCGTTTTTTAATAAAACTTTGTCACCTACTGATATATCTATATCCCTTATTTTATGATCGTATAGAATTTTATTTTTATTCTTATTTGCTTCTAACATAACTCTAGCTCTTTTATAGGCTACTTCTAATCTATACCTACTCTCCTTAGCATAGTCATCTATATTATATAGTGCTTCTACACTATCTATGCTATTAAAATGTTTTGGCAAATTACTTGTTTTACCGAATACTAGCTCATATGGACAATAAGTATGTGCCATAGAGGGGGTCGTGTTGAAACAAAAGACAAAATATTGAAGCCATACGTCACAATCAGTTTTATCAACCGATATGTAAGATCGTATGTACTCATTGAAAGTTCTATGACTTCTTTCTATTGTTCCAACTGTCTGGTGGTGGTGTGCTGTGGATGTAATGTTTTCAATCCTTAAATTTTTGCACAAATCGTCTATAATTGAATTCTTATATTCTGTTCCCATGTCCGTAATGAAGTCTTCATTGGACCGTATTTCAGGATAAAAGATTCAAATATTGCTTTAGCGACAGTATTGGCATTTTTATTCGGAACAGGTATGGCAACTAAATACTTAGTTAAATCACATATTAAAGTGACTGCATACTCATTGCCATTTTCTGATTTTGGCAGTGGACCAATAGTGTCCACTATCACTCTGTCGAAAGCATTTATTGGTGTGTCTGTGATTGTTAAAGGGGTCTTTGTGTGTTTAGTTATTTTTGATTTCTGGCATTTTTGACGTTTTCTTACGTACTCAGTTATATCTTTAGACATGCCTTTCCAGTAATAGTGTCTTTTTACTTTGGCCAAAGTTTTTGATATGCCAGTATGACCTCCTTGAATTGGATTATCATGAAATGTAGACAAAATTGCTTCTTTTTCTTTTAAATTTGTTATTTGGGTCACCGGGTTAAGTAGCGCTACTCTTAATGTTTTCAATATTTTATTGCCCATTAATTTAAATTTATCTATTGAAGTATATTCAAAGATATTTTCCCACGGTGCCACTTTGAGTTGGCTGATTTTATGTATACCGGCTTGCATTTCAAGCCTTTGGAAAAATTGATCTAAATCAATAACTCCATTAGTATATAAATCGCTAACATCATATCTTGCAGTAATTTTTCTACCATGTTTAAATAAACATAACATATTTTTTATCTGCAAGGTCACTACTTTACGTACTTCATCATTGTTTATGACGTCGTATACGTTGGGCTTAGAAGCTTTATTTAAAGATTGCCTTGGCAATTCTTGTTTTTGATTTTCCGCGCGGAATTTTTGTCTACCTTGATATCTAGTAGTGACTTTCAATACATTTCTAGTTATATTTTGTAGATCTTTGATGGTTATCAAGAAGATAACGCATCAGCTACATGATTATCTTTTCCCTTTAAATATTCGACTGTAAAGTCGTATTCTTCTAGTTCGAGCCTCATACGTGTCAGTTTAGAACTGGGATTGATCATTGAGAAAATGTATATTAAAGGTCTATGGTCTGTTTGTATTAAGAAATGTTTTCCTTATATATATGGTCTGAAATGTAATATCGCCCAATGAATTGCAGCTAATTCCTGCTCAGTAGTATTCCTGCTCATTTGTTACTTTCACCTTTTGTAAATGCTCTTGATGCGTATGCAATGGGAAGTTGGAGACCATTATGGTTTTGAGTTAAAACCGCTCCACATGCTTGCTTACTTGCATCTGTTATTATACAGAATTCTTTAGTGAAATCTGGATATTGTAGCAAGGTAGGTTCCATAAGATTTGTTTTTAAGTATTGAAATGCATTTTCACACTCATCCGTCCATTTAAAAGGAACATTCTTTTTACATAATCTTGTTATGTGCCGTGAATAGTCGGCGAAATTTTTTATAAAACGTCTATAATAGTTACAGAATGCTACGAAACGTCTAGCACTGTCCGCGTCGTGCGGAACTGGGTAGTTCATAATGACATCGTATTTCTTGTCATCTGGAAGTATTCCTTTATCAGTGCATTTATGACCTAGAAAAGTCACTTCATGCATAAAAAATGAACATTTTTCTGGATGTAACTTTAGGTTGTATTTCCTACATTTCTCAAAAACATCTGTTAAGTTCTTAGGCATATGTTTTTCGGAACAGC
This sequence comes from Drosophila atripex, assembly GCA_035045925.1. Classification (NCBI taxonomy): domain Eukaryota; kingdom Metazoa; phylum Arthropoda; class Insecta; order Diptera; family Drosophilidae; genus Drosophila; species Drosophila atripex. The sequence goes on from JAWNOP010000031.1 coordinate 62,496, forward strand.
CAATTACTATTAAGTCATCCATATAAAGGAATGCTTGAGAAGGTTCTAGACCAGAGAACGCAATAGCCATCATTCTCTGAAACGAATTAGGGGCTATTTTTAATCAGAAGGGTAATCGCGTGAAACGATATGAGCCGTTGCTCGTTGAAAAAGACGTTATATCTCTTGAACCTTTATCTAGTTCAATTTGATGGAATCCTGACATTAAGTCAAGACACGAAAAGTATTTTGCTCGACCTAGTTGATCTAAAATGTCATCAATTCTAGGTAATGGGAATTTATCAGATAGTAATTTTTTATTTATCTGGCGGTAGTCAATTACTAATCGCCATTTCTTTACATTTGACCCGGGGGATGATTTCTTAGGAACAAGTAACAATGGGCTATTGTATTCGGATACTGACGGTTCGACAATCCCGTCCGAGATTAATTTACCTACTTGCTTTTGTATTTCGTTTACCTGACTATGTGGGCTTCGATAGTTCTTTATATATACGGGTTCATCATCTTTTAATCTCAGTTTCTGTTTATAAAAATTATTTGTGGTTATTGTGGTTATCCGAAGTTTCTTTTAAAATGAATATGTCTGCACCTGTATCTATTAAAAAGATAAGCTCTTTTCCAGTAGCTACATTGAAAAATGAAACGAATATATTTTGGCTGAGATTAATGGTGTGAACTCTCACTTCATTTATTCTTGAATATTTAAAGGGCTTTGGGAGTTTCCCGAAGTGTTTTGGTTATTACTTTGCGTAATTCTGACATTGCTTTGATTATTGCCATTGGGGCCTCGGTACGAGTTTCCACTGCCTCTATAGTTTCCTCTATATTGGCCTCATCCTCCCCTGTTATTTGGATAATTGTTATTGTTGTTATTTTGGTAATTGTTGTTGTAGTTATTGTAATTACCACGAGAATTACCTCTATAATTTCCACGTCCGCGATTTGTGCCGCGCTGTGGATAATTCTTGAAATATAGGACAGTATTTGACTGTCCAGTCAATTTAATTTTCATATTGATTTTCTCCCGAATTTTTACTACTGCTACGGCTATGGGGAGCACAGTTTTAAATTATTGACTATTGCTATTGCTATATTTTTTGCTCCGGGAAAACTCGGAGCAGAGCAGAGCACATCATCTTTCATCAATCTGCTAACTCTTCTCCGACTGTCAAAAAAGTGAGAGCAATATCAATAGCATAGCAATCTGGCTGCTACAGAGTAGTAAAATTTAACCCTGTCTACATAAAGCTCGGCAGCGATCAGGCGCAGCTGTATTCATATACGTCTACATCTATACTCATATATAGGGCTGGTAGCAGCGTGAGCGCAAGGGTGTGGTATGCATGGCTCGCATGACCGATCGCGGGGAATGCCTTTTAAACAAACTCCAGTGCTGGACAATAGTTGGAGTTCGGTTCGTTGTTTTATTCAGAATTACATCAGCTATTTTGAAGTTACAGTTACTTAGTCTCTAACATACCGCAGTTTCTCTTCCCTCTCTTTGTGATGGCGCAAATCGGTATCTAATCTAATTTATCCGCCAAACATCGTTTCTCTTTTTACCCGATTTAGTGAGACCGAATAATGTAAGCTCAAGCCTAAGCTACTGCGACATATAATACTGACTTCTAGCGTAGCTAAGTTTGAACTTGACTATCTATCGATAGCCCTAATCCGTTCGGCGACATCCCCACCACCGTGAAGCGACCGCATTCACCACGTCCAGGACAGCTAGCTTCGAAGCGGGACGCATTGTCGTCTTGGCTCGATCGTTAGTCCGCACTGCCGCTCGACGAGGTACTCCATCTCTCCTGGTGAACACCTCATCCACGACGCCTCGCTTCCATTCCCTTCCTGGTATGGATGAATTCTGGCGGAAAATGAGAGTTTGCCCACCACTGGTTTAATGTCATATATCAAAAGGTGATAAATTCATAAGACCACTTCGCGTAGAAATGCCGTAAATGCTCCTACACTGCGTTGAAAATTTTTGAACACAAATATAATACCCTTTCAAGTCTTTTTTCTTGTGTACATACTGGATCCGTTGCATTAGGTACAAGGCAATATGTGTTCCACTCATTATATACAAATAATGATATATTATGTTGCCCGAAGAGAAAATATTTTGTAAGTAAGAATTTATGCAAAAAGTTTGGCCAAAACACTAAAAAGTAGTTCCTCGATAATAAACGGACGTAATATGGGAAAAAGATCAGGAAGAGTGGTACTCCATTGAGACTGTAATGCGATCCAATCTGATAGAGTCTATGCCTCGTAGATATAAGACTGCAGAGTCTTAATAAACAAAACTCAGAAAACCAAGTACAAAAGCATTTAATTTAACTTGTTACTTCATTTAAGAACAAAATTTTATTTTAAGTCCAAATTTTTTCTCCAAGATCGATTTTTGGTTCGAAAATTCTTGATTTCAGCATGAAAAATTGTTTCTGTCTTAGGACAAGTTTCGTAAATTATAAAAAAGGGAAAGGAAAAACCAAAACAAGAAAGGAATGCTAACTTCGGCCGGAGCCGAAGTTGATATATTCTCGCAGTTAACTGACAGCTTATTTTATTTGATATATATCGGATAGTATTTTGTGGTCCGATTCTTATGAAATTTGACAGATCGGATTAGTTTGACCAAAATGGAAATGATAGAAAGTCCCATATTTCTAACTTAAAAAAATAAAGTTACCTATCAATCAGTCATACGGCAGCTATAGGATAAAGTCGCCCGATCCTAGGCGTTCCAAATTATATACCTGCAAATAAAAAAAGTATGTGTGTATTTATTCAAGTCGATAGCTTTAAAACTGAGAGACTAGTTTGTGTAGAAACAGACAGACAGATGGTCGGACGGACATGTTTGCATCGACTCAGGAGGTGAATCTGATCAAAAATATTGAGATATAAAAACTATGATTGAAAGTTGATAAATCAACTTATATAAAAAACCTTTAGAACGCTGCATTCCCCGCTTACCGGTATAGTCAGACTTGTGGACGATAGATTAGTGGAATATAATATTCCTAGTACCCAAGAAATCCCAGACAAAGTCAAATGAAAAGGGATGAAGTTTTGTGATAGATCATCGTCAAAATAATAAACAATTATTACTGCCACTTCTAAGAATAGATGATATTCTTGCCCAACTAGGCAACCAATCATGATTAAAAATCAAATTTACGTTATTTTCCACGGGCCTGGAGCAGTGGACCAGCTCTTCCACGACGCCCCGTTTTCACTATCTTCGTGGTATGGCTGGATCACAGATGAACACGAAGTCTCCTCGATGAATGGGCTCGACGTGCTTGCACAATCTCTCTTTGCGCACAAGAGTCGGCAGGTACTCATGCACCCATCTCCTCCAGAATCGATCCCGCATCATCCCCGCTATACGCCACTGCTTCCTGGTAGCGCATCTCACGGACTCCTGTCCGTCATACTTGGGAAGATCTGGGACATCGGGTGCTTCCTTCAGCAAGTCGTTGGGTGTCAGTGGAGCTTCCTGGGCCACTGTCACTGGTAGATGAGTAAGCGGACGAGAGTTTACTATACTCTCCACTTCAATCAGCAGGTTCTCCAGTATGAGCTCCTTGGGCGCGAGTTCCTTCATCGTGTGTGCCAGCACCTTCTTCATGCACTGCACCATCCACTCCCACGCGCCACCCTCAGCTGGGTTTTCCGGGCAATTGAAGATCCATTCGACTCCTTTAGACGACAGCTCGCCCTGGATCTTTACAGGCTCGAACACTTCGCTGAACCTCTTGGCCTCGCGGTGGGCTTCAACGAAGTTTTCTTTCCATTGTCGCTCCTAATCCCGACGATGGGTCCACGTCGGCTCATGAAGCTCCTCTTAGCGATTATGCAGGAGTCGGTGGACAAATTGTGAGCCATCTCCAAATGGATAGCTCTTGTGGTCAGACACGTAAACAGTGCCACCCACCTTTTCTCCTTGCGACGTCCAACCGTCCCAAATAGCGGTCCAAAATAGTCCAATCCGGTAATCTAAAGCGCAATCCGTTGGCCTCCAGCCGATCCTCTGGCAGGGGACCCATCTCTGGCTGAATTGGTCATGCCCTTCGCAGCTTGCAAACGTTGCATTTGCTCACCACCCTCCGTAACAGCCTCCGTAGGTTCGTAATCCAGAACATCTGCCGGATTGCTCCGATGGTTGCCTCCGTGTTTTGGTAGCACATCCTCCCGTGGTGATGCTGCACGATCATCTCCGCCAATGCCTCCTTGTGATACAATATGATCGGCCGACGTGCGCTGTATGGCACACACGCCGCGATGTCGTCCCTCCGCTGGCTCGAATTACTCCGTCCTTGTCGAAGTATGGGGACAGTCCATACAGTCGGCTGCCCTTGGTGGCCTTTCCTTGGCTATCCTCAGCAAACGCTTCTCGCTGCGATTGCCGCATCGTCTGCCACGTTTTCGGCAGACGGAATCCAACTCCACTGGGACGCCTCCTTGGATTCCAAGATCTCTGCCACCCGGTTACAGACGAACTGTTTGTATCTCCGGTGGGTGCTGCTTATCCAGTGCAACACAGTCATAGAATCCGTCCATAATATGCAGCTGCTGATCGCCACACCGTGCTCCTACTTGACGGTGTCCATCAGTCTCAGGCCCAATACTGCTGCTTGAAGTTCCAGTCGCGAGATCGACATAGTCCTCATCGGAGCGCATTTCGTCTTGGAGCTTATGAAATGCGCCCGCATGTTCCCGTTCTCGTATGTGGCCCGCCAATAGACCGCTGATGCGAACGCCGACTGACTGGAGTCCACGAAGATGTGCAGCTGTAGCATCCACACACGTCCACCGCCGAAGTAGTAGCGTGGACATCGGAACTCTTCGATTTGGCTCATTCCTTGCCGCCAGTCCTTAAAGGCTGCGGCCAAATTATCTGGTAGTGGCTCGTCCCAGTTGACTCCTCTCCGCCAAATCTCTCGCATTAACAATTTGGCAGTCAACATGTTCAGGAAGCTCAGTAGCTCAGGAATCCAATCGGGTCAAACGTGGACATGACCAGGTTTAGGAACTGCCTCTTGGTAGGGACGCGTTCCCATGTCATCACGCTTCTCGGGACTCGATGATATTTCACGCAGAACTTGAAGTCATCTGTAGCCGGCTGCCAGTACATTCCTAATACCTTCTCCTCAGCTTCGGTCTATCTGACGCTAGCGATGGATTCAAGTGGGTTTAACGCTCTGACCACACTTGCCGAACTGGAAGTAATTCGACACAAGTCAAATCCTGCATCTTCATGAATTTCTGAACTTCGTGGGGCGCCTTTCGTCGCGTATACCCTTGCTTGATGTAATCGTCCATTATCGCCTTATAGGCCAGCGCGAAGTCCACATCGCGCCTCATTTTTCCTTCGATGTTGACGAGTCTCTTGGGCGCCATATTGTAGCTTTCCGGTAGTCTCACCTCGTCGTCTCTCCATAGTAGCCCGGTCTCATCTTGTCTCATGTGCCTACTCGCTTAGTCGTCTCCCCCAGGATACTCAAGGCCCGTGCTTCGCCGCCATCTGCGACTGACGGCGCCAGCTCCACTACGCCAGCTGCGACTGGCTGTGCCGGCTTTACTCCGAAATTCCCGATTTCGAAATAATCGCTGACGAAATAATCATCTTCTCCAAAAGATTATCCTGGGGCACGGCTAGGAGGCACGAACTCTGGAGCGGTGAGCTCGCCTTTCCGTTCACCGGTCCATACACCACCCATCCAAGTGCGGTGGCTGCTGCAAATGGTCCTCCAGATCCATAGCTTCTTTTTCTGAGGGGTATTCCAAGATGCGCATGATCCAGTCCAACTAGGATCCTCGGCGTCGCGTTGTTGTACGGCTTCACAGGCAAGCGCGCATTCGCCTTCACTGCCTTTACATCATCCCGACGCAGGCTCTGCATCGGAAGGGTCGAATTGGCCACTCCGAACACGTTCTTGAGCCCATGGCGCTTTGGCTTGCCCGCTGCACTGATCTGCAGGAAGACCACTTTCGTGTGCTCTTTGGCGGATTTCCCACCAAACCACTGCACGTTCAGTTGGCGACTCTCGCCTTTCAGGTTCAGACTGCGGATGAGTTTGTCGTCGATGAGCGTGACAGACGATCCTTCATCCAGCAGTGCATAGGTGTCGACCTGCGTATTCTCCCCGTACAGCGTCACGGGTAGAATCCAGAACAGCAAGTGGCATCCAATCGAATCAACGCAGCTCAGGTTTCGATGCGGCAATTCCTGGCGGTCACACATCGATCGCCTTTCATCTTGCTCACGCTCCGTGTCTATAACTGCGGCTGACGTAGGACGGCTCCTTTCATTGGAATCCACTGGTCGTGGCATTCCTCTGGAATGTCCAGGTGACTCATGGAGAAGATAGTGATGCCTCATTTGGCATCCGTAGACGTTGCATCCGCGGCTCTTCCTGCAGAACCGGGACATGTGTCCGGGCACCAGACACGAGAAGCATTGCCTCAACTTCCTCGCGGATTCGATCCGCGTCGTTATAGAAACGCAGTTGAATTCCTTGCAGTCCTTGATCTGGTGTTGTCCCTCGCATATAGGGCAACATCTGGGGCGGTCGGCATACCGCTCCTCCTCGCGCACACTATTTGCGTGCAGGATCCTTCGCTTCGGTTGCTCCTTGGCTCCAGCGCACTATGGTCCAGCCGACTACTTTTGATGGCATAAATTATTAACTCACGAATGAAACAAGATTTTTCGGTTTAGTTTTTTTTATTGGATTAATATAACCCATAGGCAGTTGAAATTTAAAAAAAAATGGGTGTGGCACCGCAATTTTATATATATATATGTTTTTTTATTTAATTGAATGAAACGAATGAAATGATAAAAGGATAATTAACAAAACACAAGTTGTCAAACCTTTATATCTCGGTCTCCACTTCAAAATTGAATTCCAATTTAAAACTATCATCGACATCTCCATCATTGCCAAAGTCTTCTATAGGGGGTCCTATAGAATTATATTCGTTCAATAGCATTTCCAAAAGTGTAGGAGAAAGTTTAAGTTTTTTCGGCTGCCTTTTTTTCTCTGATTTATTCCAAATAGTTTTTCTTTAAAAAAAATCAAGAATTGCTTTCTCCTTTGATGCTTGGGTCTTCACAGACTTCCATTTTGCAAACAATTCCGAATTGTTGAATTTGAGGTTATGAACTACAAACGCAAATTCCAAAAAAAGTGGTTGAAAGTGGCAATTCTGACTATATACAATTGAAAGACAATTAATTACTCTATTACGAACAATAGGTTTCAAGGTTGGACTAGCCTTAACTAACATTCTACAGCATTTTCATCATGACACCACCACTTGAAACATTTTATTATACGCAACACTTAGTAAAGGCCCCATTGATTATTATCCATGACTAAAGATTGATCAGAATATGGTCGGTTTTCCGTAATATGATGTTGAAAATGACTTTATTTTTGATTTTTTCACTTTAAACTTGTTGAGTATGACCAGCTGAGTTTAACTTCGGATTACGCGAATATGGCGCCATCTATGAACATTTTTGGTATGCAACATTGATAGTCAGTCTTCCCTGAATACAATGCGATTAAAACCACTTCTTTATTTTAATTTTTAAAAATTGAATTTTGGCCAACAAAAGTGGTCATCTGGACCATAGTGCTGCGCCCGTGACAGTGCCCACCAGTCTTGCGAATTCATGAAGCCATTCGCTCAGGTGCACCACTGTCGGATACGGGTGTATCGTGACCGCGTGCTTCGCCCAGTCCAACCTCTTGCTCAGCGGCAACTTGGCGATCAGCTCCTCCATTAGGGTTGGGTTTCCTAGGTGCTGGCTGCCGATCGTGGTTGAGGAACGCTGCCAGGTTGGTCACCGTCGTCGCGAACGGCACGATCTTTGCGATGTTGGTTTCCTGAATCGGCTGCACATCGCGCACGCTATCCAGTTGGCTACGGATGAGTAGCTCCGGACGTCCATACCGGAATCGAAGCTGCACCATAACAGCTTCTACGTTGTTGGGATGGATGAGCAACGACTTCACTGTCTTGCGGTCCTCGCTCTTTAGGGCTTTCACTAGCCTCTGGTTGTTTTCCAATTGTATGCACTGGTAGGCTGCCGTTGTATCCGTGAACGCGCACAGGAATATTGGCCATTCCTCTGGCTGACCCTCGAAATCGGGAAGATCAGGCAATCTACGTGGCGTCCATCCAGGTATGCTCGCCGTCGCCACTTCATATGACAGGGGCGATGGTGCAGATACCTCCAAATTGTGTGTCGGCTCCCGTGGCGGATGAACATAACCTAGTCCTAGGCGGTCACACAAAATGGCGGAGAATAGCCCAATGTTGTTGTTGGTGTGTGTGTCCATGTGACAGGTTGCCTGTTTGCCGCCGAGCGGCAATGGCCGCCGAAATTTCCACTAAATTTTGGCGGCAAATTTGCACCCAATTGTGCCGACAAATGCTTCGATGGCGTCACTCCAAGGTCCATTTGCAGATTGTCACTCATCTGCCTGGGCAAGTTTTCACTCAATCTTGCCGTTGCGCTGCTCCCTGGCGTGGCAGCATTCCACTCAAACATGGCGGTGTATTCGCCGCACCGCTCACTCCAATGCCGCGTGCCCCGATTCCAACGGGATCCCTGGCGGCCTTTGCTTGTCCTCCACTTGCCCTTGCCTTTCCTGCTCCGACTCGAGACGTGCGATCCTTTCCATTAGGGCTGCCGCTTGTACAGTTGTGGAGTCCGTAATCTGCTCCGTTGCTTCGGGCTGCAGGTTACTTGCCGCTTTCCTGGCGACTGTTCCACCTTGCTTCGGAGTCTGTGGCCGCTGCCGATCACCAGCCACACTCGCACACCTGGCCGGGGTGTAAGCTGCTGGTCGTGATGTAAGCTGCTGGTCGTGGTGGTCGCAGTTGCGGGATCATCCGAGGCTTCCAGCCTGTGGCTCTGCCGGGGGGAATGTTTTGTGTGCATCATCTTGCAAAGTGCGGATAAAATATGCGAATAAAAGATAATGTCACCTTTGTCTGCCTTTAAACAAACTCTTGTGCTGGACAATAGTTGGAGTTCGGTTCGTTGGTTGCGCAATGGTTTCGTTCGTTTGTTTTATTCTGAAAGAATTACATCAGCTATTTCGCCGTTACAGTTACTTAGTCTCTAACATACCGCATTTTCTATCCCTCTCCACGTGATGGCGCAAATCGGTCTAATTAATCCGCCCAAATACTGTTTCCCTTTTACCCGATTTAGTGAGACCGAATAACATAAGCTCAAATCCCTAAGCTACTGCTACATATAATATCTTAAGCTTGTCCCAAATTTTCGAATTGTTATCAATAAATAAATTTAAAGGGCAATAATTATAATTAATATGGTGTCACAAACAGACAAAAAAAACATACAGGGATTACTTTTACCCTGTTTAAACTTAAAATTAAAAAGGTGTCAAAAACACACAAAAAAAATGTAGGATTTTCTTAATAAAGGCAACTTCATCCTTACCCATACAGGGATTACGTCTACCCTGTTTAAACTTTAAAAATATTTCTATAGGTCCAAATGACGAAAACAATATCAAAGTATGTTTGACCGGAAGTGGCAGTTCCACTCGTCAAATTGCGGAGAGACTTGGAATTAGCCAATCTGCGGTAGCCTCTATTCGGGACAGGCTAAAGCTGATCTCCAAAACTGAAGTCACAGGCCAGAAAATACTATTGAAGGACTCAGATGCTTGTTTAATGATGTCCGAAATCCAATAAAATAAGCTTTTAACACCAATGGTAGCTTGTCTAGCCAATAACAAAAATGTCAGCCAATGGACTGCTAGAACAGCTTTATAAGACAGATACATGTCGAGCGTAAAACGATAAGCCTGCGTCTCGGTCAGATGAGTGTTAATTTAATTATTCACAGAGTGGTGAAAAACAGTGGTGAAAAACAGTATTAAATTTTGCTTCCAATGTGCAAAATTGAGTTTATGTGAATTTATTTGTTTTTTTTTTCTAATTCTTTAAATATATATGTTATGTTTTTTTTCTTCCTAAAATTAGTAATAAATTAATTAAGAATAATAATAAAAAAAAATGATTGGATTTGCTTGTGTGGTTGTGTTTTTATTGATTGCCAAAGTCAGAATTGTGAGCATGCACTCAATTTAGCTCACCACTGTATATGGCAGCTATTAAAATTAAAATTACTTTAATAATTACTTTTAAATTAATTTTAAAATTAGATAATTTTCTTCTCTTAGGTGTACCGCGGAAGCTGTGGGTGGAGGAACCTATGTTCTGTACTTTTGGTCATTAGAGCCGAAAGGTTATAGAGCTGTTGAAATTATGCGTGGAGGAAAATAAAAATTGGAAATTGTCCGCCTGTGTTAGGGAGTATTAAGTTTGTCAAAACAATTTTAAAAAATTTCCGACCTTTCAAATATATTTATTTTTAAGTTGCCTTTTTTCAGCCACAAATCAAGTTGTAAAGTCAAGATCTCCACCGATTTGAGTTATTCTAGTTCATACTAGAATAACCCAAATCGGTGAAGATCTTCTAGTTCTTCTATTTTAGTTCATGTATGTATAGAATAACGTATTATAATGTGGAACCGAGTAAGTAATAGTTTTTGAGAAACTTTATGTGCCAATCGTAAAAATACTGTTTCATGAAAAACGAGTCTAGTTTTGAGAAGAAAATTATTGGGTATAAAACTGACCTACGTTCAATTTTAAATCGGCTATAACTTGAACGATTTTTGAAAATTTCGACTTGATATTTTAAAGGATCATTCTTAAATAGTTACAGGCTCGAATTAATTAAAAAAAAAACGATTTTCTGAATCCGAGAATGCACAAACCATACAGTTTGTGACTCCCATTGTTTGGGGACTTTCTCTGCTCCCTCCGCTTGTAGCTTCTTCTTTTCTGTAGACCAACGCTCTGCTTTCGCTTCTCCCTTGATCTCTGCTCGCTGTTCCAGTTGCTGCTAGACCGGAAAATTGATATCAGGCATTTTGGTCATTGCATGCACGTTTGTCACCGTTGTTTTACCTCAACAGGTTTTCCTATTTGATATCAGTGTTTTTGTTTTGTTTTATTGTTCAGTGTTTTGTACCCTTGGACCGTAATCTTAGCTGATCACCTGAGAAAATACAGGCACAGTAGCATCATTACCAGTCAGTACCTTCGGGAAGGGTTCAGTACGGGGACTTTTACCGACAAACATATAAACTTTAGTTAAATTAACCTCTTAAACTCTAACTCGTTGCACAAAAAAATTAGTATGGAATATAAAATAATATGTAAAGATCTCCATAATTGACGCAACTGCTATTTTGAATATTTTTCCATTTATTAAAGTTATAGTAACTCAAGAATTGTACATTTTCTCTCCTAAAAAATATTCAATTGAGATATCACATTTTCTGATATTTGTGTATTAGTATATCGATAATCACAATTTGTTCATTTAATATTTTTGACACGATTATATTTAAACATTGATTTAATGTGTATGAAAAAAAAGGTAAGCTAACTTTGGGCAGAGCTGAAGTTGATATACCCTTGCAGTTAGGTGGCAGCTTATATTATTAAATATATATCGGATTGTATGTAGTTAGTCGATCTTTGTAAGAATTTAACTATCAAATCAATTTTCTAATAAAAATGGAAACAGTCCCAAGCATCTTTAAATATATAAAGGTTTTTTCATTTCCAATCGTTCAGTTATATGGATATAGTCGCCGATTCATATAAAATTTGGATGTATTGAAAATCGGATTGGTTTGCGCAAAATGCAACCCACAGAATGTCCCCATCCTTCTAGCTTAAAAAACACCAAAGTTATGGCGATCCCGTTTAATCAGTTATAAGGCGGTTATGGGATATATTCGACCGAACCCGACCGTTCCGACTTATATATGGTGCGTATGCAACCGAAACTAGGATGGGGATAGTTTTAAAACTGACAGACTAGTTTGCGTAGAAACAGACAGACGGACAGACAGACAAACGGACATGCTTATATCGACTCGGAAGGTGTTCCTGATCAAGAAGAATATATATTCTTTATAGGGTGGAGATGTCTTTACTGCGTTGCACACTTTTGACCAAAATTATAATATCTTCTGTAAGGGTATAAAAATTTGTTGTTTGAAAATATAACATATTGTGTATATGTTTATTATATACTTAAAGCCTTTTTATGTATTTATTTTATTTGTATTTTTTTATTTGTAGTTTATTTAATTAATATCGATATTTTCTATGATTCGCAAACATATGCAAAGACTCCAAAGAGCAACATTGCCAATCAGATACACACACAAGTGTAGGTAATGCCAAGCTTGACAGGTGGCTGTACAAAATCGGTAGCGCCACTTATAGGGCTCAGTGTATTCAGTGTATTTATTTACTAGTAAGACGTTTGGTCTTAAAGCAAGTGATGTAGATATTTAAAAAAATTTCAATAATGGACGATATCTTCATTGATTATGAAGTTATGAAATGTCGGATCGGGTCGGTTGAGGTACCGCTCGACGAATAATGGGGAATAATCTGGGGACTAAAATGTTTTCACCATTCCCAATTTAGTGATTCCAAATTGTTTGCCTTTTACCCTAATTTCTCCCAAACCAAACAAGTTTTGGAAAATGTTTGAACAAAAATGATCTAATTAAAGCAATACCTTTCGATTGGTATATAATTCATTCAGATCAGACAGAAAATATTTAATTCTTCGGCTATATATCTCGTCTCCTCGCGCAAGCCAAGTCATGCAGTTCGTCACTTCGTGGACTGCAGTCATGTGCCAGTGATGTGCTTTCAAACAAACTACGTCTTACGTTGTCTCTCTTTCTATTCCCCCATTCTCCCCCATTCTCCCGCACCGGTCAGCTTACCCGTCTTACTGGCTTGGCGTGTGGAGAGATTTTATACCACAACTTTCTTACATTTAAAAAAATATATCTATATATATCAACAAAATAATAATAAACTTATATAATATAAATTATAATCCAATTATGAAATTAAATTTATTTGTATCTATAAACTTCAAAAGTTAAATGGTTTGATTTATCTTTTCAGATAGAATGGATAACGTGTTAAGAATTGGTATATCAGATATGACTGAAATGTCGGAAATAAATGAGCTTGGAATAAACGAAAATCTTAATCTTCGATATTGCAGCGACGTAATTTACGTATCCTTTTAAAAATTAATTTTTAAATCGAGTTTCCCTACTATTTCCCTGTACTCCTTTTTACCACCCACACATTTTTCTTTCTCAAATAATGTATTCTGAAAAAATTGTTGTTCTGAAACTACCATACCTCTTCTAAAAATATTCCTATTATTTTGAACTAAACACTCTAGAGAGACGAAAACTGAAAAAAGTCTAAAATTCCTCTTTGGCAGATCGGATTAGTTTGCCCAAAGTAGAAGCCATAGAAAATCCCTTTCTTCTAACTTCAAAAACAACGATGTTATGGCATTTCCGATCAATCAGTTATATGGCAGCTACAAAATATAGGCGGCCGATCCTTATGAAATTTGGCATGTCGAATTATTTTACTCAAAGTGGAATCCATAAAAAGTCCCATCCTTCTAACTTAAAAAACTACGAACTAACGAAGTTATGCCATTTCCGATCAATCAGTTAAATGGCAGCTATAGGATATAGTCGACCGATCCCGGCCGTTCCGACTTATAGACTGCCTGCAAAGGAAAGAAGGGTGTGTGCAAAGTTTGAAGACGATAGCTTTAGAACTGAGAGACTAGTTGGCGTAAAAACAGACAGACGGACAGACGGTCATGCTTATATCGACTCAGGAGGTGATCCTGATCAAGAATATATATACATTATAGGGTCGGAGATGTCTCCTTCACTGCGTTGCATACTTTTGACCAAAATTATAATATCCTCTGCAAGGGTATAATAATACATATTTACATATAATAAGAATAGGTAAGGTAAACAATAGATTTTTCAGTAGTAATTAGAGATCAAGGAGGTCATGAATAAGCATATGGAAGCATGACCCCAGCACAAGTTTGATGCTCCTGCAATGGAGTTAGGTTTAATAGTTTTAGCCGGCAGGATGTAATTTTGCAAAAATGTTTCAGTTGCGATTTAATAAGTAAACTTACATTTCGGAAATTGTAGATAGCTTAGCTTTTCCAATATAGTTTTCAGAATCAGCCTTCCAATCCATTCTTATGAAGAGAAAAATTTAATGCTTCATTCCACAGAATTGCCAGATCCGAAAATAAATTAAAGAGGATAGTAAGAAAATTGCATAGTATTTCAGAGCAGTGCCTAAGTATTCAATTAGAAACAATGTTAGGTCCAGCAGAAAATGAGATACACATTTCAAAGGTAGGAATCAGGAATCGTTATGAAACGTGTTCAACTGCGTTTCACAACATCAAATTGAGCTATCTCAATTTTTTTTGACAATCACATCGACATAATACTCCTCTGAGAAACGAACCTCACAAACAATTATAATAGCAAATAGCAAATCAACCATCTAAACTGACTTAAAAAAAATACAAGTTGGCTTAAATATAATAAGTTCATTAGCACACATATTAAGCTAAATCTCTTTATTAACGCCACATCCAAAATCGAAAGCTTTGTCAATACACTAGAGTCTACCATCAACAATGCAGCTGTCATCAAAAAAAAAAAAACCAGGAGAAGTTGGAACTGCAACGACGAACATTTGCACATTAGCTATACTTCTTTAAAATAAGTTCCAACCATATTCGACCAAAAACTCTTTCAACTTAAATAAACTTATCGAGTTCAGTCAAAACAAAGTTGCACATCTTACCAAAAACAAACTGAATCCAAAGAAAGAAAGCATGTGACCAAATAACACCTTCAATTGTTATTGAGCTTTCAATGATACCGAAGCTAGGCAAAACCATACAAGGCCCCTCGGCCCCCAGACCCATAAGTTATCTATTTTACCTATCCAAACTCTTAGATAAATGCTTGCTTAACAGAGCAAATATATTCCGCCCTAACAACAAAATTCAATCTCATCAATTCGAATTTAAAAATCGAGCCCATTTAATCTTTTGCGCTGCGAATAAGATAAGATATAGTGTTTCCGAAAGGTTTTTTTTTGTGCTAGTCACGATTCCGGAGACAATCCGGAGTTTTACGTGATTGGAAAATTTCGACTCCAGATTCGTGATCAGCACAGAAGTTTCCCATAATTATTTCCATAATTATTATATCATCATTATCTTTAATCATGACCTTAGTTTTCATCCATAGTGGCCTGCATAAGGCGGTAAACAAATATGACGTTACGAGGAGCAACAGGAAGCTCATAAAATAGCATTTCCGGCTTCAAAACCGACAATGGCGTTGATGCCAGTTCGACAGGAGTGGCCTATGGGTTGTCAAATGTATATAAAATATATCGGGGTGCGCAACATGGTGAGGATGGGTACCTAATAAAATGACCACCAGAAGGTTATTGTTTGGAATTTTGGACCAAATAATTTTGTGTAAAGTCTTAGGAATTGCTCATTGAAAAAAATTGCTTGCGGACATCAAGAGGACCACGTCTGGTCCGTTTTATAAAAATCCGCATATGAGAGTAAATTTCACGGCAAGCAATGCAAGACCAAGTCCAGCAAATATTCTTTGTGATAATATCGCATATTCGTCAATTAGCAGTTATTGCAAAGGCAACAGGAAACGTACGAGTCACCCGTACTGAACCCATTCAAATTCAAAAACAATTTGTTGTGCAAGTTGGACTCATTCTTGACGTAGTGAATTCCAATGTAGTGAGAGCGATTTAAAAGGTAGAAATAAGAAAAGTTCGCTGTGACGGAGGGTAGACGTTTAGAAGAGAAGGCACAAGAGAAGGAGAAAAGAAATATGCAATGTGGACGTCGCAGAGAAAAACAAACTTCAATGTAACAACGATGTGACACGTTTAGAGAGAGACTTGTAAAAGCCTTGCTCGAATAAGACTTGAAATAATTTTAAACGTATATTAATTTCATATATGTTATATAAGAATGCACTGAACTATGTAAGTAAATATACTTTAAACCCAAGTAAGGAAAGCTAACTTCGGGCGGATATGAGGTTGATATACTCTTGGAGTTAAGTGGCAGCTTATATTATTAGATATATATCGGTATCAATCAAATCAATTTTTTAATACAAATGTTAGAAAGAGCCCCAAGCATCTTTAAAATAAGCAAGGTTTTTTATCTTTGACATATGGCAGATCGGATAATTTTGAGCAAAATGAAATCCATAGATAGTCCTTTCCTTCTACACCAAAGTTATGGCATTTCCGATCAAGCAGTTATATGACAGCTATAGGATATAGTCAGCTGATCATTATGAAATCTGGTGAGTCTGCGAGAGCGATCAAACAAGACGTTTGGATATGGGAATGCTTTAAACAAAGATATGGTCTCTGCTGTTGATGCTGATCAACGACAGCATAGGCCAGAGTATTTAAAATACTATATAGAGTCATATTATTACTTTCCCCTATTATATATATTCACATGAATACAAAATACGCTTCTACTTTATGAACTAATTTTTCTCAATATACCGTGTATATACTTATTTAATAATATATAAGCTTCTGTTCCTGCTAAAGATTAATTTTAGACTGGCTTTTGATGCCACATGATTTCTGCCGATTGAATTTCGACCAGGTTTCAAATTTTTGACAGACAACTAAAGGTAATAAAAGTTTAAGGTAATAACGATTTTTTTTAAAGATTCCTTTTCATTTCTACACAATTTTATAACGATTGGCCGATAATTATATATATTTATATATAATTATGTAGCTCACATATATAATAACATATATATATTATTATATATTTATAATTTATATAAAAATATATTACATTATATATAATGTAGCTCACATAACACCGCAGCTAACTTAAAAATACGTGTGCGGTATAGCAGACAAAAAATACAATCGTAATAACTAAAACTAACCTAAACGTACGGTATCTTACCTAACCTCAAGGAAAGTTTAACACCCAAGAAAACATTTACATGAGCTGGGCAGCACATTTTTGTTATATATGTATCATATGATATCAATCTATGATCAAAGCAAATATGAACCTAGTTATCGGTGCCAGTTATACTAATTATAACCAGTTATAAGCCAGTAATAAACCTTTAGAAATGATAAAAAAAAAATCACAAAAGATGTAAATACATACATAGGCACATAACAATATAGAATTATGGACAAATAGTCTTAAAGTTACTTAAAGATTCCTGGAATAATAATAAAATTGAAATATAAAAGTAAAAGTTAAATCAAAATAAATATTAAGAAATAACAAAAATAATTAAACGAATTTTATTTATCTTGATAGTTTTTAAATTACATAAATTTATTTTTAAATAGAGTTTTTAGAAAGAAATAGAGTAATAATTTAATTAACTTCAATTGTAAGTTTTAAGATTGTTTAAGAAGTGTTAAGATTTTAAAATATGCTCATAAGTAGAAAAATGCAAAAAAATGTGTCGGAGACCTTTCTGATGCTTCTGACTTTAGCATTGAGAGTGGCATCTGTCTGTAAGCCATCATGGAATCCGTTAATGTTAGTATAATTCAGCTATAATGAGATGGTGGTGACGAAGTGGCAATAGAACTTATTTAAATATTATATTTTTCACAATTATATTTTTCAGAAAGCTTGCGAACTTTGGTTGATTCTTCGCGCTCTGACTAAATCGGACATAACTAGGTCAACAATGAGTCTATTTAAGCCTATTTTGGGTGACTCATACCTTTCCTATTGACTTTGCATTAACTGCTCAAAAATCAAATGTTCTGAAGATGAACACAACGGATGTACTAGCGATTTTTCATTTTACAAACTATATTTGACTGACGTGGCTTTTTAATGACCTTTTTTGACTGAACTACTTGGGTTGCATTGCTTGCGAAGAAATTGAGTCCCAGATGCGGAATTTCAATTAAGCAGTTAAGAAGAGGTCTTTTTGATGTCAGCAAGCAATTGTTGGCAATGACCAATTTTTTCTACATTTAAACCACATTTCCTCGTCTTTAGTTGTTTAGCAACAATGTGCCAAAGCAGCTTTGGAATTTACCAAATTTCCAATATCTCTTACATCAGGATTAGTTGGGAATATTAACATTGCTGAAAGGTAAATATAGTGGATAGATAGTGAACAGCTCAGTGAGACATATTTGTGTTACAGTGAGAAAGAAGCGGTAGTGTGATTACCTCCGGCCGGTTAGCCTCGCATACGTCGCGTAGCGTGTTCGCGCGTTTCCATCAATGTGGCAAGTTGCCACTGGCTGAGACAAAGGCAACCGGTCGGAAAGGAAGAAAGTGAGGTAAAAAGGAGAGGAAAGAGGCCGAGTACATGTGGCAACCTAACCTCGATGACGAAACAGAGCCATAAGCAGAGTCTGCTAAAGCAGCAGTTTACAAAGCAGCAAAACTTGGGGCAAATTTATCCTTGTGCCGGTGTGTCCTGAACTCGTAAACCACTTGATCTCGCAGATTTTCCGATACTATTCTTCAACTCCACACGCTCCGCAGCGACCCGAATTCTGCAAAAGACCCGAGAAAAAAAATATTTTTCTACTTCCATTTAGTTTAAATGTAACTGCACATGCACCACACAACCGCCACATGCCTTCACTTGCAACGCTAGATGCAACATTTTTGCACGAATCTGCATCTTCGATGGGCCCAACGAATCCGCATCGCCGGAAACGAGCGTTAGTCCGTAAAAAGAAAATATATATCCATACATATATATATAATATATTAGTAAATGCGGTGACTATTGGTACATATGACAGATATGAGACAGATTATGAGATACCTTAATCTGATATGCCGCAAAGGCGTATGAAGTGTATTTTAAATTAATTTAGTAAAGATAATATACATTATAATGGAATATAAGAGTATTATATGGGTGTGGGGTCTTATTAATTAATGGGGCAATTAGCTTAAGAGAGACAAATCCTGGAGCTCAACAGCACAGGACACTTTACCCCTTTACACCCCGAACGACCCTCTAGTCCCCACAAGTACAGATTACTGTTCTCTTACACCCTTTTAGCACCACCATTCTTAAATGGGAAGAATGGACCCCCCAAATCCCTGCTGAAAACTCAAAAATAAACAAAACCTCATTTAGAAATTATGATCACTGCAGCGTAGGCTAAGGTAATGGCCATCATCGAAACACTTTTACTTCTGAAAAAAACCCAGCTTCACAAGCGGTAAAAAAAACATCTTCAATGACACCCAAGCAGCTATTAAATCGATTGACTCGATCTCCAGCAACTCAAAGACAGTCTTAGACTTAAGATCATCTCTTCACGAAATTCCGAAACACTACGACAACAGCTTCATTTGTTTCCCAGGTCCTATGGCAGGTAACTCATCTCAGGCAACTACAAAGCTGAATAACTGGCTCATATAAGCACCACGACGCAGCCCCAATCTGAAATGAAGGGTACTAGTATGCAAATAGCCTTATAAAAACTCCGTCTCAAAGAAACACTCAATTGGAAAAACTAGTTCAGTTGAGACTCCGTCTCAAAATTACCGCTTAGCCTGCCATCTCTGGCCCCTTATCTCAAAGAAAAGAACTCCCATTAAATAAAAATTGAGGTAATACATTAAAATAGACAGGACAATATGGATGTAATACAAAGAATTTCAATGTGACGAAATTTCTTTTATTTTACCTCTTTAGAAGTAAAGTTGGAGTCTAATATTTTGATAGGTAAAACTTAATAAAGAAATTAGTTTTCTTATTGCCAAAGAGTTTGAGTTGAAAGATTAATTGCCTTAAGGGAATTAAGAAAATCAATGAAAGGCGCTGAGACTAAATTCGAGTTCCGTTATCGCTTATCTTTGTCCCCATTTTTTGGTGCTGCGATTTCAGCGGGCAAGAGGAGTCTTCAACGTCCTGCCAAATGATGTGACGAAGATATTTACTGAAATCAAGGCTTATCAAAATTCATAATCGCCACTTGGGGCTGAGCACCCGACTGTAATGCCATATCTCAGAATTTGAAGATTTCATCAATACGGTAAAACAATGATATATACATTTATTACTCTGAACCGAGCCAAAATAGGATGAAGTTCGGATAAATAATTGTACAGGTAAATGTACAACTACGTGCTGCGTCGATTTTTCCTACACCAGAATTAATCTTTATCGGCTGATATGCCCACACAAACTAAAAATCAGCTGTTGTTATTTCAATCCCCCAAAAAATCATCTATTAAAAGGGTATGCAAGCACCATCCGCTTGCAAAACAAAAACAACTTAAAAGCAAAGGGGGTTGTGTGTGATAGCGGAAAATATACCCTGAAATATACCCTGATTCTACCTTAGTATATAGATTTGTATTGTAAAAGTAAAAGTAATTTTATAGTAATATAAAATTTACTCTGAAATATTAATAAATAAAATTTATTTTCGTTCATCATTATTAACTCAATAATGCATACCCCCATTTTCGTAGGGTAGCAAGCCTGAAAAGTTACAAAAATCTAAAGTTTTGGCTGGCTTCAAAACGAAATCGAAGGCACACTCATGAAGCGTGTATGTAAATATATGAGCATGCATAAATATATAGATCACATTAACCGCGGAGCAACCTTCTTGATGATGCGCTTCTCTGCGACTGAAGAACCAAAAACATTCAATAAGATTATGAGCCTAAGAAAGAGCGTAAGAATGAGTGTAAGATGTTCCGTGGGGCCTGCTTGGGCCTGTCGCAAGAAATTTTTGCGTCCATTTGCTCTATGGTTAGTGGTTATAGTTACCCATAGTGCGCTACAGTTTTTTATCGTTGGCTACGTTATCCGACCTCAATGGCTTCAGTTGACTGACAGTCCTTTATGGAAAACCGTGGCCCAACCTCTGGAATCAAATATGAAACGCATTTTCGTATTGACTCCCCTGGACTGCCCCTTCATGACATTTTTTTATGCTCATGTAAAGTACGACCTGTTCGTAGGTCGTTTAAATGTACCGTCTGGATCTGTCTAATTAATTCACTTAGCCGTAAAGGATTATTTAAATGCTGTCTCATTAGAAGATTTTAAAAATGTTATTATGATTGACACATTAGCGGAAAATTGCAAAAATTCTCAGAGAGTGGCAATGTTTCTTACACATTATCTCTATAGCTCTTATAAGTAAATCTGATTGTACCTATTTAATCTATAGTCGCTTCATAATATGCTCGAAATTAACTGGGTTTATCAACAATGCTGCTAATCCCTCTTTAGCTGCACCTTTCTGATTTTTTGTAGTGTTAACAAATTTTTCATGATTGGAATAGGTTCTATAGAACATGGTTTAAATATATTTTCGGGTAGCCGCTGAAAGGCTGACATGTCAACTGTTTTCCCCGCAAAGCCGGTATTAATCAAGGAATCTATCTGTTGGCTATTCTCATTAAGATCCTTTGCCGTTTTTTATACCCTTGCAGAGGGTATTATAATTTTGTGTCAAAAGTGTGCAACGCAGTGAAGGAGACATCTCCGACCCTATAAAGTATATATATTCTTGATCAGGATCACCTCCTGAGTCGATATAAGCATGTCCGTCTGTTCGGGAGGAGAGTGTACATAACGAAGCGGAAATAGCAACAAATCTAAACTTAAAGAAATGAACACTTGAGTTCCGTCAGGAAAGGTTTAGGTGAATAAATTATTTCTTAACAGTAGATATGAATCACTGTCCTAACCAAGACGTGTAATTTAATTAAGCTTAACAACGTATCATCTCGGACGAATTTGGACGAATCTGGACGCAAAAATTTCTAGCGACACGCCCTAATCTCATTCATCTTTATATGTATGCGTGTTCACATATTCACATACACGGTTTCATGTAAGTGCATCCGTGGCTTGTAGCAGGCGCGTGAAGACACTAGAAGATAGCTGAAGAATTCAAAATTTTCTGTGTGCGTTCAATCTGAATGAATGATATACCAAATGAAAGGTATTTTTTTCATAAGAGGGATTTTATCCAAAAATTAGCCAAAAGTAGTTTGGCTTGGAAGAAATTTGCGTAAATTTTTTATATTCACAGATTGTGAATATATACAATTCGTCGATTGGTCCCTCAACCATCCTGATTCGACATTTCTTTCAAATGTTATTAAAAACGAAGATGAAGATGTTTGAAGAAGATGTTTGCCAACTGAAGATGTTTGCCAAATTTTGCTCCGAAAAAATGTACCGTCCGCACTTATCTTATTTTGGTTTTTTTTTTAAATATTTTTCACTTTCTTTAAGACCAAATGTCTAATTTTTCTATGGAAATAGAAATACACTAAAAAAAATATAAAATTAGTTAACATTTTTTTTTTTTAAATTGGCTTTAACGATCGTAATTATATTAGATGTGGAGATAGTTTAGAGATAACGCAACTTTTGATGTATTTTTTATATCTGGGAAAAGTCGCTCACTCAAGACATAGTTCGATAAGTAGAGCAACCCCTGGTACTGGCTGTGAAGCTAAGTTGCATATTCATAGCATTAAAGAAACATTTTTGGTTGCGGATTGGCTTTTTGTAGTTTACGAACATGAAAATCCAAACAATAAATAGAAATTCGAAAATAATTATTCGACTTTTTTCTCCATTCACTGTAACACTTGGAAATCGAGTTGATTTAATTTGAAAACGAAAACGATTATTTGAAAACGAAATAATTATGTTTCCATATCAAAATATTTATATTTTTGGTTGTCAAAATTTCTATTCCTGAACCCCAAAGATGCAGACTGGAAATGGCGCTACAGTATCAGTATAATGTCAGGCGGCGATTAGCTAAGATAAGAAGTAAAAATCCTGTGTTTTGATTAGTATGTCATCAAACATATATGGACCATTTTTAGTTTGGATTAGTTTGCCCAAAATAGAATCCATGGAAACTACCATTCTTCTAACTTCAATAATAACGAAGTTATGCCATTTCCGATCAATCAGTTATATGACAGCTATATTCTACCGATCCCGGCCGACAGAAGGATGTGTTGAAAGTTTGAAGTCAAAAGCTTTAGTTTGAAGTCAAAAGCAAAGAAATTAAAAATATAATAAAATTAAAAATAAAAAAGTTATACATTAAAAATATTCTTATTCGGCACGTGGATAACAATCAACGATATAAACATTTATTCGTCATTAAAATTGATACCAGATATTTTGGGCGTGGCATGCGGGTTCGCCACCGTTAGTTTACCTCGTCAAGAGGTTTTTTTATATAACCGAATGTAGTAGGCCAATCTTTACTAAGATTTAATAATCAAATCAATTTAATTTAATATATATCTTGAAAAAAATTACAAACGCAAAGCTTGGGTCATTTCCGATCGTTCTGGTATATTGCAGCTATATGATGTACTCAGACGATCTCTATGAAATTATGGAGATTTGTTCACTTGACTAACAATTTAATCTCTAAAAATTCGCACCTTAATTTCCTAACTATAACGCTTAAACCATTGTATTGATGTCTAAAGGTATTTGAGAGCAGCCCGGAGGTTTTTTCCAGAAGAAAAATTTCATTCCATTAAAAATTATATCATCTACAATTGAAAATACCAACATCTTTAATATCTTTTTTTTTATTATGCGGGCTTTATGCCCCGAATATGCTCAATTTTGAAATAAACAAGAATTTGAAAGCTAACTTTGGTTGGAGCCGAAGATGATATTCCCCTGCAGTTAAGTAGCTTATGCTATTAGATATATATCGGATCGTATATAGTTGGCCGATCATTATAGGAATTTCCGATCAATCAGATACATATATAGCAGCTATAGGATATACTCTACCGAACACTGCCGTTGCGACCTATATACTGCGTCCAAAAAAAAGAAGGGTGCACGCAAAGATTGATAGATTGAAAACTGAGGGATTGCTTTGCAGGCAGTATATAAGTCGGAACGACCGGGATCGGTGGACTACATCCTATAGCTGCCATATAACTGATTGATCGGAAATGGCATAACTTCGTTGTTTTTGGAGTAAGAAGGATGGGACTTTCTTTGAATTCTACTTTGGGCAAATTTATCCGATTTTATCCGATTATAATTTATTAAGGATCGTCCGATTCTTATCTAGAATTATATCAACTTCGGCTCCGCCCAAAGTTAGCTTACCTTTTTTGTTTTTTATAAAAACCGTCGTCTTTTGATAAGGACTTGGCACAAAGTCTCCCTTAAGGATAACTACATCCAATTTTCGTTGTTAGAGTCTACAAAAATATTTCCTTTTTCGTTGTTATATAATACTACGTAACCATATATTCGGTTTCGGATTCTCGACATAAAACAGCAATAATAATAACTTGTAATAAAAAATATAATATTTCCTTTTTCGTTGTTATATAATACTACGTAACCATATCTTCGGTTTCGGATTCTCGACATAAAACAGCAATAATAATAACTTGTAATAAAAATTTGCATAAAAACTTTACGTTTATTTATATATTATTTATATTTACCGAAACGGCGATGGCGGGTTTCCGTTAAGTTCCAATTTGCGGTAAGACTCTTCATTTGGTCTTAATATTATATATCAGTGACACTTAAAGAATGATTATTAGTTGAATGAGGTTGAATGATTATTATCAAGGTTGAATGATTATTATTAAATATGGTACTTGGCTGCTGACTATGAAGATTCTGAAGCTGTTGAATGTTGAAAAAATTATGCAGCGGTTTCCGAAGACACTGTACTTTGAGTCGTGTCTATTATATTAAATTTTATCGAAGTATCCTGTGAGGAATTTTGGAAAATAGCTAAAAGTATAAGTATGTCTTTTGAAGGTAAAGTCATAACAAATTCTCCTTCATTTATTGCAGTTCATTTATTGGTTCGCGAATCGTCGTCGCATGCAGACGTGTAATTATTGTGCTCCGAGAAAAGTATTCAATAATATCAAAAAAGTGCAGTGACTGGTTTCGTAAATCAACAACAACGCGAAAAGACGCTTTCAGCGATGAAATCGCTAATGTTTATATTGATTAATTAATTCATTAATATAAAACATAACATTTAAAACTCGAACAATATCAACCTCGATTGCAATGAGTCTAAACGACGTTAGCACACAACGTCAACGTGAGCAAGACGAAAGACGGCTCTCAGTACAAAGAAACAACGCTTACTTCACTTTCAAAGCAACCGAAAGTAATGCAAGCTCATCCCAAAAACGGTCAATTACCCCAAACTTAGCCGAATTCTTAAACGTAGAGAGCGTGAGAGCGCGTTCTTGCTCCCCCTCGCTACCATCGATGTCTCTGCAGCCAAAGAGCGCAGTAACTAGCAACTCAACCTCTTTGACAACGTCAACCGTAACAACAACAACAATCGCAACTGTAGCGACAGCGCGTTTAACGACGTCATCAGCTAGCAGCGCAAACATTGATACTTCTGCCGCTGTGCTGCCCGAAAAAGAGAACAAAAACAAAGAAAATATTAAGTCGGCTGTGCAGACAGGATCGCTACATCCAAATCAAAAGGAAGCTGAGCCCCCTAAACTCTCAACGCAAAATAACCCGTGGCAATGCTAACATAGCCGCAATAGAAACGCCCACGAACTCAAACCGTTTTAAAATCTTGGCAGACTATGAGGATGACGCCAAATCTACAGAAGTCGAAAAAAGGAAGCCTAAGCCCCCACCAATTTACATACGAGAAAAAAGTTCCAACGTTCTTGTCAACAAAATTATAGAGCTCATTGGCAAGGACAACTTCCACATAATACCACTCGTAAAGGGCAACATCCAGGAAACAAAAGTTCAAACGAAGTCTGAAGATAATTACAGCGAAATTCGGAACCCGTTCGAAAAATGAGAGTACTGTACTGCCATATTTTTAGATGTCTCTCAAGCATTCGATAGAGTCTGGCTAGAAGGTCTAATGTACAAGATCAAGACAATGCTCCCCTACAGCACCCACAAGATTTTAGAGTCTTACCTTCAGGACAGAAAATTTTTCGTGAGGTGCAACACCGCTATATCCGATGATTACACTGTTGCAGCTGGAGTTCCTCAAGGCAGCGTGCTAGGGCCAATATTATATGTCCTCTACACAGCAGATATCCCGACAAGCACACGTCTAACAACATCCAAATTTGCCGATGACACAGCTATTCTTAGTCGCTCAAAATGCCCGATTGAAGCAACTGCGCAGCTAGCTCTTCATATGGTCAATGTCGAAAAATGGCTGTCAGATTGGCGAATTAAAGTGAACGAACTAAAATGCAAGCATGTTACGTTCACTCTGAACAGGCAAAACTGCCCGCCGATAACATTAAACAACACTCTACTCCCACAAGCAAACGAAGTAACATACCTAGGAGTACATCTCGACTGAAGACTCACATGGCGCCGGCACATTGAAGCCAAAAGAACACACCTAAAGCTAAAAGCCAGCGGCCTTCATTGGCTTATCAACGCTCGGTCACCTCTTAGCCTTGAATCTAAAGTCCTGCTGTACAACTCGGTACTAAAACCTATATGGATGTACGGCTCCCAGTTATGGGGGAACGCCAGCAATAGCAACATTGACATAGTTCAAAGAGTTCAGTCGAAGATCTTGAGAACAATCACCGGGGCACCGTGGTACGTTCGCAACGAAAACACCGCGATTTAAACATTCTACCAGTCAAAGAAGCGATCGCAGAACAGAAGGTAAAGTACTTAACTAAGCTATCGGTGCACCCTAACCACCTGGCGAGAGGTCTAACAAGGTTGAGCAACCAATCACGCCTTCGTCGCAATGACTTACCCACCCAGGGATCAACCTGAGGGACACGCAACCAGAATGCAGTCTTAGTATACTGTTAGTTACATTTTAATGTTAAGATTCGTCAACTTATTGTTAGTCTCAAAATTAAGAGTAGATTCAATAAATAAAAGCAAAGCTAAATTAAAAAAAAAAAAAATTTATTGCAGCCGTTAAATTTCGTTCTTCATTATTTATTTGTTGTTTTGTATTTTCATTATCAAATCCTTGGGCTGACATGCAAAATACTTATGTCCACATCAGAGTTTAAAGGTCTAAAATAGTATAAATTGTATATATTTGTTTTTTTATTATTATTATTATATATTTTTTTGTTAATAAATAAATATAATTTTTAAGCAATTTGGAATATTTATAAATAGGATATACTTTTGCACAACAACGCAAAAAAAACTGGAATAAGATGTTTGAAACACGGTAATGCAGTAGCATCGAATGAATTTCTTGATTTCTTGATTTTACTAGTTTGGTTGTTTTTTTCTTAAAGCCTTTTTTTTTATTAAAAAAAATTTTGTATAGATATTTATTTTTTATACAATTTGATACACATGCAATTTTATTTATTATTTATGGATAACGTTAGAAGACTTTTTTACTTTTTTCTTTTGGCTCTAATAATAATAAAATACCATCAAAATTAAAAAAAAATATATATATAAAAAAACCCCATTACATTTTTTTTTCATTGATCACTTGAATCATATAAAAAACCTCTTGACGAGGTAAAAT
Source organism: Drosophila atripex (assembly GCA_035045925.1). Lineage (NCBI taxonomy): Eukaryota > Metazoa > Arthropoda > Insecta > Diptera > Drosophilidae > Drosophila > Drosophila atripex. The sequence continues at coordinate 90,090 of JAWNOP010000031.1, forward strand.
AACGTTGGCAAACCCGCTGTCACGCCCAAAATAACTGGTATCAATTTTAGTGACGAATAAATGCAATATATGTATAAAAAATTATACATTAAAAATATTCCTATTCGGCACGTGCGACAATAACAATAAACAATATAAACACGTGCCGGGTAAAAATGTTTTTAATGTATAATATTGCATTTATTTGTTACCAAAATTTATAAATTTTAAAAACATATACTGGTTGTAACGCTACCAGCTTTTTGGTAGCGGCCAATTTAAACAATTTCATTTAATGTTCCAATATTTTATTGCGGGTTCAATTTAACCCCAATATATGTAGCCGCTCCAAACAATGCCGAATAACAAGAAGACCTTGCGCAGAAGCTCAACCAAAGCGCCCAAAAGCGCATGCGGTACAAATAAGAACAAAGCGCATGCGAAACTGGGAGGCAAACAGAAGAGAATTAATTCTGATAACAACCGCAGCTAACCGTATTATGATTATTTAAAATGGATTGTATTTCTTACCGCAATACTGTTTTTTGAAGAAGGACAGTTCAACAATCAAGGTCAGGGTAGTTTCTGATCTCTGGGTAGCCTTTGAATGACGTTTCTATGTCTGGTCCAGCTATCCAACCAATGCTGATGCACATTCTTCTAAGGTTCCGTTACCATCAAGTGGCCATTACAGGCGATATTTGCAAAATGTACCGATGAGTCAGAGTTTTCCCCGAGGACAGCTATTTGCAGTGCATTCTTTGGCGGAATTCCACCCATGATGAGTTGCTGATTTTTAAACTAGATACTGCCACTTATGGGACAAAAACCGGCCTCATTTTTATCAGTTCGAGCAATGCATCAGTTGGCAGAGGATGAGCATAATGCAGCAAACATTAGGAATCCTTGTCGAGGGCACTATTCGGTTGAGAAAGTGGTGCTCCAATTTTCTTGAAGTCCTTTTTGACGAACTTGCTACTAATCGCTTGCTATATCGTTTAATGGGCTTCAGTTAACCTCAAAGCCTACTAGGTGCATTATCCTTTCTTCAATCGTCCGGGTGTATGATCCGATAGGACTTGTTGGACCTGTCATTACAAAGGCAAAGATCTTTCTTCAAAAGCTATGCCGTGAGAAGCTGTCCTGTTGCAGATTTGTTGCAGCTTCGCCATGGCGCAGCATCCTGTATTCCCTAGATAGTCATTATCAGTGTGAAGTGGTGATTCATAGATTCTGTGACTTCAGTAAAAAGGCTTATAGGTTGCTATCTATCGAAGTCCTATCGAAGGGTATAAAGTCAGAGAGTCATTTACTATGCTCAAATTCCAGAGTCGCACCTCAAAAAACTGTTACGGTGTTGAAACTGGTGTTATCTGGAGCAGAGTTTCTGGCTCGTCTTATGTCAGAAGTGGCTCAATTGAAGGTCAATTGAATGGCAAGTATGTATGCTGGTGTGATTCTGCTGTGGCGCTGTCCTGAATTCGGGAGGAGCCCACTCGCTTCAATGTTTTCGTCGCCAATCGGGTATCGACAATCCAGAAGACAGACCAGAACGATGGAATGCCGATATGTTACAACGTCTCTGAATGAGGAGACGTCTTCCCATGGAGTTAATTGATGATTATCTGTGGTTGCATGATCCTGCGTTCCTTCTTGGACTTTAAGATCAGTAGCCAGCAACTCCGGAGCTAAGGGCCAGGGTTCTGCTAATCCAATCTCCGTACGTTGACGTGACAGCTGGATCCTTGTACGCTAAATCGTTTCCAGCTCTCCAGTGGGTATTCGCTTGTGTGCACAAGTTCTCACAGCGAGTCCGTCACAAGGGTGTCACTGCTAGCGACATCATGGCTGGAACCCTCCTACTATTGCGACTAATGCAGCGTGTGTATTTTTGGAATGACATAAAGGCGTTTCAGAATGGAAGGGAGATCTCGTCAACCAGCATACTTGCCTCATCCTCTCCTTTTTTTGGGAAAGTTGGACTGTTGGACTCGTGTGCTGGAACACATTATGGCTAATCTTCCGGAGCAAAGATTCAGTGGCTGCCAGGTCTTTGGAGTTACTGGTGAGGCCCATTTTTGCGGCCCATTTTAAAATAAGCCAGAAGTTCGCAATAAGGCTCCCGTAATATGTTACGTGAGTGTCGTCATTTGTGTTGCTACAAAACCCGTGGATCTGACAATCCAACCAATTTTGTTGGAGCTAAAAACGAGCTAAAGGAGCTGCTCCAATTGAGCGATTGAGTCCATCGAGTTCCATTTTATTCCTCCTCGATCTCCGCATTTTCTGGGAAGCTGCTGTGAAAACCGCAAAGCATAATTTTTACCGGGCTGTTGGATCTTCAGTTCTTGGATTTGAGGAGCTTCGAACTCTGCTGTGTCACATTGGTGCTGTCATAAACTCACGGCCTTTATTGTCTCTTTCAGAAGATCCTGCAGGACATCCTTGATGTCCTAACGCCAGCCCATTTTGTAACTGGTTGTCCATCAGTCAGTTTCATGGAGCCTGATGTCACAAAGCTGAATTTCAACCGTATGAACAGCTGGCAGCGTGTCTCTTTCCTGCAGCAGTCTTTCTGGGCCGATGGAAGGAGGAGTATTTAAGCCTTTTTCAGAAGCTCTCCTAATGGCGTGCGTCCGGCCCTTCCTTGACGATTAACTATGTGGTGCTACTCAAGGACAAGAACCTATTCCCCATGAAGTAGCCGTTGGCAAGAGTTCCGGATCTGTTTTCGCCACCAAAATTGTTATCAGGCATTTTGGTCATTGCATGCACGTTCGTCACCGTTGTTTTACCTCCTCATATGGTTTTGTTTTTTAATATGAAACTTTTCTGAATTATAAAGTTTTTGTCCATTATCCTGATGAAATATCGCTCCCATTATTAACATCACGGTTTGTACCATGCTTAGTCAAGTAATGAATTTAACCCACAATAGTATATTCTTCCACTTAATTTGATTTCAATCAACGAATATTCTAGTGATGAACGAGTCCATTGAATTCCGTATTGAAGCCACAAGAACCACATCCATTTTCCCTGAGCAAGACGACCCTGTTAGTAGCCCGAACGGTATAACACACCGTTAAAGATGTAATAATAATCGTTTACTACTGTGGGGGTCTCATGTTGACCAGAATGAAACTAAATCCATCACCGTTACATCAGTTATATGGCAGCTATAGGACATAGACAACCGATCCCGACCGTTCCGACTTATATACTGCCTGCAAAGGAAAGAAGGGTGTGTGCAAAGTTTGAAGACGATAGCTTTAAAACTGAGAGACTTTTTTGCGTAGAAACAGACAGACAGACGGACATGCTTATATCGACTCAGGTGGTGATCCTGACCAAAATTATAATACCCCCTGCAAGGGTATAAAAATGGCATCTAGCAGTTACCATATCTTTGGAATACTCATCCAAAGTTCAAATCTTTTATACATTTCTTTTTCTGCTTCTATGATTTTGCCTTAAACATATATGATATATATGCCTCAACATAGAATAAATATACATTTTAAAGTTTAAATTTCGGTGTTCGTGGTAGAAATAAAATTGCCATATTAAATTTTCCAATTTCCAATACCGATTTTTAGAGTCAGGCCTGTCAACACCGTTGAAACTAAAATGACTACGGCGTAGCCGAGAGTAATAAAGGTGAAAATTCCCATAAAATATTTTTGTGTACAAATATTTATGGCCGAGTAGCATTAACCAGTTAAATTAAATACGCAATATATCTACAAATAAAATACATGAAAAAAAATTCTTTAATATGCTTTCCTGGACAATATAAAACCCGAATAAAACAAAAATCACCAATACTTATTGCAGTAAATCACAGCGGACGGTAGTCCACTAGGTGGCGACACGCATCCCTTACTTGTAGCAGGAGCGGAAGACACTATATATAGCCGAAGAATTATACATTTCTTTGTGCGTTCAAATGAAAGGTATTGTTTTCATTAGTGGGATTTTTTCCAAACATTAGCCAAAAGTAGTTCGACTTGGGATAAATTTACGTAAATGTAAAACACTTTTGATTCACTAAATGGGAGATAGTGGGGAGATTGGTGTCACCAGACAAAATCATTTTATATACATAGATATACACAAAATACGCGTCAATTGGTACCTCAACCATCTCGATCCGATATTTCTTTCAAAAGACATTCACGAAAAATGAATGAAAAATTCACGAAAAATGAAATAATTTAAATTTAAATTTAAAATATTTTTAATGTATCATTTTTTATACATATATTGCATTTATTCATCACCAAAGTTGATATCAGATATTAAGGCGTATATTACGGGTTCGCCACCGATATTTCACCTCGGTAAGAGGTTTTTAATTTGTTTCTATATTACGATTGAAAAACAAATTTTGCCAAGAATAAAATTATAAATTCTATATTTTAATAAATTGTGAATATTATCTAAACTCGAATATGAAAGAATTTTTAAGTTCACTCAATAATGAAATCTCTAATATCTTTGTTTATAAAATTGTGAATATTTTTATTTTTAAGTATTGTAACATATTTCAAGTATTGTAATATTACCATATCAGAATTGTTTTTTTTAATATTAACCAAACCTCTCTTGATTTCTTATAACAATTGTGAACAAAATCCTTATGTATAATATTGATTTAATTATGTTAATGTTTCTATTAAGAAACTTTCTCAATTACACACACTTGCAGAGGGTATTATAATTTTGGTGAAAAGTGTGCAACGCAGTGAAGGAGACACCTCCCACCCTAAAAAGTATATATATTCTTGATAAGAATCACCTCCTGAGTTGATGTAAGCATGTCCGTCTGTCGGTTTCTACGCAAACTAGTCTCTCAGATTTAAAGCTATCGTCTTTCAATCTCAATTCAAGGCATACACCCTTCCTTCCTTTGCAGGCAGTATATAAGTCGGAACGGCCGGGATCGGTCGACTATATCCTATATATAGTATCCTAGTATCCTATATATATAGTATCCTATATAGTAATATAACTGATAGATCGGGAATGCCATAACTTCGTTTTGTTTGAAGTTAGAAGAATGGGATTTTCTATGGATTCTACTTTGGGCAAACAAATCCGATCTGCCAAGCTTTCCTTTCATGTTTTTATCTAAAATTTATTAAGTGACGACCATGAATGTAAAAGAACCACCCCCTTTTTCTCAACCAGGCTGAACTCCGTTACTAAATTGAAGTACCTTTAGGACATGTGTCAAACTGTTACCCTACCCATTTACCAAGGTAGAGTCGATTAAAAATACTTACTTTTTTATTTTTTTAAACCTTTAGCTATGCTCGGTGTTTTAATGATAACCTTGCTAAGCTGATACTGACATTCAACGCTTTATACTTTTTTTTTAAATCGTTTTTTACAGAGGCTGCAGAAAGAATAACTTAAAATTGGTATCCGATTATAGATATTTTTAGACTTACACAGGCTCAATACTTATTGCAGTAAATCCATATAAATCTATTAATATTTTTAACAAGGTAAGTAAATCTATTTGCTTTAAACCTACTAGGTGGGTCAGATAAATCGCTAAGTTAATTGATTTAGCCTAAAAATATTGTTTGAAAATTCCTTCAAGTCAATTTCTTGTCACGTTCGTATTTCCGTCCGTCCCTCTGTCCGTCTGTATGTCTGCTTCTACGCAAACTAGTCTCTCAGTTTTAATGCAATCCACCTTAAATTTGCACACAATCTTCTTTCCTGTGCAGGCAGTATATAAGTCGGAATATATCCTATATCTGCCATATTACTGATTGATCGGAAATGCCGAAACTTTGTTGTTTTTAAGTTTGAAAAATGGGATTTTTTATGGATTCCATTTTAGGGTAAATAATTTGCCGAATTTCATAAGGATGAAACTATATATGATCGACTATATACGATCGGATAAAAATCTAATAATATAAGGAGCCACTTAACTGCAAGGGTATATCAACTTCGGTTCCGCCCGAAGTTAGCTTTCCTTTCTTCTTTTTATACCCTTGCAGAGGGTATTATAATTTTGGTCAAAAGTGTGCAACGCACTGAAGGAGACATCTCCGACCCTATAAAGTATATATATTCTTGTTGAGGATCACCTCCTGAGTTGATATAAGCATGTCCGTCTGTCCATCTGTCTGTTTCTACGCAAACTAGTCTCTCAGTTTTAAAGCTATCGTCTTCAAACTTTGCACACGCCCTTCTTTCCTTTGCAGGCAGTATATAAGTCGGAACTATATCCTATAGCTGCCATATAACTGATTGATCGGAAATGGCATAACTTAGTTGTTTTTTAAGTTAGAAGGATGGGACTTGGTATGGATTCCACTTTGGGTGAAATAATTTGACATGCCAATTTTCATAAGGATCGGCCGACTATATCCTATAGCTGCCATATAACTGAATGATCGGGAATGCCATAACTTCGTTGTTTTTTAAGTTAGAAGGATGGGACTTTAAATGGTTTCCACTTTGGGCAAACTAATCCGCCAAATATCATACGGATCGGCCGACTATATACGATCCGATATATATTTTATAATAAAGGTGCGTGTCGTCACCTAGCGGACTTCCTCTCAACTGCAAGGGTATATCAACTTCGGCTCCGTCCGAAGTTAGCTTTCCTTTCTTGTTTTTTTTTTGAGTTAGAAATATGGGACTTACTATGGATTCCATTTTGGGCAAACTTGTCCGATACTCCAAATTTCATAAGGATCCGCCGACTGTATTTTATAGCTACTATCTAACTAATCGATCGGAAATTTTGAAACCTTGCGTATTTTATTACAGCGGATGGCAGTCCGTTAGGTGGCGACACGCATGCCATAGCTTGTAGCTGGAGCGTGCATTTTGCATTTTCTGTATGCGTTCAATCTGAATGAGTGATACCCCAAATGAAAGGTATTGTTTTTATTAAAAGGATTTTATCCAAACTTTTGAGATAACGTAACTTTGGATATATCGTTCATATCTGGGAAAAGTCGATTACTCAAGATATACATATTTCGATAAGTAGAGCTATCCATGGTGCTGCGAAACTAAGGTGCATATTCATTGCAATTCATAAACTATTAACTTGCGGGTAGGATTTTTTACTTTACGAACATAAATAACCAAAATAAATTAATAGAAAAAATGCATTTAATTTATTTAATTTAAATAAGGAGTTCTTTGTTAAGAACTGGTCACTGGCCACAACCGCACTCCGAAAAAATACTCCCGAACAATTTACAAACAGATGATGGTGCTTTGCCTGCGGCGACCTACTTCCGAAAAAAATATACCTTTATTGGAAACCCTTTATTGTGATGATCATTGCACAATATCGTAGTTGGATTTCACCATTGATGTTGGTAGCGGTAACCTACTTGTAGCGGATTACATTACATACTTTGTAAACATAGGCAAACCCACGCTGATTTTACGTCAACGTACGGAAATTTCATGAAAAAACGCTTGCACGTAGTGGCAGAGTCGGTTTTCCAATTGGACTGCAATTGACCACTCATCAAAAAGTCAAAAAATAATTGGAGGGAAATGTGGCCACAGTTTATCCCCGATTAACTTGATGGGGAGAGCACCACGGGGCCAACAAAAATTCTGCTTTTTTTTTACGCGCGGTTCCCACTGCATACGTACAGCCCACCTCCCGTCCAACCGACCGAGGGACGCTGGGGATAGATCGAATCGCGGGGATAGATCCGAGAGAGTAAAAGAGAGGAATAGGAGTATGCAATCACGAGGAAGAGTGTTGCAAAGATAAGGCGTTTAATATAATGGATTTATGATTGTTAGTAGAGCAAAGGGACAAAACGTGGTAGAGACTTTTGTAGTCCGAACATAATACCCTGAACGGATCGTGTTGGGCATATATCGAGCTACAATGGCTAAGGAGTAGAGGACGAAAGTTTCTAGTCCTTCTACTAGGAACGTTGAAATTTAAGCGTGTTAATAAATGCTGGCTGTCTACATTACCATTAATAAGATTAAATAGAAACATGACACCCAGCATCGTTCTACGGTTTGCTAATGGTGGTAAGTTGATTAATAAAAGTCTACCAATTTAGTCCCCTAAGTGCGAAAATAAGAAAGTTTTTTTGTACGGATTCTATGTGATCTTGGTGCACTCCGTATTGTGGACTCCAGACACACGTTCCATACTCAAGAATCGGACGGACTAATGATGTGTATAAAGTTTTTGTAATGTATGGGTCGTTGAATTCTTTTGACCATCTTTTAATAAAACCAAGCACACCCATAGCTTTTTTAACCATGGTGGATATATGGTCGGTAAATTTAAGATTCAAATCTAATAGGACTCCCAGATCGTTAACCTGAGTTAAACGTTCTAAGGCGATCCCATAGAGAAAGTACGTATCCTGGTGAGGGCTAGATCGATAAAATGACATGAGTTAACATTTCGATCCATTAAGCTTTAGGTCATTTGCTAAGCACCAATTTTGAAATTTATCCAAATCGGATTGAAGTCTAGATTGGGCGCTAGTAAATCTATATTGAAGACAAAGCTTAACATCGTCAGCGTACGTAAGTACTAGTGAGTCAGTTAAGGCAAGGGGCAAGTCATTAATAAACATAGTAAAAAGTAAGGGTCCAAGATGGCTTCCTTGAGACACCCCAGATGTGACGCGGACTGTACGCGAGGTAACATCTTTAAAGAAGACACGTTGGGTTCTTCCAGATAAGTAGCTTGAAATCCGGATATCAGTTGAGAATCCCAAAAGACTGAGTTAACTTATAAGAAGCGAATGGTTAACAAAATCAAATGCTTTACTGAAGTCAGTGTAAATGACGTCTGTTTGTAAGCCATTCTGGAACCCATCCGTGACAAAAGATGTTAGCTCCAATAAGTTGGTGGTGGTGGAGCGGCGCTTCATAAAGCCATGTTGGCACGGGGATATTATTGAACTACATAGGTGTTGCAAATGTTGCTGACAATTTAGAAATGCCTCTATAATTTGAAGCATCAGATTTTTTCCCTTTTTTAAGCAGGGGGATAATGTAAGATTCCTTCCACATAAGGGGAAAAATCGAGGACGTTGTTTGGAAAAACTTTGAGATCGGCCATTGCCAGATCAGTGTTCGCATAAGAGTTCTCAAACGTAAGCAGAGGCGGAAAAGATACAGATTTGCGCTTAGTGTTTACAAAGTTATAAAACTGCTTCGGGTTCTGAGTAAACTGAATCCGGCAGCGGCGAATATAACTCCTATAGTATCTTGAATAACTAACGGTACAGCCAGATAATTTATGTGTATTTAAAAGTCTATTCATAACGTTCTTTAAATTTAATAGGTGCCTTATATACCAAGGTGGATTAATTGAACCAGACGGATATATCCATGGCACGCAAGCGTCGAAAAATAAATTCAAAGTGTGATAAAATTTATTTAAGGCAATATTAATATCTTCACATGCCAGTAAATCGAACCAATCAAATGCAAGAATTAACTTGTTTAGTTTTGTAAAGTCAGCCTTACGGAAGAAACGAACTTTTTGAGATTTAAGTTTAGACTAAAGGTCAATTAAGCTATTGTTTTCGATTAAAACTTCAAGAGTGGGATGATACGGATCCTCAGGGTTAGAAAGGGTCAAAGTTCTAGAAAGAGCAATTCCATCAGGATCAGAAACGAAACACAAGTCTAGCAGCCGACCTAAGGAATTTCTAGCGTGGTTAATTTGCCCGAGTGACATGTGAACATACCCGCAGGGAAGTCGGGGTGCGAGTTAAGTATTAAGGACGGTGAATTCTCAACATTGTAAACAATATATGCAAAGAAATTCTATGTCACCAAACTCTTGTGATTTTACCTCTTCAGAAGCGAATTTGGAGTCTACAGAAATTAGGACTCCTCCTCCCCTTCGCAGTGTTCTATCACGTCTAAAAGTGGTGTACTTATTTGGAAAAACTTCGGAGCTTAAAATCTCCGGCTTTAACCAAGTTTCTGTAAAGACTATAATGTGAGATGCAAAGGAAGAACTATCAGAATACAGTTTGGGAAGTTTACTACGTAGCCCTCTAGTATTCTGATAGGTAAGTGTTAGTGAAGAAATTAGTTTTTTGAGGGTGAGGAAGATGAGGTGGAAGGTTGGTCAGTGGCTCTAACATGTTATCGAAGACCTTATATTTCTGAAATAGCCTACTCCTAGCCAAAATAACTGGATTTTGGATCCTGTACCCTTGACAGGAATACAGAAATCTCCACGTTGGACTGTGATAATAAGGACGATTTTGGAAATTCGCTTCGAACTTTGACTATAATAACCGGATAGGTCCGAACAGCCGAGTATTTGAAAATAGAACGATGTGCCTGAAACATAAAAAAACCAAGTGATCCGAAGTGAGGCCCAGAGTTTTTTTTTAAGTTTTTCCGTTGTTAAACTTGAGGAATGACTCCCCATTTTTTTTCCATCCATTTAAGTCCCACTTCCCTAACCAAAATTTGACCTTAGCGAGGATAGCGGCTGCTCGTCCTCTGCTACCGATGTATTGCTTGCACTGACAAAAACAAACCCGACTTTGTTTCACTAGTGCCAGTATCAAGCTTAGAAACATGCAACTCGTCCTGTGAGATAATTGTGCCAGAGAATCTGCGGCATGTAACTGCCTTCAGGGAAAACTCTGTCGCATCGGTCGAAAATAAACAAACACTGCATAAAGACATTGTCAATCTCTGATTAGCTTGAAAATAATTTTAATAACCAGGCGTAATATTAAATGGTTACAATTGATTACAGAGCTACCGTGACCACTCCCACAATCTTTTGTGGTTGGTTGTTAAACTGGATATAAAAAATTCCAAAAAATACAAAAATGTAAAAAAAAAAATTTTAAATGGAACAAAAGTAAATCCAGATAAAACGATTGCAATGTGTTACACACCCACAAAATAAAAAAAAACAATAATGGAAAGCTAACTTCGGGCTTTGAGTGGCAGTCCGCTAGTTGGCGACACGCATCTTATAATATTATATATATATCCTACTAACTAATCCGATCTGCCAAATATCATAAGGATCGGCCTTATGATATTTCATATATATCATATATAGTTGGCCGATCCTTATGAAATTTGGCAAGTCGAAATATTTTAGCGAACCTGAAATCTATACAAAGTCCCATCTTTCTATCATATTTCCATCAGTTATATGGCAGCTATAGGATATAGTCGGCCGATCCTTATGAAATTTGGCACGACGAATTATTGCCCAAAGTGGAATCCATACAAAGTTCTATCCATCTAACTTAATAAAACAACGAAGTTATGGCATATCCGATCAATCAGTTATATGGCAGCTATAAGATATAGTCGACCGATCCCGGCCGTTCCGACTTATATACTGCCTGCAAAGGAAAGAAGGGTGTGAGCAAAGTTTGAAGACGATCTCTTTAAAACAGAGAGACTAGGTTGCGTAGAAACAGACATTTTATCTCCATAGGAATACGATCGGAATACGAGTTCATTTTACATGAAAACAAAAACGATTTTTTCGAAAAGAAATAATTATATGTCCATATAAAAATGTTTATTTTTTTGGTTGCCAAAATCCCAAAATTTGTATATCAATTATAAAACTTCTTGACGGTGCGAAATACCGGTGACAAATGTTCTTGCAAAGCTCAAACTATCTGTTTAAAATAAAAAAAAAAAAGCCTCTTGACGAGGTAAAATAACGGGGGCAAACCCGCATGCCACGGTAAAACACCGATATTATTTATGGGGACGATAAAAGGCCATCATACGGTTACGGTCCGTATGATACGGTACGGTATAAGACCGTATCCTATCGGTTTAAATATCAAATATTTCGATATTCTTTATAAATAAATAAAATGCCCTTTCGAAAGACACCTAGGTCGCTGGTACAGCTAGCATCACCTGTAGGAGCGTATTTAGGTGAGGAGACCGTAGCTTTAGCTCGATATAAAAATCCAAAATTTTGTGATGTTGAGGTAATCATGTTGAATGGAACCCAGCTAACATCGATCCACAAACATTGCATGTTGATTTTTTATCGTTGGCATCAAATTTGAAAATTTTACTTTCTTATTTGTCTTACGACCCAATCTTTATAGAAATACAAGCTAAAACGAAAAAAAAGTTTTTTAAAGAACACAAAAGACAAGACGAACAACACGACAAATCAAAGAAAAATTTCAAATTGACAAATATCAAAAAGACTTTTATTATTAAACTCTCAGTCAAAGCGTCAGTGACTAACCTGATCGAATTCAAACAAAATATATCGGTTTCTGAGTGAGACCCTTTAAATCAAAAACCATATCTAAAGGTTTTGTTCCTGACAATTAGTTCAAGGGGTCCATAAATGAGGCTTATTTTTTAACAAGTAGAAACGGTTAACTGTTATTTGCAAGCTCTGTTTTTAATTGATAGAAAATGGAAGGGAATGGAATGGAAGGGTCTTCCGAAGAGACATATTCTCTTAAACGTCAGTAACCTTACACTTTTATAACGGCCGTTCCGAAATCTTAACAATCTACGGGGTAATGTGGAATCACCTGTAAGGGTTTTGGTGCTTCGGTCGGTAAGAACACGGCATTAGTCCGTAACGGCGGTCCGGACGCTGGATTTAACCTGTTGAGTAATGATGGGGGTTAGTTCTGACACATTCAGTGGTATCACTTTGAGTTATACCATGAAGGACAAAGCGGACGCACAAAGCGGATTTTGCTCATCAACGGGAAATTCGAGAGATTTTTTTCAGCGTTCTTGCGCTTGTGATGGTAACAAATATAAGCAAAATACCCAGTTTTTTCCAAAATTTTTTACTTTTAGGCGACTCAAAGATGATTATAAAGTTCGTGTTACCTATATCATCTTCTAGTTTGTTAAAGAAATATTTTAATAGACGACTTTTAAAAGTAAACACCAGCTAGACTTTTTTTGGTCCAATTGGTTAAAGCAATATTTATATACACTTGCTTCTTTCCGGAATTTTGCTCCCTTCGGACTACTTTATGAACCATTTTATAATTCGGGTCAAAGATTTTCAATTAATTATGAAACAATTTTTTGTTTGTACCCGGTAGAGACAAGGGTATATTGTATTAGTGTGCATGTCTGTAACAAGGAGAAGAAATCATCTTCGAATTTATGAAGTATATACATATATATACTCTTGATAAGCATCAACACCCGAACACACGATAAAACCATGTCTGTCCGTATGAACGCGTGTATCTTGGAGACTATAAAGGATATAACTAAACGGATTAGCATAAAGACTCCTGTAATAAAAGAGTAGTTCAATTTTTTCGCCTCATCCTCTCTCACACCCTCTAATAGAATATTTTTGAAGCGCTATTTCTAGGAACTTTTTGAAAAATGTTGATGTGAAACTTTTCCGATATATACATTTTTATATGCAAAAAAATTTTAAACACATACACATACGGACCATTTCAAAAGAAGTTTGTATTCTGCTTCCTTACTGGATTGTTTCAGTTGTTTGTTCCATGCAAAACATACAAAAACAAGAAAGGAAAGCTAACTTCGGACGGAGCCGAACTTGATATTCCCTTGCAGTTAAGTAGAAGCTTATATTATTAGTTATATCGGATTGTATATAGTCGGCCGATCCTTATAAAATAAAATATATAATTAGGTATATAGTTATAGTTAGCAAAGTAGCCAGATATAGGATATAGTCCGAATTATATACTCCCTGCACAGGAAAGAAGAATGTGTGCAAATTTAAGGTCAATAGCTTTAAAACTGAGAGACTAGTTTGCGTCGAAACAGACATACAGATGGACGGTCGGAAAGACGGACATGCTTAAAGACGGATAAATGCAAAAATTTTTTTTTTAAAAACTTTTACTTTTAAATTTTAATTTAAAATACTTTATAGAAAGAATTATGTGAAAAAAAACTCGACAATAGCCATACTATTTTTTATATGTATAAACAAAATTCATTTCTTTATTGTGTATATACTTTTCAGGAATATGTTAAAAAGTACCATGGATGCAATTTTGGAGTTTTGGAACCACATGTTTTTGCGTTGGCTGAAGAAGCCTATAAAAGCATTGTTGATGATAAAGTAAATCAGGTAAATTTTTACGAAACGATAAATTTAAACGATCTATATACTATTTATATACAATACTATATTTAAACAAACATATTTTATTTTTATTTTTTTTTACACCGATAGGGTCTTTGAGATTTTTCAACTCTACTCCAAATAACAAAACAAAATAATTAATGGGCTCATACAGTTGTATGTTTTTTCAAAAATTTGAAATTTTTAGAGTACACACTGTACAAGTGAACGTATCGATCTTATATAAATTAAATATTCCCAAACACTCCAACATAATTGCTTCAAAATGTCTACCAAGACTCCAGTATTAATACACTCTCAGAGGGTATTTTATTTTGGTCAAAAGGGTGCAACGCAGTGAAGGAGAAATCGACGACCCTATAAAGTATATATATTCTTGATCAGGATCACCTCCGGAGTCGATATAGGCATGTCCGTCTGTCTGTCTTTTTCTCGCAAACTAGTCTCTCAGTTTTAAAGCTATCGACGGCTTACTTTGCACACATTCTTCTTTTGTTTGCAGGCAGTATATTCATAAGTATATTCATATTCATATGCCACAACTTTGGTTTTTTTTTTAAGTTAGGAGGATGGGACTTTTAATAGATTTCATTTTGGGCAAACTAATCCGATCTTTCTAATTTCAAATGGGTTCTAATTTAAAAAATTGCTTGGGGCTGTTTCGAACTTTTTTATTAGAAAATTGATTTTCTAGATTCCGCTTAAACGGTTTAACCAAGACCGATAAGGGCTTGCGGGATAGGTTTGCGACCAACGAAATTTTAATAATAATAATAATAATGTATATGTTTTCAAATCTTAATCTATGTTTAGTTAAATATATTAGTAAGGCAGGGACTGAAAATAATTTCGCTAAAAATGGGAATGGTAGCTTAGCTGTCTGGCTAGTGGGCGTGGGTGACTTTTTTTTTACTTTATATTTGAAATTTCTCAGGTCTATCTTCCATAGTTGGTTCATATTGTATGGTTTTTTATGGATGAGCCAAGAAAACTTGAAAAAAAAAATTCCTTCTATTCACCAGAAGGAAGACTATTTTATTCCAAAAATGAACTCACTAAACAATTGATAGTATATTGTGTATGCATTCCTATCGAATATGTACTGTAAATGTATGCATACATACATATATGTTTATTTTATTTTGAGCAACAAAACAATAAGTTGGCATTACTGTTCAAGACGGCGACCGATTTAACAGCTGTTAAGTTATTTGCTTATGGTGCTTACAGAAGAAGCTATTGCTACTGTAGAGCGCATCATTGAGGAAGATCCGAATAAGTCAAGTGAAGTTGACGTTTTAGTCAGTGATGATCGGTATAGAGCAATGATTACTAACTTTTTCATTCCTGAATTGAACAGCCATGATTTACAAGAGCTGTACTTCTAACAAGACAACGCAACATGCCACAATCGATTTATTGAAAGACACGTTTGGTGGCCGCCTAATTTTACGTTTTGGACCTTAGAATTGGTCTCCAAGATCTTGTGTTTTAACACCGCTAGAATACTTTCTGTGGGGTTATGTAAAGTCTTTGGTCACACAATTTAATCACACAAAAATTCTAGGGTATTTGGCATATCTAGCATGCGCGACAGAAATATGTATGCATTACACCTTTCAACTCCCATACACATAAATGCACTTGCATATACTAACCCTTTACATGTAAAATATACGATGACGACGGCGCAGCCGATGACGTCTTTGCCGGCGGAACCGTGCAGTATTTAGATATACAAACAAATCCCTCTAGATATTAATATGAAGTAATTCTTCAATAAACAACATTCAAACGCCAGAGATGTGGACCATTCATTGGGTACTTCTATTGGAAACCTTTATTATGATGATCCTTGCACAGTATCGTAGTTGGATTTCACCTTTGATGTTGGTAGCGGTAACCTACTTGTAGCTGATTACATTACATACTTTGTAAACATAGGCAAACCCACGCTGATTTTGCGTCAACGTACGGAAATTTCATGAAAAAACCCTTGCACGCAGTTGCAGAGTCGGTTTTTCCAATTGGACTGCAATTGACCACTCATCAAAAAGTCAAAAAATAATTGGAGAGCACCACGGAGCCAAAAAAAATACTGCTTATCGAAGACCTTATATATCTGAAATAGCCTACTCCTAGCTAAAATAACTGGATTTTGGATCCTGCACCCTTGACAGGAATACAGAAATCTCCACGACGTCAACGACTGCAGCGAGAACAAAAACAATAACTTCGGGAAAGCGCCAATGCGGCCCGCTTAGCTTAGCCCGCACAATAATCCGGCAGGCAATAAAACAAAAATTAAACGCGTCCAGAAGATCGACCAGCACATGACACCGCAGAAAAACCCAAGCCCCCTCCAATCTATATCAGGGAGCTCGAGTGCCCTGGTCAACTGAATTGCGGCGTTGATCGGGAACGGTGACATCTTTCATGTTGTCCCGCTTATCAAAAGGAACATCCATGAAACAAAGGTGCAAACCAAGACTGAAGAGCACTTCCGAATCGTGTCAAAATATCTGGACAATGCTCAAAAAGACTATCACACTACCAGCTGACCATCAGCAAGGGCCTGCAAGTGGTAGAAAAGGGAATCGAACCCGATGTTACCCCCGCGGAAATATAAACCGCCCTTAAAGAAAAGGGCATCGTCGCCAAGAATGTTATTAACATTCTAAATAAAGATTAAATGCCATAACCCCTCTTCAAGGTCGAGCTCAAGCAGAAAGCAAGTCGCTGAAGAAGAACGAAGTGCACCCAATTTACAAGCTGCAATATCTTTTGCTTTGGAGAATCACTCTTGAAGAGCCACATAAACGCAATGTCCCAGTGCAATGCACTAATTGCCAAGAGTATGGACACAAGGTTATACTGCACACTTCGGGCTGTTTGTGTCGTCTGCGGGGACAGGACAGTACCGTGAAGAAATGTGGAAACTGCGGAGGCAACCATACGGCAATCTTTAGAGGATGTATGGTGTACAAGGAGTTGAAGAGTCGCATGCGTTAACCGACCGCAACGCGCAACTAAAATCCACAGAATATGTACATTGCGTCAAAAGCTACGCCAGACGTCTTCTTCGCCATAGCTGCGAGGTCCTCATTCGGTCCCCTAAATACCACCAACGGCTTCTCCTTTGTCAGGCCCCAGAAAAGCCACATAGCAATACGGAAACTATGATGTTTACTCTCCAGCAAAGTATGATGGAGCTTATGTCATTCATGAAAACGATCATGCAAACACTTGTTTAAAAGCATTACATAAAAGCATTAAAAGCAAAACATTGTAATACAGCTGCTCGTAGCAGAACAGTCTAAATAATCTATGCAGACTATACGAATATCAATATGGAACGCCAATGGTGTCTCACGGCATAAACTAGAATTGTCACAATTCTTGACCGAAAACCATATTGACGTTATGCTACTGGTAGAAACGCATCTTACAAGCTGAAAGTTGTAAATCTTTCAAATAAGCGGTTATACAATCTACCGCACAGATCATCCAGATGAAAAAGCCCACGGCGGAACGGGAGTTCTAATCAGAGAACGCATTAAACATAAGTGCCAAAGCTTCTTCAAAGCCCAGAAATAACGGAACACTCCTTCAGCCTGACGTCGCCAAAAACGAACTGGCTTAAATACAAAAAGTACGTGAGGCCCCATATAGAACTCGTCCCGGAGCTCAACATGGAATCGGACATCGACTACACTAAGAGCGCCCTGGAAGAAGTACTTGTTGTGGCAGCTAAATTCTCTACTCCTTAAGGGAAGGAATTAGACCGAAACAAATACTACAAATCCAATCTGCAAATCAAACAGTTCGTGCGAGAAAAGGGGCGCACGTGTCGTGATTGGCAAAACAGCAGATCACCAGCTGCATAGCAACGCCTTAAGGAAGCAGCCCGATCACTCGAACAGGTTCTTCCCGAATCTTTCGCCAACATGCCCACCCAAATCTTAGCGCCCCGATAAGAAACTCTTCGGAATGCTGGGCTTGCAGCGACAAAGACCGAGCTGAAACATTCGCTACACATCTCCAAAGTGTCTTGCTGCCAAACCTTGCAAGGTTGAGGTCTCAATATCATTCCTCCTGCCAGTAATTCAGCCAGAGGCTACCCTGCAGCTAACTGCACCTTCATTCCGGCCGAACGAAATCGAAAATGTCATAAGAGGGTTAAAGGCTCCCGGTGATGACCTACTTATGCAAAATGTGCCAAAAATGTAGAGCTTGTTCCAAAATGTAGCGCTTTTTTTCACGACGTATCTCAAGCTTCGACAGAGTTTGGCATAATGGACTCTTGCACAATAGGGTATTCTTAGTGAGATGCAACGCAGCTACTTCGGGCGTTCCACAAGGAGTTCTACAAGGAAGCGCACTCGGCCCGAGTCTATATGTTTTGTATACTGCGGATATTCCTATGAACGCACAACTAACAACGTCAACGTACGCCGACGATACCGCTATCCTCCAGATGCCCAACGCAAGCAACAAACCAACTGGCTACTCATATAATAGTAGTGGAAAGGTGGCTGTCCGACTGGCGTATTGAAATAAACGAACAAAAGTGTAAACATGTAACGTTTACTCTTATTAGAAAAACATGCCCACAAACATGATTTCTATGCCATGCATAGAAATCATGCAGTGCGCACAATCAAAAATCTTAAGAACTATCACTGGGGCCCCATGATATGTTTGCAACGAAAAGATCCACCGGGATCCGAATTTCCTCGCTCGGGGATTGACTCGGGTTTCTAGCGGATCCCGCCTGCGACGAAACGACCTTCAAACTCAGCAATCGATTTTTAGGGTCGTTTAATCAGCTTTGATACACCTCTTGTTATTTGGGATATTTTTTCGGTTGCCGCCAGGCAAAGCGTCATCAGCTGTTTGTAAATTGTTCGAGAGTATTTTTTGCGGAGTGCGGTTGCGGCAGTGGCCAATTCTTAACAAAGAACTTTTTATTTAAATTAAATAATTTAAATGCATTTTTTTTATTCATTGTTTGATTATTTATGTTCGTAAACTACAAAAAGGCAATCGGCAAGTTAAAAGATTATGAATTGCTATGAATATGCACCTTAGCTTCGCAGCACCATGGATAGATCTACTTATCGAAATATGTATATCTTGAGTTAACGACTTTTCCCAGATATGAACGAAATATTAAAAGTTACGTTATCTCAAAAGTTTGAATAAAATCCTTTTAATAAAAACAATACCTTTCATTTGGTGTATCACTCATTCAGATTGAACACATACAGAAAATTTAAAATTCTTTGGCATATATAGTGTCTTGAGTTAACGACTTTTCCCAGATATGAACGAAATATTAAAAGTTACGTTATCTCAAAAGTTTGAATAAAATCCTTTAAATAAAAACAATACCTTTTATTTGGTGTATCACTCATTCAGATTGAGAAAATTTAAAATTCTTTCGCTATATATAGTGTCTTCACGCGCCAGCTACAATCTATGGCATGCGTGTCGCCACCTAACGGACTGCCATCCGCTGTAATAAAATACGCAAGGTTTTTAAATTTCCGATCGATTAGTTAGATAGTAGCTATAAAATGCAGTCGGCGGATCCTTATGAAATTTTGAGTATCGGACAAGTTTGCTCAAAATGGAATCCACAGTAAGTAAAGCTAACTTCGGGCGGAGCCCGAATCGGATTCTTTTGCCAAAAGTAGTTTCCATAGAAAGTGCCATCCATCTAACTAGATAAACAACAAAGTTGTGGCATTCCCGATCAATCAGTTATTTGGCAGCTTTAAGATATAGTCGACCGATCCAGTCCGTTCCGACTTATATGGCATTTCAATTTTATATTATATATTATGCAGGCAGTGCAAAGGAAAGACGGGTGTGTAAAGTTTGAAGTCGATAGCATTGAAACTGAGAGACTGGTTTGCGTAGAAACAGACAGACCGACGGTCGGACGGACATACTTATATCGACTCAGATATCGAAATGAAGATACAAGAAGAAATGAAGAAACTTAGATACAAAAACTAAAATTGAAAGTTAATGAAGCAACTTATATAAAAATTTCCATTCCCAGGTTTACAAAGTCGAATGAAAAGGGATGACGTTTAGTGATAGATTATCGTCAATTATCAAACAATTATTATCGGACAAACTGCCACTTCCAAGAATAGATGATATTCTTGACCAACAAGGCTGAGAAAAATATTTTTTATCCTTAATTTTTATGTCTGAATTCCATTAAATTGATTATTTTATCGGTTTACATCACTACCTTACGGTTTCAAAAATAGCGCCCAATTCTTTTCAAGCTGTATTCACTGGAACCTTTTTGTCAACAGTGGTTCTGCTACTGATCCCTGAATGAAGGAGTAGCAAGCAGGGGAACTAGAAATTAGGCCTACTAGAATGACGGAGCAACCCACTATGAAACGGGAAAGGAGGACTACGGGTGGTCTTGAAATGGTGGAGGAACAAGAAGAGGCAAAAGCAAAAGAAGTAATAAATCCTCAACGGAACAAGGACTAGTATCAATACATCAGACAATAAACTATTTTAAACCATATATATATGGTACCGACCACAGACCACAATCTTATCTATTCCTTGTGGTTAACCTTACATATCCAAATTAACCAGAATGAGCTTAACTTAGAAGACTACGAGTTGTAGAGTTGTACAGTCTCTACGACTGTAGAGTATCTTAAGCTTGTCCCAAATTCTCAGATTTGTATCAATAAATAAATTTAAAGGGCAATAATTGTTAAAAGTGCCAAAATTAAAAGTAGCTACTAGCAAAGGTGTCGCAAAAAGACAACAAATAATGGTTATTGGTTACCATACATTGGTCCAAAAATAATGTTTATTGGTTGGATTTGAATTTAAAAAATCACAAAGTAATGTCTTTGGAAAATTTGTACTTGAGTTCAGTGTTTAAAAATTTGTTAGTGGGCCGGGATCGGTGAAATTCTTATTAGGATCGGCAAAGTATATACTATCCGATATAAATCTAATAATATACGCTGCTACTTAACTGCAAGGGTATATCAACTTCGGTTCCTTAACTTTCCGTTTCTTATTGATATTAATAGATACAATGTTTTAATTTTAAGGATTTAACGAAAATGTTAATAAATTTATTATAGTTAGATAAGCAATATTTGTGTCAATTAAATTCAAGTCTTTATTAAAAAGCTGGACCAACTCATCGGATCGACCAAATTTAACAAAGGTTGGCCGACTATATTTTATGGTTGTCATATATCGTTCAAAATCGGAAATT
Source organism: Drosophila atripex (assembly GCA_035045925.1). Taxonomy (NCBI): domain Eukaryota; kingdom Metazoa; phylum Arthropoda; class Insecta; order Diptera; family Drosophilidae; genus Drosophila; species Drosophila atripex. The sequence continues at coordinate 111,461 of JAWNOP010000031.1, forward strand.
AAACAACTTTTCTTTTTTTAAGAGAAAAGGTTGGACATTTTTTAAAAATATGTATCGCAAGAAAATAACTTATGTTGGTTCTCCTGTGCTTATTATAGAATTTTTGTTACTTATTACAGCTTCTTATAGTTGTTTTCTTTTCCGTAAAGTATGTATAGAACTGTAAAGTGCACTTGATCCAAAATGGATTTTGAATCAATCGGACCATTTACTAACATATGGAGAAACATAACCCCAACACAGGTCGTACGGTTCTGCAATGTTGGTAAATTTTACAGACTTTAACGATATGGCGGAAGACGGTATGTCTCAGATCAGATTTTTCAGCTAAAATAAAATAAGCTAAAGATTAAATAGAGCTTTGATGAACAGAATATTGCCAATACAACTCGCAAACTTCGATATTTTAATCGATAGTGTCGATTATCATGAGCTCTCAGTACATTTGGCTGAACTGGAGAAACAAAATAATTTTTGTATCTTGAGTGACCTGAATTAATGCCATGTTAAAATATAAATATTTATATTTTACGTCTTGCGCGTCGTGGAAATATTCGTCCGCTTCAATAAATAAGCCTTGGTATACAAGGAACCCATTAAAACTCTAAAATATTAAAAACATGTTCCTTTGGAAAAAATGGAAAAAATCCGACGCTGGCAATTATAGAGGCATCTCTTAATTGTCAGCAATTCCAAAGCTCTTGGAAAAAAGCGCCGTTTCACTACTTCCAACTTATTAGAGTTAACATCTTTTCCCCCGAATAGGTTTCGGAACGGCTCACAAACAGACGTACTGACTTCAGTTAATCAATTGACTCTGTTAACCAATCGATTATTATAAGTAAAATCAGTCTTTTGGGATACCTAACTAAACTTTTTACAATGCGTACGAAGCAGTCGCGAAGTAACGGCAAAATTTAAATTTGTCGATTATTAAGTCAGTGTTATATAATTTGAATTTCATGCAGTTTCCAAACTCTAAAACAAAAGGAACTATTACAAGTAAAGTTTGCAAACTCCATTAGAAAATGTAAAGAGCGGCAAACCACAAGCGTAAGCAAATAAAGATCGGTTCAAACCTTGACAGTAAAACGCACAATAATTGTGCATTACCAACCAGTGGAGAGTGGCGTCAAATTTTTGAAAAGAATGATGAAATCTGTCACGAGTCTGACAATCAAAATATTGGAGCTGGAGACGGTTCATGGGAAAGCTATGGGTGTAGTATCACCGTTCACTGTATCACTGGACCGTTCGCCGGATTCGATAACGGAACTTTGTAAAGGTAAACAGTGATAAACTCAGGTCAGTTTGTGTCGCTTGAAGCTAAAAGTACGCCGATAAGCGCAAAATAAATAATTCACGTTGTGACTGAACCAAATGGTGAAGTAGCTAAACAGATGTTTGAGCATCACACGAACGCGGGTAACGGAAATGCTCAATGGGTTCAGCTCCTAATATGCAGGAGAGAGCTATACTAAGTCAAATCCCGACTACACTTACCCATATTCACGGTCACGGTATTAATGCAGTGCAAGCCACACCACCAATAAGCGCAGTCGGATTTATACCAAGGAATGCCACACAAACAGTTCCAATGTAGAATACGGCTGGATATATGGCTAATGATTAGTACACGCTGTACCATCCAATAGCGCGGCTGTATGCACATGGTGCTGCGCCAGAATGCAGAATTGGACGCTGCCAATTTGGATTCAAAGGCAATTCAGCAGGATTTTTACCGAATACCAATCCCAATACGGTTGGACTAAACCTCAACAGTGCAACATTGAATACTGGTCAAATAGGCGGTCACATGCCGCCGTTCGCCAACTCTCAGTTCGGTCATGCAGGGTCAAGTACTACATTGTTGGCACCAGCCCAAGTAGCGGCGCGACAAGTCATATCACGAGAATTATCTATATTTTCTGGTAAACCTGACGAGTGGCTCCTATTTATAAGTAACAACGAGCAATCGACGGAATGATGTGGATACAGCAACGAAGACAATCGTATCAGACTTTAGAAGTGCCTTAGAGGAGCTATTCTTGAGGCGGTACGGAAAACGAATAAGTTTTCCTCAGTAAACCTTCGTTTCCACCGGACGTTCAGAAATAGTACATGCTAGTCTAGAACGTAATACGACTATCACTCGCTGCACAGAATTATTGTGACCCAATGCTTTCAGTGGGGCTACTGGAATACTTAAACGACTCTGCTCTATTGAGTGATCTGGTTGGTGAGCTGTCCAATGATCTGAAGCTGGATTGGAGCAGACATCATTTAGCAGCAGGTGGGGGCAATCTAGCTACCTTCGCCAACCGGCTCTTTGGTGTAGCAATCTGAGCTACAAAGGTAATGCTTTTCGATTACCAAACAACGAAAAAGGATGAAGGAGGCAGACATATGACGGAGCGCTTGCTAGTGCAAAATATGGTGCTAGGTTCGCACAAGGACAAGCAGATAATTCAGGATCCACAAGAATCGCTCTGCCCAAGATGTGATGACGAGCACGAGCTAATTAAATATAAAGGGTTTTTGAGTATAACAATCAGGATCAATGATTCAGCACTATTCTTTTATAGCAGATCAATAAAACGGGTATGCCCCGTTATAACAAAACTAAAAGAGTAGACCTTTTTGCCCTTATAGACGAAGGGTTTCCTGTACTCTGATGGAGTGACAGTTGGCTGATGATTTAAGCTTGGACGGGCCTGAAGAGCAGCTCTGTTTGAAATTGATCGGTGATTTGACAAAGACAGAAACCAAATCAAAAGTTGTCTGTAACAGCGTTTTCGCCGGAGATCGTCCACACATAAAGTATGTGCTAAAATGTGTGCGCACTGTAGGAAATCTGGACCTACCAGTGTAGAGTATAGATGACCAAATGCTCAATGACCATCGACACCTTAAGTCGGTTTCCGTTTCAACGTACATATATAGGTGTCAAGGCTCAAATGTTTATTGGACTGGATCATATAAAGACTGAGATCCAAGAAAGACGTGCAGTCGACACGTCTCAAATGTCTTGTATCGAGGATGGTCACGGACCCAGAGCTAAATAATTTCTTGATCGGCACCATGCTAAAATCCGACGTAATAGGTTACTTTCAAACACTACAAATGGGCGAGTTAGTTACTAGCCGATGTTCGTGCCTCCGACCAGTCCGTTCAGAAGTTTTTTTTGGCGAAATTGAGAGATCGATCGCCCACCGGATATATTTGTAATGCAAGTGATCCTTAGTGCAAGTGACCTTTGCTGCCTGTTTCCCATCTCTTGACAATTTCATACTGAGGAAAAATGCAAAAAGATTCGGTGAAAACTGTCCAGATGCTAAAGAAAGTTTTTGTCAAAACACGTTCGGCGACGATTTGCTAGAGGCGATGGACACCGACGATAAAATAATTCAACAGGCTGACAATGTCAAAAGGATCTACGCGGAGGGCGGATTTGAAATGAGGAATTGGTTATAAAATTCCGAGAGCGTTCTTTAATCGATCTGCAGTTTCCCAGCAGCGTCCCAAAAATATCTGGGTACAGAACAAGAACTTCAGGCGAAAGTTTTGGGCATATGGTGGCTCCCGAGTCAGACATGCTAACGTTCGTAATTAGACATGAGTTCCTGCAGAAGTCCGAAATCAGACCCTCAGTCAATTTTCGAAACTCTCGGACTACTCTGATTGTTTAATATTCGTGTCATAATAATCCTCCTGAACATTCGGAAATCTGAACCTGGTGTAAGCTGGGATACGGAATTAAAGACTCGGGTGATCCCACGCTACATATATGGTTCAAAGGCTGCCGAAAGTGCCCAATTGCACATATTTGTTGATGCGAGCTTAGATGCCTATAGTAGCGTAATTGCGGGTTGAACTTAGCGGCGAAATCAAATGCTCCCTTGTCGCTAAGAACAGAGTAGCCCCTTTGAAACCCATATTGGTGCCAAGAGAGGAATTGATGGCAGCCATTTTGGGCCTGCGACTTTCAAAGTTTATTGAGTCTGATCTTTCAATCAGAATTGATAGACATACCTTTTGGACCGATGCCCAAGATGTTCTGTTTGGGATTAAGCCGAATGTTCGTAAGTTTTCCCTGTTCGTGGCCCTGGATATGCTGGATATCTTTGGAGCTTTAATGTGGAGAACAAGGGAACCAAATGGACAAAAACTGTGAGATAATCGGTTCGAAGGTGTTTAACTGGTCCCCAAATTTTGATCCAGGACGAGTCAAGATGCTCATCACAGATCGGATCCGTTGTGAGCAGCGATGGGATATTTCCATGTCATCACGAGATTGTGCAGACAGATCCGCCACCTATTACTTCTATTATGCCGAGTCCGCTACGTTTCAACAGGCGGGAGCGTTTACACGGAGCGGAACGGAATGTCTAGATGGACACGATCTTCATTCGAGAGAAAACGTTTAGAGAAGAAATACGCTGCTTAATGAAGGACGGGCGTTTATCATACCGGAAAAGCAGCATATTCAAATGTAAAAGTAAAAGAGTAAAAGTGTAGCGACCTATTTTACTTCCACGTCATCACCAAATAACGTATATAATTGTAGAATACAATCATCTGCATCTGCACGGTGAAATAGTCGCGAACGGTGCAATAGTTGTAGAATAGGCAACGTTTTTGGATACCAGGCCTAAGAGCACTTGTTAAGGAAACTGTAAAAAAAATGTGGTTTTTCCATCAGACGAGCTCAACCGATGCTACCAGAAAAGAGAAATCTACCAAAGAAACGTATATCAACATATTCCTTGCCCTTCACGTACACTGGAGTCGATTACTTCGGACTAATTAAAGTCGCTGATGGAAGACGACAAGAGAAGAGATGGGGAGATTTCATGTTCATGTGTGTGACAGTTCGTGCAGTAAATTTAGAATTAGTCCCTTCTCTGTTTACGGACACATTTTTATTGTCTTTGAAACTATTTTCTGCGCGTCGTGGTGTACATATTAAGATGCTATCAGATAATGGAACGAATTTTCGCGGCGCTAGTAGAGTATTGGCAAAAGAGATCGAGCGCATATCGACTTTGGATGTGGAAAATAAGTAACCGGAAATGACTTTTGCATATATTCCACGTGGTTCACCTCACATGGACGGTGCTTGGGAACGCATGGTGCGTTCAATGAAGTCAATCCTGTCGGAGAATCTGTCGATCGCTGTTTTGAGACAAGAAGTACTACGTGCGGCATTTGCTGATGTTGAAAGCACATTGAATTAAAAACGTTGACGTACATTCCTTCGGAATCCGAGAACTTCGATGCCCTGACGCCGAATCATTTCTTAGTTTAAGAAAAGTTTGCAAACTCTATAAGAAAATGTAAAGAGCGGCAAAATACAAGTGAAAGCCAGAAAAGCATCAAGCTTATAATTTTATTAATATTTAAATAACGACTTCACCGTATCGGACATAAAAGTCGGCTGGAATAAAAGTAAATAAAAGTCAACAGCTCTAGGGTCCTGTCCTATTTATCTGAAGGAACCCAACGTGTCTTCTTTAAAAATATTATCTCGCGTTTAGTCCGCGTTTCATCTGGGGTGCCCCAAGGAATTCATCTTGGACTTTTTCTTTTTAAACTCCTTATTTACAACTTGCTCCTTTCCTTAAATGATTCACTTGTATGCTGAAGAAATTTAGTTAAAGTCTTCAATATAGATTCACTAGTGCCCAATCTAGACATCAATTCAATTTGGATAAAGTTCAAAATTGGTGTTTGGCAAATAACCTAAAGCTTAATAGATCGAAATGTAAACTCATGTCATTTTATCGATCTAGCCCTCACCAGGCTATGTGCTTTCTCTATGGATACGCTTTAGAACGATTAACTCAGGTTAATGATCCGGTTGATCTATTAGATATTAAACTTAATGTTTTTCGCGCGGTTCCTACTGCAAACGTAGGAACACCTCCTACCGAGTCGGAGGGATAGATCCAAGAAAGTTTAAGAGAAACTGATCGGCCGGGCCGATGATGCGTAATCGGTACCCGCCAAAAGAAAACATTAAAATACCTTGAGTGATAATGGATTAATATGGTTTGCTTTCAGCACAGATGTAATCTTGTTGAGAGAAAGAGTGTTGCACAGATAAAGCGTTTGCACAGGAAAGCGTTTTGTATAAATTTAGATGTGGTAGAGACCATTTTAGACATAATACGCTGAACGGATCGTGTTAGGCATATATCGTACTACAATGGCTAAGGAGTAGAGGTCGAAAGTTTCTAGTCCTTCTACCAGGAACGTTATAATTTAAGCGTGTTAGTAAATGCTGGCTGTCTTTATTACCATAAATAAGATTATATAAAAATATATCACCCAGCATCGTTCCAGGGTTTTTTAATGATGGTAAGTTGATTTATATTAATCTACTGTGATAAGATGGGAGGTGAAGATTTGCATCCCAATTTAGTCCCCCAAAGGCTTAAGTCAAGAAGTTGTTTTGTACAGATTCTATGTGATATCGGTGTACTCCGTATTGGGGACTCCAGACACATGATCCATACTCAAGAATCGGACAGACCAATGATGTATACAACGTTTTTGTTATGTACGGGTCATTAAATTCTTTTGACTATCTTTTAATAAAATCAAGTACACCCATAGCTTTATTAACCATGGTGGAAATATGGTCAGTAAATTTAACCTGAGTTAATCGTTTTAAGGCGTTCCCATAGAGAAATGACATTAGTTTTCATTTCGATCCATTCAGCTTTAAGTTATTTGCTTAATACCAATTTTGAAATTTATCCAAATCGGATTGAAGTCGGATTGATAAGTTTATCATAAAGGATATTTCGGATTTTTTCCCTTTTTTATGCAGAGGAATAATATAAGATTCCTTCCACATAAGCGGAAAGATCGAAGTCTCCAGCGATAGTTTAAAAAGTTTAAGGAGCAGTTGGCACAGAGCCTCGTCGCAGTTTTGCAGAACCCATCAGAAGATGGACAAAATATAAGGTTGGCTGATTGGATATTATAAGTGTAAGGCTGAGTTGGACGGTGCTAGGTAAAAACGTTGTTTGAAAAAACTGTGCAAAGAAATCGGGCATTACCTGATCAGTGTTCGCATAAGGGTTATCAAACGTAATCAGAGCAGAAAAAGATACATGTATGCTCTTAGTGTTTACAAAGTTATAAAACTGCTTCGGATCCTGAGTACACTGAATGAAATTGGCTGCGGCGAATATAACTTCTATATTATTCTGCGTTATGCACGGTAAAATTGAACCGAGCTACTAAGTGTATTGAATATCTAACTGTACAGCTAGAAAATTTATGTTTATTTAAAAGTCGATTCAGGACGTTGTATAAAATTTAATAGGTGCTTTATAGACCAAGGCGGAAGTAGAAGCGGACGGGTATTTCCGCGGCAAGCAAGCGTCGAAAAATATATTCCATGTGTAATAAAATTTATCTAAGGCAATGTTTATATCTTCACATGTCAGTAGATCAGTCCAATCAAATTCCAAAATTATCTTATTTAATTAAATAAAGTCTGCATTAAGGAAGAAACGAACTTTATGAGATTTAAGTTGTAGACTTAAGGTCACTAAGCTATTGTTTTCGATTAAAACCTCAAGAGTGGGATGATATGGATCCACAGTATGAGAAATGGGCAAAGTTCTGGAAGGAGTAATTCCATCAGGATCAGAAACGAAACACATCTCCAGTAGCCGGCCTAAACAATTTTTTAAATGGTTAATTTGACCGAGTGACATGTCGAACATGACCCCTGGGAAGTCGTGGTGTGAGATAAGCAATAAAGACGGTGAATTATCAATGTTATACCTCATGAGTTCTGGGATATTGAAGTCACCCAGAGCTACCATCGGGTCACCATCAGACAGACGATCCGAAACGAACCGAATAGCGGACAAACGTTGCCAGTGTCTGGGTGGTTCGGACGAAGGTGGTATGTAAGAACAAGTAACATATAAAGGATGATCGGACAACCTTTTCCTATAAGATGCGAATTTGGAGTCTACAGAAATTAGCACTAAAGTGGTGTACTTACTTGACAAAACTTCGGAGCTTAAGATCTCCGTCTTTAACCAAGATTCTGTAAATACTATAATGTGAGATTCAAAGGAAGAACTATCAGAATACAGTTTTGGAAGTTTACTACGTAACCCTTTAGTATTCTGGTAGGTAAGTGTTAGTGAAGATGTTAGTTTTAGAAGCTGAGCTGGAAGGTTGGTCAGGGGCTCTAACATGTGGGAGTTTGACTCCCGCAGGTTTGGTAATGGTAAAATTTTCTTCTCCGTAATTGGCTGATGTTCTTGGACGAAAATGTTCGTATTTTGATAAATGACGTGTGCCTGGTGTAAGAATATTCAAATATTTTAATACCCGTCACAATTATATCAGCTTATGTTTTTGCTTTAATATAAACCGAGATATCAATCTCAGAGGTATCAGGGGAAAGGCGGGAAACAAATATGTGTTTCGATGGTGAGATCACATGCAAGGGTTTGCACTTGAAGCGATGCCACCGGGGACATGTCGGACAATTGCTTATTTTTACTGAGGTATTTGGAAGAGGAATTATTCCCAGGTCCGGCCTTTGGGGTGGCCAGAGATATAAGCGGCTGCGTAATTGTCGGCTGAGTAGGCTGAAGGTTATTCGCCACAAGCACATCACTTAAAGCGGATCTCTCATGCCTTGGAGACTCATTTGGTAGTTGAAGACTACTAAACTGTCTAACGAGTGCACAGAGTTGGTCATTGACATTTTACGAAACCACTAATCAAAATCAAAAAGATCACTAATCACACACAAGTTTAAATGGTTCAGTAATGGTTTAGTTTATGGTTTAGTAAAGCGATTTTTGCCAACCAAAAATATAAAAATATCGATTGCTAAAAATTTGAATCTATATTCATTAGTCGGTTATTATTCTAGCACCTGTGGCAATAATTTTTTCGGAGTGGGAATGCATTTTTTTTTTATTTATTTTTTTATTTTTTATGTGCGCTAACTTCACAAAGTAAATCGGTAATGGAATATTTTTTTGTAATGCTATGAATGGTATGAATGTACCATATTTATACAACTATTCTGAAGCTCTACCTATCGGACTATATCTTGAGTAAGCGACTTTTCCCAGATATGAACGATATATCAAAAGATGGGATATCTCAAGGGCAATATCCATTTATCTCTACATCCTATATAAATAAGATCGTTACAGCCAATTAAGAAAAAAAAAACTTTTTAAAAGGCTCCGTCCGAAGTTAGCTTTCCTTTCTGGTTTTCATTTACAAACTTCTTAAATCGATTATTACTTTTATCACTAAGTGCCGAACATATTAATGGGTCGCACCTGAAAATCAGATTGCCCATTTATAATTATTGATTGATCATCAAACCTCGGCTTTATGTTTGTATAGGATATGTTATTAATTATAGTGGTGCTATTGAACGTTATAGGATATGATCCCTGTAGATAGATATCATTTACAATATTGTATCCATTTATTAATATGGCACCTTCTTGAATTATATATATTTTTTTTTATCTTACTACAAACTGATTTTTCGCCATTTAACAATTTTTTCTTGATTTTGTAGAATAGTTGTTAAAGAGTTGCTTTTTTAAATTATTTAATTTGTAATAAGTGTTTCTGTATTTAATGACCTTTCGAGGTTTATTTTATTGTACATTATATCTAATGGTTTTTCATTAGTATCCGAATGAATGCTTTAATTATATTTTTATCAGCTCTTATGATTATTTTTGAATAATTTGTGAAACTCGGTTCGTTGTCTGTCATAACTGTCTTTGCTAATGGATAATGTTGTTAGATTTCTAATAAATTGTTTTCAATGTTTAATTTTTTTTCTTTTTCTTTTACAGTTAGAAATTTGGAATAAGTGTTAATGCAAGTTAAATTTTTTTTTGCATAAAATATGTCGGTATGAAGATTTTTACCTTCATTAGTTAATATAGGTGCTTCACCAATGGGTACTTCTGTTGGATGTCTGCAATATTTGTTTGCGTTACAGATTGTACAATTCTTTATATATTCTTAAAGTTTTTAAAACAATTTCGACCAATAATAGTCTAGTCTCTGTTTGTAGTTTCTAGTCCTCTTCATGCTTTCGTATTATTGGTAAACTTCTTGGGCCAATCTGGACTTGTGGACCAGAGGTTTGTAGGCCGTTATTATTCGGACGGTTAAAATTATGATGATTGTAATTCGGACGACTTGAATACGATAGTTTGAATAATTTTTCTGACGATGGTTGTTCGTTTGGCATTTGAAAAGATGTATCTATTTCCATTGGTTCGACAGTTTGTTGTCTTAAAATTACTTTAGTCGTAATTATTTTGTTAAGGCCAACTTTTATTTTGATTGTTTCACCATTGATTTCCTGTTTTAGGTTTATTGTTATTTGGTTTTTGTTTAGCTGGGTTAAATCTATAAAAATAATTTACCTTCGAGTTAAAAGCCATAATACCAGTTAGCGAATGAATTGATTCAAGTTCCTGTACCTTTGCTAAATCATTTGGCAGATCGGGCAGATAAAAGTTTCCATAATCCGTTCAAACCGAAGATAAAGATTCTTAGAGCGTTGTTTCTAATAACTTTATTTATTCTTTTGTTATTTCTTTTTTCTTACTGATTATAAATTAGACCGCCGTAAGCTATGCGCCCTGAATAACTGTTCAGCAAATAGGCAGGACTGCTATCTTCGTGATGGGCCTGCTATTATAAATTAGACCGCCGTAAGCTATGCGCCCTGAATAACTGTTCAGCAAATAGGCAGGACTGCTATCTTCGTGATGGGCCGCTTGTGGAGTCCATGGGCAGTCCTGATAATCACAATTGCATCAGTTCCAGTGTGTAGCTTTTCCACTCGTCTAAGATATCATTTTTAAGGGGTTAGGTTCGGTTCCCTGAGTACGCTGTATGATGCCAATGTTGCTCTTAGTTGCCCCAGTTGGAGTGTAGGCCAGGGCATTACCATGAGGAACTGAAGCTTCTTTAGTGTAGTCCTTAGATATTTTTGCATTGCATCTCACCGAAAACTTACTTTTGTATTCGCAGTATGCATTATTCTCGTATGCATTATTCTCGCACTCACCCTTCTTTCCTTTGCAGGCAGTATATAAGTCGGAACGGCCAGGATCGGTCGACTATATCCTATATCTGCCATATAACTAATTGATCGGAAATGGCATAACTTCGTTGTTTTTTAAGTTAAAAGAATGGGATTTTTTATGGATTCTACTTTGGGCAAACTAATCTACCAAATATCATAAGGATCGGCCGATTATATACGATCCAATATATATCTATTAACTAAGATGCCTGTCGCCACCTAGCGGACTGCCTCTCAACTGCAAGGGTATATCAACTTCGGCTCCGTCCGAAGTTAGCTTTTCTTTCTTGTTTTGGTTAATGTGAGTTTCAACGCAAACTAGTCTTTCAGATTTAAAGCTTCGGACTACCAAAATTTATAGGGATCTGGCGACCTGCCATATAATTGAACGGCCGAATATGACCTATCCTTGGTAATTTTTAAGAAAGAAACTTGAGACTTTTTCTTAATTTTTTTTCTTTTCAACAAAATCAAAATTTTCATAGGCATCGCACTCTATTCCGATCTGGCTCCGCTCGAAGTTAGCTTTCATTTTAGGTATTATTATGGCTGTGCCACAAAGAGCTTTGTTGTATTCCTATTCCAATTCATAAAAACAGCCACATATTCGACATTATTATAGATACATATTTTAATTTTTTCCAACACCTTTGTAGGAATATATATAGTGGAATAATTTCCACCACTATCAACTTATTGGAGATTACTTTTATTTTAATCATGGATGGCTTTCATCGTAGCTTAACAACTTTTTAAGTAAACTTAATCTATCTCTAATTTATTAAAAAAAAATCGAGAATATTTTTTTAGTGATTTTTAAAATCAAAATCAAAAAAATTAAAAAAAAAAGAAAAAATAAAATTTGTTCAAACTCAATTATTATTTTCAGTACCTGATTATAATGGATACACAGTCCATATTGAATATCAATGGTTTCTCACCATTGTCCACATAAGCGTTTTTTTATATACCGCAAAGATCATCAGGATAATAATTCTCACGGCAAAGCTTGAGTCTTTAAAAGTATCAATCACAGCTTTATCAAAAGTTTGCAACTAACTTTGCAGGGTACATTTATAAAATAGCAATTGACCAACGGAAACGGTTACCTTAATGCTCTCCACCTCGCTTAACAATCTCGGAAGATTAAAAAATGCTCTGGGAATCAAGTCTTAGGACTTTCAAAGAAAGGCAATTATACAATGCAAATGTGAATTGGAGCCACAAACTGGACATTGCTTGCCGTTTAATAGCCGCATGATAGCCGTTTATAGCGATGAACTTTTATAAAGATGTACAAAAGTTGCCTTGAGAAAGGCTCACCCAAAATTTAAGCAATAGGCAATGCAATGCAAAGCTGCGGTATATCGATAAAATTTCGGTAATAAGTATAAATACTACATTTGCGTCATCTTCTTACACATCTTGAAAGAATTTTACAGTCAAATACACAAAACCATTTCCCTTGCCAACAATTTACACTCAAACCACATCCTGGTGGTGTTTTACTAACCCCAACTTGGGAGATCCTTAGCTTAATAAAACTTAGCTTGGGAGATCCTTCTGGTGGTCCTAGATAAAAAGCGAAAATCTTTCGTCTATCACCATCATCAGGTGAACCTTTGTTTTTCCTGGGCTTTGGTCGCCGTCTTCTCAATATTCTTTGGTTCAGATTGCAATATTCTTGGTCTTGAAATGTGTTGTTACTACAGTTCTGGTTGCAAAATAATGTCTTGGATCTGCGTATTTCGGCAGACAGTTGAGCAATCGGTAGTGCAGGAGTTCTGGTTGCATATTAATGAAAGAATGTTGATAGAAATATAAGGAACTGTTGTCGTAATCTTAAACACACGGTCAGCTTTTAAGCATAGAGAATACCGTAGTGCTATAATCCTCGATATCCAGATACATCAACGGAGACAGTCTAAATGGTCTCATGCTTACATTCTATCTCTCAAGAATAATTTTTATTTTTATATATGCATCTATTATAAATCAAGAATAATTTTTATTTTTGATTTTTAAATAAAAATAAAATAAAGGAAAAAAATTAAAAATAGAAAAAATAAAATTTGTTCAAACTCAATTATTATTTTCAGTACCTGATAATAATGGATACACAGTCCATATTGAATATCAATGGTTCTCTCCATTGTCCACATAAGCGTTTTTTTATATACCGCAAAGATCATCAGGATAACAAGTCTCACGGCTAAGCTTGAGTGTTTAAAAGTATCAATCACAGCTTTATCAAAAGTTTGCAACTAACTTTGCAGGGTACATTTATAAAATAGCAATTGACCAACGGAAACGGTTACATTAATGCTCTCCACCTCGCTTAACAATCTCGGAAGATTAAAAAACATATGCTCTGGGAATCAAGTCTTAGGACTTTCAAAGAAAGGCAATTATACAATGCAAATGTGAATTTGAGCCACAAACTGGACTTTGCTTGCCGTTTAATAGCCGCATGATAGCCGTTTATAGCGATGAACTTTTATAAAGAAGTACAAAAGATGCCTTGAGAAAGGATCACCCAAAATTTAAGCAATTGGCAATGCAATGCAAAGCTGCGGTATATCGATAAAATTTCGGCAAAAAGTATAAATACTACATTTGCATCATCTTCTTACACATCTTGATAGAATTTTACAGTCCAATCCTGCCACAAAACCATTTCCCCTGCCAACAATTCACACTCAAACCACATCCTAGTGGTGTTTTACTAACCCCAACTTGGGAGTTCCTTAGCTAAATAAAATTTAGCTTGGGAGATCCTTCTGGTGGTCCTAGATAAAGAGCGAAAATCTTTGGATTAAAGGAATCTTTCTGGAGGTTCTAGGGAATGAGCGTCAGTACCCTGAATATATTTAATTAAAATACGGGAAAAGCTGTCTTCCGAGTTCGGCTTGGGATGGAGGCATTATGGATCCACTCAGTTTCGATTATCATCTTCATCAGGTGAAACTTTGTTTTTCCTGGGCTTTGGTCAAGACGGCGACTTCTCAATATTCTTTGGCTCAGATTGCAATATTCTTGTTCTTGAAATGTGTTGTTACTACAGTTCTGGTTGCAAAATAATGTCTTGGATCTGCCTATTTCGGCAGACAGTTGAGCAATCGGTAGTGCAGGAGTTCTGGTTGCATATTAATGGAAGAATTTTGATAGAAACATAAGGAACAGTTGTCGTAAACTTAAACACACGGTCAGCTTTTAAGCATCGAGCATACCGTAATGCTATAATCCTCGATATCCAGATACATCGATGGAGACAGGCTAAATGGTCTCATGCTTACATTCTATCTCTCGAAGCTACTCGAGTCGCATCTCTACAATAAAGTATTTTTACCGAGAATACATCATTGAAGCTGGTTTTATGTCCTGTATAATACAAACATATTTGTATTATCCTAAGTTTCTCTTAATAGCCCTTTCAGCAGCAACAACCTAACTTATTAAACATCTCATGGTAGTGGGGAGGTGGCTATTTGACTGACATATCAAAATATACGAACAAAAGTGTAAGTGCCGTAACGTTAACTCTTAAAGGAAAAACGTAACCTCCTGCATAGCAATAGCAAACGTCTAGTCGAGGAGGATCGAGGCCATCCTTTGAAGCGCGGTGTGACCAAATCGGAAACTCACACCCGCCTAGGAAAGCCCCAGGTGTGAAGGAGGCGCGAAGTCTAGTTTTTGGCCTGACGCTAGTGGCGAACGCATCCGCTGGTGTGTCCTAGAAAGGACCTTCTTTCCCTTGTACGGCTGTGCCTAGAAGTGCCTATTGGCGACCAACCCGTATAAGCGAAAAGGCTAAGTCAGTGTGCCGAGAGCTACATGTGTTATTTCTGGGTTCGGGCAGTCAAGTTCAATCTATAAATTCGGTGGAAGTTCCCACAAACTTTATGAGCAGCCGCGGAACTTGTTGCGATTGAAGAGAGACCAATAAAAACCGTTCGGAACAAAATATGTCATAAATGTCGGATATACCGATCCCTATGAGAATGTCATTATCAGTTATATTATACGAGAGTGGTCCGATAAATACCTAACCTCTGAAATAAATACGAAAATTTTGGGAAAGTGCCGATTTATTTTACAACTTTTGAGCACTTTTTTCTTCGCCAAATGGGGTCGTATTTTCTGCACATCGGCCTAATAATTCGGCATAGTACAGCCCTGTGACCGTTTTGCCCTGCTCCAGGTAGTCGATGTAGATGACACCTTGTGAATCCCAAAAACGTCATTACCTTTCCGTTGGGACAGTCTTCGCCTTCTCCGGAGCAGGTTCGCCTGGTGAAGTCGACTGTTCCTTGGTCTCTGGTGTGTACCAGAGGATCCATGTTTCGTCGACGTTCACGAAACGAAGCAGAAACTCCTTCGGATTGCGAACAGCATCAAACACTGTTCTTAAGTGGTCTCACCGTAGCGTTTGTTGTCCAGAGTGAGCAAACGCGGCACCCATAAAATAAAATTTGAAAAGAAACACGAAAGGAAAGCTAACTTCGGGCGGAGCCGAAGTTCGGGCGATATACCCTTGCAGTTGAGTGGCAGTCCGCTAGGTGGCGGACACGCATATTATATTATTAGATATATATCGGATCGTACATAGTCGGCCGATCCTTATGAAATTTTGCAGATCGGTTTTGCAGTTTGCCCAAAGTAAAATCCATAGAAAATCCCATCCTTCTAACTTTAAAAACAACAAAATTATGCCATTTCCGATCAATCAGTTATATGGCAGCTATAGGATATAGTCGACCAATCCCAGCCCCGACTTATATACTGGCTGCAAAGAAAAGAAGGGTGTGTGCAAAGTTTGAAGACGATAGCTTTACAACTGAGAGACTAGTTTGCGTAGAAACAGACAGACGGACAGACGGATATGCTTATATCAACTCAGGAGGTGATCCTGATCAAGAATATATATACTTTATAGGGTCGGAAATGCCTCCTCCACTGCGTTGTACACCTTTGACCGAAATTCGAATACCCTTTACATGGGTATAAATATGAGCTGTTTAACAAATTGAAATGTAAAAGTATGTATAAAAATATTCATGTTTAAAAACTTTTCAAAATTGCTCATAAAATTTAAATAGTTTTTAAAAATACGACATTGGTTCTATTTTACTTGTAGTCATGTGTAATATCTGGAGAATCAGGAGCTGGAAAGACGGAAACAACAAAATTAATATTACAATATTTATGTAGCATAACATCAAACGTGTCCTCTTGGGTACAACAACAAATTTTAGAAGCCAATACAATTTTGGAAGCGTTTGGTAAGTTTTCCTTTTCAGCTTTAAGGAATGTCTTTCTTCATCGGTAGTGCAAAAAGATAAGTTTGAGCGCGGGTGGAAAGTGCAGGAATGCAATGTGACGTCATATTAAATGATTATTTGTATTTATGTTTGAGTTGCCCGAATTATTTAGGAATGCCAGACCTGCCATACCCAACCCGTTGAAAATAACTACCGGAGGTTCAACATCTTTTGAATGAGATATGAGGCCCATCTCATTAAATAATAAGCTTTGCGCCAAATACTTCACCTCCAAAGCCGCAGGTTCTGCGGGACACCTTCCTTTTCTTGCTGATTTTTGCCTGATTTTTCTTTTTGCTGATTTTTGCCGTCATCGGCCGCAATATTTCTTGGATAGTTTCAACTGGCAAATCTACGCTGACACTGGGACTTATGGTTAGACACCTTTCGGATCACGATCCGATTTCGGATCCGAGCGGTGTGGTTGGACATCTGTGATTGCAGATAGATGCTTACTGATTGTTCATTTGATGTTTTTTTCAGCGTGCCGGTAGCAGATACGCCCTCCAGAGATTTAGATTATTAAAGCCACAGCTCAAGACGCCGAACCTAGGTTCGATCTTCGGTAGGCAATCAGATGAAGCTAACGCAGAAGTAGATATTGTGGAATGAGAGACGATTCATAAAATTTGAAAAAAAAAATAACACATGGAAGGCGTCTTGTTAACAGCAAACGGTGACTACCAGGACTTTGAATCAGGTAGAAACTGGATGGACCTCGGCGCGTATGCTCTGACATTTTTCACCCTAACGTACAAACGGCAAATACCAACCCCATGACTGAGACGATTGACCGGTATTTAGGTTATTCGGCGTTATTCGACATTATTCGACCGGTACTTGTGTTATTCGGCGTTATTACACGTTATTAACTTCGACAGGTTCTTGTCATTCAGCTGTCACTCGCAACCGTCGATTAATTCCTTTTTGATGATAAACCTCACTTTAGGTGAAACGACTTTGAAGTTAGTAGGTTGGATGGCGGATATGGTTTGAAGACATTTTCTAAATGATTGAGAAAAATGTTGGCACTTTCTTCGTCACTGAGCGCTCAGTTTCCTCTTTTTGATGGAGATGACCCTTCAGGTTATATTGGTTTCTATAGTTATGAAAACCAATATCAAATTTTCTCCAAATCTAAATTATATTAAAAATATACAGGGAACGAACTGTACCTATCGGATGATTATATCTATAGACAGATTCAAAAGCTTTACTCAAGTCATTCACATAACAAAAGATGTTAGCTCCAATAAGTTGATTGGAGTGGATCGGAGATTGATAAAACCGGGATAGTGATAGGCTAATACGTTGCTTGAAATAACTGTATAAAGATAATTTATTATATATTTATTTAAATAATATAATTTGTTTAAAAAAAGCAGAAAAAGAAAATATACATTTTTACGCTTAGTGTGTACAAAGTTATAAAACTGCTTCGGATCCTGTGTAAACTAAATCCACACAGCACGATAAAGTAGAAAGAGCGCGAAGGTATCAGTGAAGGAATGGGTCGTTGGCAAAGGCGTACGCTGCGATCGGTGCCCCGAGTGGTTGCCGTTGGCTTCTTTCTTTTTAACAAGAAGTAATGGGGGGCAAACTATCTCAGTTGCTAACAGGCCTTAAGCCACCTCAGCCAATTTGTATTAAATTTATATTAAATAAATAATAACGGCAATGCGGAATTTCGTTTTTGAGCAAGAGCTCTTTATTAAGTATAAAATGGAACTAAACTTAAAATTAACATAAAGTCAAATGCATGGCCGGATGCCCATGGCAGACTGTTGACCAAGCACAAATTTCACAAGTCGTACGACTTAGCAAACAAGGCAACGTTTTTCTTGGAAGCTTTTGTTGTTTGGCTCGCCAGGCCAAAGAAATTAATAAAACTAATAAGAATAAACTGATTTATTGGTTCCTTGTTAGCTCTGACCTTTTCCGGGTCATTTCTGGTTCAACGGTCTCTTTGAAGATCTTCGTATTTTTTAGTTCTACCTTTATGTTGGCATTGAGCAGGCGCTTGAGTATGTTGATGTGCTTAATGTGGTCGCTTTCAGTTTCGGAAAATATACGATGGGTCTATGGAAAATACTGTGTACGTGTTTTAATCCGAAGGGTAGACAGTGAATTTGTAGTTTCCTCCGTTAATTTAAAAGAAGGTTTTCTCCCTGTCTTTCTCGACGAGGTATATTTGATTATACCCTAATTTCTAAGGTTCCGATAAACCTGCTTGCTACAGAATCTAAAGTGGTGTATGAGGCACTGGCTAAAATTAAAGAGTTCTTATTAGCTCTTCGACATCGGCTAAAACAACATGAGAATGCTTCTATTATGGTTAGCTGGTATAGGCGTTGGTCCCTACTCAAAGAGAAGTCTTGACACGGTAAATTTCTGGCTGACGCCGATCTAAAACGGCAAAGGCTGCTTAAGAATGTATTTGCATAGGCTTTACCACCACGTGGACCGATGGTGTCCTAAATATTGTTGATGCCCGCGTTTCACCAGAGCAAGGGAGAAAGGAGACGATGACGACGCGTCGCGACGAGACGGCATAGTTTCAAGGAAGAAGGATGTTGGAGAGGCAATGAATGAGTTAAGCGTCTCCAAAAGTCAACGAGGGGAAATAGCAAAAGAAAATCAGTTTGTTTCAATTGTTTGACACCTAGACATTTTCTAGACACAATCGAGGAGCAACGTAATCAAGACTCTTCTCAAACCATATCAGTGATAGTTACTCATATCGGACAAACACAATCAAGAATGTCTTGTCAGAGAAAAGCAGAAAAAATGTTTAATTGGATCTTAAATCGTCAGTTCCGAACAACTCTCTTAATGATTCTGAATACTTTCTCAATAAGATTACAACTGCGCTGAAAGCAAACCATATTAATCCATTGTCACTCAAGGTATTTGAAGGTTTTCTGATGGCGGATAGCAACTACGCATCATCGGCCCAGCTAGACATTCTATTGGAGAGCGACTTCGTTTGGGTCACTGTGACGAGTAAAAAAATGTTCAATAATATCGGCAACCTTATTCCCATATGTTTGATATATGGATGGGTCAACACCTTAATTGGAATGATCCAGATCAAGACACAGTCACTAAATATTTCCTCCAAACTTAGAAAAGATACGACGATAGAAGGTATATTTTTGAGGTATAATTGAAGGAAAAAACCCTATACTTGCAGTCTCAATTCAGGGTGCACAATCTTGGCTAATAAAATATATATATAATCAATATTCACATACGAAGTAAATCCAATTTCACAAATTCTTTTTAAGAACGTTATATATCTGGTGTCCTTTGTGGCATCGCTTCGAGTGATACCACTTGACCCAATAATTCAAACCCCCTTAAGAGTCACCGAACAGGGTAATCAACCGCCCGGACCACCGGTACGAACTGATGCCGCAGTATTAGTTACGGTGGCACTAAAACCCTTGCTGGTAATCCCACCATCGAAGCACATTTTTGTTTCCCAGGTCGCCAGTGATACTTCTGAGATTAATATCTCGGCTTACATCAAAGCCAAAACAGAGGTTTTTCGCCCCCCTCTCGTCTAACCTAACGAGGGGAGCTGCCGCATACGTACGGCTCGAATCACGGGGAGAGATCAGAGAAAGTTTAAGAAAACCGATCGGTGGGGCCGATGATGCGTAGTCACTATCCGTCATCAGAAATTTTCCAATACCTTGAGTGATAATGAATTAATATGGTTTGCGGTCAGCGCAGATGAAATCTTATTGAGAGGAAGAGTGTTGCACAGATAAAGCGTTTAGTATAAAGAGGATTAGTATTTTTATGCACAGGAAAGCGTTCAGTATAGTTTAGTCGATTAATAAGATTAAATAGAAAATGACACCCAGCATCGTTCTACGGTTTGTTAATGGTGGTAAATTGATTAATAAAAGTCTACTATGATAGGAGGGAAGGTGAAGGCTTGCATCCCAATTAAGCCTCCTAAGTGCGAAAATAAGAAAGATTTTTTTGTACGGATTCTATGTGATCTTGGTGCATTCCGTTTTGAATCGGACGGACCAATAGTGTATAAAGTTTTTGTATGGGTCGTTGAATTTTGACCATCTTTTTATGAAACCAAGCACACCCATAGCTTTTTAAACCATGGTGAATATATGGTCGGTAAATTTAAGTTTCAAATCCAATAGGACTCCCAGATCGTTAACCTGAGTAAAACGATCTAAGGCGATCCCATAGAGAAAGTACGTAGCCTGGTGAGGGCTAGATCGATAAAATGACATGAGTTTACTTTTCGATCCATTAAGCTTTAGGTCATTTGCTAAACACCAATTTTGAAATTTATCCAAATCGGATTGAAGTCTAGATTGGGCGCTAGTAAATCTATATTGAAGACAAAGCTTATCATCGTCAGCGTACATAAGTACTAGTAAGACAGTTAAGGTAAGGGGCAAGTCATTAATAAACAAAAAGTAAGGGTCAAAGATGGCTTCCTTGAGGCACCCCAGATGTGACGCGGACTGTACGCGAGGTAACATCTTTAAAGAATATACAGATTAAGAATATAAAACTAAACTTTGACTAAAAAGATTACAAATTAATAATGAGTAGGACGTCTTGAACAACTTTCTACCCTTATCTCTTAATGCTTCCTGGGCCCATCACCTGTTAAATAATAATTCGGAGGCTTTCTTAGTCCTACCGTGGTGGAACATAATGACACGGTATTGACAATGAATGAAAAGTGGGGTGATATATGATATATATATATATGGGGATATCTATATATATATATATATAGATATAGGAGGATCTATATATATATTTTCAAATTTAATTACACAAGCTTTTGATCTTATGTGTAACCATCCATTAAGAGACCAATGTTGCCAAAACTATGCACTTTTCAACATATATTTCAAAAGGTCAAAGATGTCTCCTTTACTGCGTTGCACACATTTGACCGAGGTTATAACACCCACTGCAAGCGATTGCGATTTATGCAATATTTTTGGGAAAAATTTGTGTCTAACCAGACATCACGAATGTTGATATAAATGTTACAAATAAAATATTTTCAAATACTCTAGGTAACGAAACCTACAAGTGTAGCCTGCTTTCAAACAATAGTCCAGAGCCTACTGTGGGAATAATTAAAAGAAGTTTATAATCTTTATGCATAGACATAAATCGAATACGAATGATACGAATGAATGCTACTAAAGGTGCTTTCAAAACTTTTAACGTGTTTTTTTCAAAACGGTGTTTTCAGAGTCGGTGAGCAAGATTTCTCAAAAACGGCTGAACCGATCGGTCTGAAGTTATAGCTTCTAAATTATATTATTCTTTTATCGAAGGACTTCCGATGAAAATTTATTTCATCGTATTTTTTTTTCAATATAAAAGAATCGAATTTTTATCGAAAATCGAATTTTTGAACTCAAAAACTGTTTTTTCTCTAAAAAACAAAAGAACAAACTGTTCGTCTGTCTGTTTCTACGCAAACTAGTCTCTCAGTTTTAAAGCTATCAATCTTTGCCCACACCCTTCTTTCCTTTGCAGGGAGTATATAAGTCGGAACGGCCGGTATCGGCCGACTATATCCTATAGCTGCCATAAACTGATTAATCGGGAATGCCATAACTTCGTTGTTTTTGAAGTAAGAAGATTGGGATTTTCTATGGATTCTACTTTGGCAAACTAATCCGATCCGCCAAATGTCATAAGGATCGGCCGATTATATACGATCCGATATATATCTAATAATAAAGATGCGTATCGCCACCTAGCGGACTGCCTCTCAACTGCAAGGGTATATCAACTTCGGCTCCGTCCGAAGTTAGCTTTCCTTTTTTGGTAACCATTCTTACAACTAAAAAAATATCTGAAATGTTGCATGTTCATTTTATGCTAGTGAAAAGTATGAGCAAGATAAAAGTTCTCTTTTAATAGTCTATCCAAGTATTTGCTTAGATCCTCAATACGCCGAGTAATAGTAAATCGTGACAAAGGAACCGTTTTTATTAGAGCTGCCAATTTTTCCCCACTATCCAAAACATGTTAACATATCTTGGCATGTATAACTTTTTTAATATAATTACAAATATGATTTATAATAATTGGATCATTTTCAAATTTCATGAAAATGATTTAAGCTTTTGACAATATTTAACTGATTACATAGCTTGATTTTAGCGATGGAGATTATTAATTTCATTAGAACTAATTTTAGGTTGCTCAATTATTTTCCGAGCATCAGTAACAAAAACCTGATAAGGAATTTTTTTGTACTGCGCTCCCATATCAGCTTGTGACGCAGATACTTTAGCGTAGCATTTAATAAAATGCCTTTCCAAATTACATTTTTTGGATCGTTTATTATCATATTACAAATAATACATAGCTGCTTGCAAACAAAATTTTCTGCAAAGAAAAATTTCATATATTTTGGATCCGGATGATCTTCTTAGTCGATATAAGTATGTCCGTCTGTCTGTCCGTCCGACCGCCTGCCTGTATGTTTTTAACTAAGAAGGATGAGACTTTCCACTTTCATTCCACTTTGGGCAAACTAATGCGATCTGATAAATTGATAAGGATCGACTGATTATATCCTTTAGCTACTGATGGCTGTACGATTGGAGTTGTGGGCTTGGGGCTGTTTCCTAAATTTTTATAAGAAAATTGATTAGTGTAATTTTTATAAGAATCTACCAACTATATACGATTCGATATATATCTGATAAAATAAGCTGTCACTTAACTGCAAGGGTATATAATTTTCAGCTCCGCCCGAAGTGAGATTACTTTTCTTTTTTTTAACTGCTTTAGTAAGTGGTCAAAGGTGGAATTGGTCGAACTAAATTTGGTTTGAAATTAACTGGTCTCATTTGGATCCAGTGGTTTTTTAATATTTAAAATCCGGTTGGCTTGTGTTTAGCTGCAATTTTTTAGAAGTATCACGCCGCTTTCACCAAACATTCATTCGTGAGGGTTGTCCGGCTTCTAACGTTCAACTTGGACTCTCGGGAGTACCGGTATAGGTCCTGAAGTTGTAGTCAAAGCCCTATGAAAATGGATATCCTGATGGTGGTCTTTCAGGCTAGCAGTAGATGTCTGAAGACATTCGCTTTTCAGAAATTCTATCAGTGGACCTAGCGCAGCATGTTTTGTCGCATGATTAGCCAATTGGGGTTAAGATTTTGGTTAAATTCCTCGCTCGGCTCGGGTTCCAGCCAATGAGCTATTTAATACATTCATAGGCAAGGATATCATAGAATAAGAAAAAAAGCCATCAAAAAAAAAAAAACAATATTATTTGATTTTTACTTTAATATAAAATAATATAGCACATTTAAAATATCTTCTTTTCAGGCAATGCAAAAACCATAAGAAATGACAACAGCTCCAGATTTGGTAAATTTATGCAAGTCTGTTTTGATGATATCAACTGTATAAAGGGATGTATAATTCAAGACTATCTGCTTGAAAAGTCGAGAATAACTTTTCAAAGTGATGGAGAGCGCAACTATCATGTTATGTATCAATTAGTAGCTCAAGGGCAAACAAATCAGCGAATGGCAGAGGCCTTACATTTAAGGCCACCAGAGTATTTTAAGTATCTTAATACATCTAATACTGAAATAATAAACATTAAATTGGAGTCAGCAAAATTCGATGCCCTTACTATGGCATTTACAGTTTTACAACTTCAACAATATTCAATAGATGGAGTTTTTAAAATATTAAGCTCTATTTTGTGGCTAGGAAATATTGAGTTCGAGGACATTGATGGAGAAGGCTGCGATTTCTCTCCCGCAGATCATGAAGCAATTGTTATTATATCCAAACTATTGGGTCTGAAATGCAGTGATCTTAAAAAAGTATTACTGGTTCGTCAAATCAATGTTCGTGGAAATATTACAGAAATTCCGTTGAAACTTCAAGAGGTGAGTATATCAGGATGGTTTCGGTTTTCCCTTTCAAGACTTAAAAAACTTTCTTTGACAACTGAAATCTACTGGGAAGACCTTTCAGACCCTTCTTGTTATCAAATTTTTCCCCTTTCAATTTACCCTTACATTTTTTTCTTAAAATGTTTTTTTCTTCAATTAAATTTTTTTAGTTCAATAGGCGAATTTAGGCGTTGCTTTTCATTTCAGTCTTCATTCCTTCACTTCATAGCGAGCGTGCCTAGTTATTTTTGCGCTTGCGACATTAGTTTTTGTTCTAGTCAATCGCTGTTTTCAGACTTTACTTTAAACACAAATTTTTTTATTTAATATTAAAGGTATACCCGTACCGCTACGTGTCTGTGCAGTGCCATATATGAGTGACATTTTATGAATTTTAAAAATTAACTATCCAACATTTCACCATATTGGAACAGTGGTTAAAGGCAAATTTTTTTTACAAAACATTTTTTTCTCTTACACAAAAATAAATAAAATAGAAAATAATGGAATGCAATTTTGACTGCTCATTAAAATTTTGCAATAAGTTGATTTTATCATCCCAGGCCAGCATCTATTGTTGGCTGTGTGTCTCATGTGCCAACTGTGCTGACCTTACTGCATCTGTCTCGGATGCCATTTCCCGCCGTGTTCTGGTAAAATTATATTTTTTGAAAAAAGGATACAATCGATTACCCCTTTTCCACCATTTGACCATCTTTTAGAATTTTAATATAACATTTACTTTTCGAATTACTTATGTAATTTCTAAGTCTTAAAAATAAAAAACTCCCTTCATTGCCTACATTTTGCAACTAAAAAATTGAACCAAAAATGTATGCTCATCATTGGCTATCCCTTAAAACTTAAAACTTAAAACTTATAAAACTAAAAAATTGTCTTTGGTCTTTCAATAGACTTTTGTTTTTGTTTTTTAAGTTAGAAGGAAGGGGTTTCTGTGGACTTCATTTTTGGCAAAATAATCCGATCTGCCTAATCCGATAAGTATCGGCTGACTTTATCCTATAGCTGCCGTTGGCAGCAGAAAGAAGATAGACGCCCTAAAAATAATAAAGTTTGATCTAAGTTTTCGTTTTCATTAAAGACTGGTTTTGCCTATTTATATTTGACCTTTTTACCCACTCTAACTGGCTTACAGGAGGGGCAGTGTGTGAATGCAACTTGCTTAACCCCCGTTGAACGAGAAAGCGCTAGCTAGAGGAAAACACTGAGTGTAAGGTCACACACTTGTGTTACCTGAAGAGTAATAACTCTGCTTTCCAGTTTACCAAAATGAAATTTTTCATCGCAATGGAAACGCGCGATAAGTTGCCGACTCTCGAACAGTTATAGATCAAGCTTCTACTGGAAAGGGAATGTAGAGGAATTGAACGTGCACCTATTCAAGATGCACAACAAGCATATCAAGCGCATGC
This sequence comes from Drosophila atripex, assembly GCA_035045925.1. Lineage (NCBI taxonomy): Eukaryota > Metazoa > Arthropoda > Insecta > Diptera > Drosophilidae > Drosophila > Drosophila atripex. The sequence goes on from JAWNOP010000031.1 coordinate 137,274, forward strand.
TTCGCAGAAGGATGAAATCGCAGAATAGAAAGGCGAAAGTAAACTTTTATAACTGCGGAAAAGGGGAATATTTCAAAAAGGACAAGAGCCATAAGGAACAAGTACTCAGTCGTTTAGCAATGGCAGAGGCGAACGAGATACAAAGTACCAAATGGTGCGTGGACCCCCCAAACCGAATTCGGAGTATTTGTCCCTAATACCTCTGAGAATACCTCCGGGGATCCTCATTACATGTTCTTACATTCCACCATCTTTCGATGGCATCACTTCTCTGCTATTCAGTTGGCTTTCCATCGTATGTCTAATAGTATCTGATTTTTGGTATCTGATCCTGAAGCTATTAATCTTTCCAAAGTTTTGTCTTTGAAGTCCATACCTCTGAAGATTTATATCCCCATGCTTGAATTTTCAATCGAAACCATTTCTAGTGGCGATCAGAAGACTTTCCGCTCTCCACTTTTGACTGGTCCAATATTTTGGCATCGACTGATATAAATATCATCCTAGAAAAATTTGATTACACTTTAAATACATTCTTGGACTTATGTGTGCCGTGGGAATACACGTCCGCTTCAAATAAGCTCTCTTGGTTTTTAAGGTGACTCACGAAATAAAAAAAAAAAGATAAAGACAGGCTTTTGAATAAATATAAAAGAACATGCAGCACACTAGATTTCTCAATATGCTTAATAACCTGGTTAGATTTCACCGTGCAAAACATTGAATGTTATAAGAATTATAATCGCCGCTGTCGGATTTAGATCACTCAGGATCTAAAGCTTTATAATCTATTTTTCCCATCTAGTGATCAAAGTAGCGGATCGGATCAACACCTATATAGTTAAAAAATATCACTATGGCTTCATGAAGCTCCGCATCACCACGACCAACTTATTGGAGCTAACATCTTTTGTCACGGATGGGTTCCGGAATGGCTTACATCCAGACGTCATTTACACTGACTTCAGAAAAGCATTTGACTCTGTTAACCATTCGGTTCTTATAAGATCTTATAACTCAGTCTTTTAGGATTCCCAACTGATCTCCTTATTTGGATTTCGAGCTATTTATTTGGAAGAACCAACGTGTCTTCTTTAAAGATGTTACGTCGAGTTTAGTCTGAGTCACATCTGGGGTGCCCCAAAGAAGCCATCTTGGACCAGTCAAGCCATCAAATTGTTGTTTCTGACCTTGGAAAAAAACCAAGTGGAAAAGCAGCAAAAGAACATCCAAAATTTATGTTTGAAGGCTCCACCTCTTTTTAAATAAATTTTATTTAAACTTTTGTAAACATAGAAATTAATTAAAATACAATGTACAAGGCTCCGATTTTTCATTCACGGTAACATAATCCTAATTTCACTTTCATACTTCCCATAGAACGAAAACGGCTTCCCGAAACGAGAGCGTTCTATTTGTATCCATTAAGTATTGATCTATTAAGTCATTAGGTAAACACCATTTTTGAAAATTATCGAAATCGGACTGAAGTCTGTATTGGACAGAAGAAGAGTTGTATTGCAGATAAAGCTTAACATTGTCTGCGGACATTAGTACCGTTGAAGCTGGGGGCAATTCATTAATAAAAAGAGTAAACAAAAATGGGGCGATATGGATTTCTTGAGGGACTTTTGATGTATAACGGATTAATTATAGATTTTTTTCTTTTTTATGCAGAGAAATTATGAAAGACTCCTTTTATTTAAAATTGAAGGTTCCAAAGATAAGTTAAAAAGATGTTGTAGAGGTTTGCGCAGTGCCCTAGCACAGTGTTTTAGCACACAGCTTGGTACTCTATAGATGCCTGGCGATTAGACTGGTTTAATCTTTGGAAGATCCAATAATAAAATATTTTCAGAAAGAAATAGAAAAATTTGTTGGTTGAATGTTGTATGAATATGGCTGATCTGAAATTTTAGGAAGCGAAGAAGTTTTTGAAAAAATTTTTATACGTAAGAAGAAAAGGACAAAGATGTAAAACATGCTTTAGATCCTGAGTGATCTAAATACGACAGCGGCGATTATAATTACTTTCATTCTGGCTTTTGTTTTGGCTTTGATAAGATATCAATCTCAGAAGTATTAGGGCAAGCCGGGAAACAAAAATGTGTTTCAATGGTGGGATCTGCAAGAGTTTGGTGCCGCCGTAACTAATACTGCAGCATCAGTTCGTACCAGGGGTCCTGACGGTTGATTACCCTGTTCGGTGACTCTTAAGGGGGTTTGAATTATTGGGTCTAATGGTATCACTCGAAGCGATGCCCCAGGGGACATATCGAACAATTGCTTATTTATGCTGAGGTATTTGGAAGCCGAAATTTTCTCAGGTCCCCAGGGGACATATCGAACAATTGCTTATTTATGCTGAGGTATTCGGAAGCCGAATTTTTCTCAGGTCCGGCCCTTGGTGTGGCCAGAGATAAAAGCGGCTGCGCAATTGTTGGCTGAAGATAAGTCGCCACAAGCATATCACTTATAGCGGATCTCTTACGCTTTGGAGACTCATTTGGAGACTTCTAAACTCGAGCGCACAGAGTTGGTCATTTATTTTACGAAAACCGCTAGTCTACTCTTTGAATTCACTTTTAGTCTGCCTCATGAACGATCTCATTCCGTCCTGAATAGCACGACAACCATCACAGAAAAAGTGGAGATCAGACCTACGAGAAGTGGTATCCGAAACTGAGGCCGTGAACCCGGCACACTTAGCGTGTAAAACGTTGTCACACAGCCAGCAGTGGATGAAAGGCTGGGATGACGAGATTGTCTTATTACAAGACTACGACGCACAGACAAGTTTAAATTCCATGATAAATTATTTATAATTATTTTTGTTTTTATTATTGACGTACCTTGAACCACTGTGCCAGGGAAACGAAAGAGGGGAGATCAAAGAGAGAGATTAGTGTGGGTTAGTGAACAGAAAAGAAAAGAGATAAGAATCTCTACTGCGCAGTAATAGAAGCAACACCGTAAGACAAGACGAAGAAGCAGAGCAGAGCTATGTTTGGATGAAAATTAATAAAATTATTGTTTTACCTCCAAATATACCACTGCACACGCGAAGCGATACGGATGATTAATATTGAAAGGTTTAATTTTAAAAATATAAATAGATAAAAATAAACACCGGATTGTTTAGTCTCAATAAACAAAGTTAAAAATCTCCCAAAAATATGAGCACTCCCTGGAACTCGAGTCGTTTAAAAAGTGGTTCTAACGGTGAAGACCGGAAGCAGCCAATTGTTTGGAATATTTTTGTTCTTAGTTCCAGTTCTTAACAAAGGACTTCTTATTTAAATTAAAAAAAATTGAATGCATATTTTCTATTTATTGTTCCGTCTTTTATGTTCACAAACTACAAAAAGCCCATCGGCAACCGAGTAGTTGAGGCAACCCAGATGTGACGCGGACTGTACGCGAGGTAACATCTTTAAAGAAGACACGTTGGGTTCTTCCAGATAAGTAGCTCGAAATCCAGATAAGGAGATCAGTTGGGAATCCCAAAAGACTGAGTTTACTTATAAGAAGCGAATGGTTAACAGAATCAAATGCTTTACTGAAGTCAGTGTAAATGACGTCTGTTTGTAAGCCATTCCGGAACCCATCCGGGACAAAAGATGTTAGCTCCAATAAGTTGGTGGTGGTGGAGCGGCGCTTCATAAAGCCATGGTGGCACGGGGATATTATTGAACTACATAGGTGTTGCAAATGTGGAGTGATAAGTTTTTCGAAAAGCTTTGGAATTGCTGACAATTTAGAAATGCCTCTATAATTTGAAGCATCAGATTTTTTCTTTTTTTTATGCAGAGGGATAATGTAAGATTCCTTCCACATAAGGGGAACATCGAGGTCTCCAGCGATAAATTAAAAAGTTTAAGGAGCGGTTTGCACAGGGCCACGGCGCAGTTCCTCAGCACACAGCGTGGTACTCCATCGGGGCCTGGCGAATACACGGGCTCAACCCTAAGAAGATCCGATAACACACCACTCTGATCAAAAGATGGGCAAAAATAAGGTTGGCTTATTGGATATTATAAGTGTAAGACTGAGCTGGAATGGTGCTATGTGAATACGTTGTTTGAAAGAACTTTGCAAAAAGATCGGCCATTGCCAGATCAGTGTTCGCATAAGAGTTCTCAAACGTAAGCAGAGGCGGAAAAGATACAGATTTGCGCTTAGTGTTTACAAAGTTATAAAACTGCATCGGGTTCTGAGTAAACTGAATCCGGCAGCGGCGAATATAACTCCTATAACATTCGGCGGTTTGCACGGAAATTAAGACCGAGCTATTAAGTTTGTTGAATAACTAACTGTACAGCCAGATAATTAATGTTTATTTAAAAGTCTATTCATAACGTTCTTTAAATTTAATAGGTGCCTTGTATACCAAGGTGGATTAATTGAAACAGACGGATATTTCCATGGCACGCAAGCGTCGAAAAATAAATTCAAAGTGTGATAAAATTTATTTAAGGCAATATTAATATCTTCACATGCCAGTAAATCGGACCAATCAAATTCAAGAATTAACTGGTTTAGTTTCGTAAAGTCAGCCTTACGGAAGAAACGAACTTTTTGAGATTTAAGTTTAGTCTTAAGGTCAATTAAGCTATTTTTTTCGATAAGCTATTAAAACTTCAAGAGTGGGATGCTACGGATCCTCAGGGTTAGAAAGGGGCAAAGTTCTAGATTCCATCAGGATCAGAAACGAAACACAAGTCTATCAGCCGACCTAAGGAATTTCTAACGTGGTTAATTTGCCCGAGTGACATGTCGAACATACCCACTGGGAAGTCGTGGTGCGAGTTAAGTATTAAGGACGGTGAATTCTCAACATTGGACCACATAATATCTGGTATATTGAAGTCCCCCAGAGCTACCAGCTGGTCCCCGTCAGACAAACGATCCGAATCGAGACGAATAGCGTACAAATGTTGCCAGTATGTGGGCGGTTCCGACGAAGGTGGTATGTAAGAACAAGTAACGTATAAAGATTGACCGGACAGAATGATTTTAACGCAAAGAAATTCTATGTCACCAAATTCTTGTGATGTTACCTCTTCAGAAGCGAATTTGGAGTCTACAAAAATTAGGACTCCTCCTCCCCTTCGCAGTGTTCTATCACGTCTAAAAGTGGTGGAAAAACTTCGGAGCTTAAAATCTCCGGCTTTAACCAAGTTTCTGTAAAGACTATAATATGAGATGCAAAGGAAGAACTTTCAGAATACAGTTTGGGAAGTTTACTACGTAGCCCTCTAGTATTCTGATAGATAAGTGTTAGTGAAGAAATTAGTTTTTTGAGGGTGAGGAAGATGAGGTGGAAGGTTGGTCAGTGGCTCTAACATGTTATCGAAGACCTTATATTTCTGAAATAGCCTACTCCTAGCCAAAATAACTACGCGTGGAGTGATTCTCCGATAGTCCTGTCATGGCTATCGTACTCACCAGCCCAGCTTAGGAACCGCACGTCATGTAGATTCAAAATCGAACCCAGCGGATTGCGCATCCCGTGGCTTTGGAATATCCGAGCTCCTTGGCTTCCAATTATGGTGGAAGGGTCCCCCCAAGGGTAAAGTTGAGCAATTCCCACAATTATTCTTCTCTTTCAGACAAACGCATACAAAGCGAAGTCAAAATTAACTGCCTAGCTGCGCATGACGACGGACAACCCCTTGGATAAGCTTCTTAATCGCATACCATCTTAGCTGAACCTTATACACACGCTGGTTTATGTTTAGCGCTTCATTCATCGTATTAAGCACTCATTTTCGAAACAAACATCAAATTCTCATACATTCAATGAGATCATGGCGAGGAGGATTCGGTGGCTGCAACTCGCTCAAGCTGGTTTTCAACAGGAACTCCAGTTCTTACTCGCAAACAAGGCTCTAGGGAACCAATATCAATTGGTCAAGCTGTCACCAATCATCGACAAGGACTACCTACTCAGAGTGGGCGGTCGAATCCAACATTCACAGTTGTCAGCAGAGGCAAAGCATCCCATTTGCTTCCAAAGAATCATCGGATCACTCATTTGATCATTGTACATGAGTATCTTTTCATCCTTGCATCCTGGAGTCTCATCTCTTTTTGTAATGGTCCGACAAAGGTATTGGATTTTCGGCGCACAAAATATAATACGCAAAATCACACACAACTGTTTGGCTTGCTTTCGGCAAAGGCAATACGTATCGAGCATACGTATCACGCAAGCACTTCCATTCGTTAACACAGGATGCGACTACGCAGGACACCACGCATAAGCAATGGCTACATATGCTTATTTGTTTGTGGGCGGGCGGACCCGGTGCAAGTATTGGGGGTCCCTCAGAAGGGGTCGCAAGCGCGCGGGCCCAAGGGGCGAGCCTCCCCGCCGAATTCAGCGGGCCCCGATCTCCCTACGTGCGGGGGGGGCGGGGGCGGGCATATGTGGTCCTGAAGTATTTTTGAAAATATATAAATACGCAGGACACCACGCAAGGCTCAGACACATCGGATGACGCATCGAAAACGTTAAATGGATACGCAGCCCCTGGAGTGACACTAACCCGTTGTTATTCAACCCGTTGTTATTCAACCCGTTGTTATATAGCTGTATCGTATATATGGAAGCTAATGGATATAGTCGACCGATCCTGGCCGTGGCGACACGCATCTTATATTGTTAGATATATATCGGATCGTATATAGCGGCCGATCCTTATGAAAATTTGCAGATCGGATTAGTTTGCCCAAAGTAGAATCCATAGAAAATCCCATCCTTCTATCTTAAAAAACAGCGAAGTTATGTCATTTCCGATCAATCAGTTATATGGCAGCTATAGGATATAGTCGACCGATCCCGGCCGTTCCGACTTATATACTGCCTGCAAAGGGAAGAAGGGTGTGTGCAAAGTTTGAAGACGATAGCTTTAAGACTGAGAGACTAGTTTGCGTAGAAACAGACAGACGGACAGACGGATACGCTTAAATAAACTCAGGAGGTGATCCTGATCAAGAATATATATACTTTATAGGGTCGGAGATGTCTCCTTCACTGCGTTGCTCACTTTTGACCAAAATTATAATTCCCTCTGCAAGGGTATAAATATCTACATGGGACTGGGATGATAGTGGTAATTTTGGGTAATTGTAATTTCCATGTAGGAAATTTTTCCACCTACAGCCTAAGAAAGTTACGATTCTAGTTACGAAAATACGATTCCAATTAGAAACACCGCAAGGAATTGAGCATGTAATGAAAAGCGAACAAAAACATTCGACCAGCCGAACCGTTTTAAATCAATAATTTTACAGTAAATAAAAATTAAAGCAGTGACAGAGGCAAAACGATGCCGGAACATCAAGATTTTAAAAATCAATCAACTGAAACTTAAAAGGCACCAGATGCAGATCAAATAACCCCACCTACGATAATAAAACTGTCGAACTGCGCAATAGAATACAACAAAATATTAATATTTACTATATCGAATTTTCAAATATTTCAATAACACAGTCTTAAGGATGTGTAGAAACTGTGGCATGGTCCCCGCCAATAAAAGGAGCTGCCCAATTATAGGGACTACAAAGACATCAAGAGCCGATTAAAGCAAAAACATAACCAAACAGCAACTGGCCAGCATACCATTCAACAAAAGTTTCCTGCATCTTCCATAACTATCCATGAAGTCTCCTTTGCCAAATGTCGTTCAAATCTCATCAATCCATACATATTTTCAAATTTTCTACTTTTGCTAAAATCCGCCCATCAATTGCTGCCTATTCAATCAATTGGTTATACGTGCTGAATCTTTTGCAGACCTGTCATCTGACAACTTACCTTTTCTGTTGTGCGTTTTTGACCATTCACAGTTTGTGAAACGAGCCCAATTCTTTACATTGAAAAGAACAAATTATCTATAATATCGCTGATGTCAATGAAAATGAATTTACCATATTGTGCACTTATATGCGTATTATGGAGTAATGGCGTTGACAATCATTGTTTTTAGGACATATCATTTTTGAAATGTACATATGTATATGAAATGTATTGACCCTTCCGGGTCAATTAATGCGATGTTTTAACCATTTAGCTGTTGTGCAAAATGTAATGCCACTTTACAATTTACCCGTGGTATTTAGTAAAAACCAGGTGTTTAAAAAAAACTTAAAAATATAATAAAAAAAATATATAATGAAAATATAATTATAATAACCAAAATTAAAAAAATTAACCAAAATTAAAAAATCAAAATATAAAAAATAATAATGAAATAGCTATGCTAGACGAAGTAGATGGCTATGTAGATCCAGAGCATGACAACATTTTCTATGAGGAAAAATATCTAAGGGCACATGCATTACTCTCGGTGATGGGAGGTACGAGACCGACTTCATCTATTTTTAACAGTGAAACGGCAGCGGCGTTCTGCAAAACAACGACGCAGTAATCAGTTTGCTACAACAACAACAACAACTCTTCGGGGGAGTTAACAACATTAACAGGACGAGACTGTTGAATCATCTACTTGGCGCTGGAGAAGCTGGACGCAGACACTCGACGCAGGTGGATCAAGCGCAGTGTGGAGTCAAACATACCCACGCTGGAAGAATTCTTCAAATTTTTGGACGCACGTTGCGAGGAACTGGAGCTCAGCAAGCGGGACACAATCGGAGGCAGACTACAGACTCAATCGGTGACAAGACAAAAAAGGTCACACATTCGTTGGTTGTCCTTGAAGGAAACAAGTGCAGCCTATGTCATTCTACAGAGCATCGTCTGTATGGATGCCAACAATTCTTGCATATCCTTCTTGGATTTGTCAGCAGGACAGAGGATTTCGTTTGCCAAGGAAAATTCGCTCTGCTACAATTGTCTGAAACCTGGCCATGGGGTCAGAAAATGCAAGTCAACGTTCAAGTGGCGGCACTGTAAAGCTCTGCATCACTCACTGTTGCACTTGCAAGGCACGCAACAGGCAATTGGAACAATCGCTCAAACTGTTGAGGATCAGGACGACCCTAACGCACACATCTCAACTCTATGTCGACGACGTTCTCACTGGATCAAACTGTGAGGATGAGCTGCTACGCTATCGGGACGAACTTATCCATCTGATGTCCTGTGCTATGCTTGAGCTCGGGAAATGGGTATCGAATACAATACGCATCGAATCGGAGGATAATACGGATTCCTCACACTCATCAGTCAACATCCTAGGTCTGAATTGGCACCCAGGGGGGGGGGGACAAATTGTCGTACAATATGAATCTATCGAAAGACATTAGCTGCACCAAGAGGCAAGTGTTGTCGGATGTCTCACGCATATTCGACCCTCCCGGTCAACTGGCACCAATCGTAGTTCAAATCAAAATACTGTTTCAAAAACTCTGGCTGTTGAATTTGAATTGAGACGATGAACTATCGAGAAGACTGGCAGACAATTGGCTCAAATGGCGAGCCGATCTAAAGAACCTAGACGCTCAGCGGTGGTATGCAGCCGAGTGGTTAACGACTATGGAACCATTTCGGTCGCAATACTTGCAGCTAAAACAAGAGTGGCACCGTTAAAGCAACAATCTTTGCCGCGCCTGGAACTATGTGGCACATTTCTACTGAGTCAACTTCTGCAATCCATAAAGGCTGGATTACGGGACAAGGACATAACGATCTACGCATGGAGTGATTCCACGATAGTCCTATCATGGCTATCGTACTCCCCGGTTTAACTTAAGACGTTTGTTGGTAACCGCACATCAAAGATGCTCGAAACCATAGACTCAAAATCGAGCCCAGCGGATTGCGCATCCAGTGGCTTGGGAGTATTCGAGCTCATTGACTTCCAATTATGGTGGAAGGGACCCCATGTCTGAGGAACAAGGATCAATTTATGGTGAAGTTGAATATTTCTCACAACTGTTCTTCTCTTTCAGACAAACGCATACAAAGCGAAGTCAATACAAATTGCCTAAATGCGCAGACGATTGTCAGGACACACAACGCTTTGGATAAGCTTCTTAATCGCATATCATCCGGGCTGAAGCTTATACACACGCTTGGTTAATTTTTTTCGATTCATTCATCGCATGAAACATTCATCTTCAAAACGAACATCGCTTTCTCTAATAATCGATGTTTTTCAACCGCAACTCCATTTGCTACGCACTAACAAGGCTCCAGGTAAACAATCTCAATTGGTAAAGCTCTTACCAATCATCGACAAGGAAAACCTGCACAGAGTGGGCGGACGAATCCAATATTCACAGTTGTCAGCAGAGGCAAAACATCCCATTTTGCTCACAAAGAATCATCGGATCACTTATTTGATCACAGTCCATGAGCATCGCTTCTACCTACACCCTGGAATCTCATCTCTTTTCCTTATGGTCCAACAAAGGTATTGGATTTTCGGCGCCCGAAATTTAATACGCAAATCGTCACATATCTGGGAAAGGACAATATGGTTCAAGCATTCAGGCTCAAAATGGCAGCGGGAGAATTGAACCGGCCAATAACAAAAATTGCAGAACTGCCCCGTTCAGAAACCGTGTTTCAGGGTGGCCCGGGATGTTTAGGAACTATCGATACTTAACCTAGAATTTAGCTCATATTGTCATCTTTGTATTTTCTGTATTCATTAGCTTTAAACTCCACATCATATATACACACACATATGTTTACGTTCGACAAATGGAAAATCTGTAAATTTTTCTCAGTATCAATTAGACAGCAAAACTGACAAGAACAATAAAGTTTACAGTCCATTTTTCAACCGTCTCATCGTATGTAATCAGATATAGCGACATATATATATATAGTATATATAGGTCTATAGAATGTATGTATAGCGACCCATATATACTATATATTATATACACTAACCATACAGCATATAGACTACTCATTTCATACAACGAAAATGGACGCAAAAATTTGCGACAGGAGAGAGAGAAATTGGTGGAGGGAGGAGGGAGGAGGGTGGGGGGGGAAAGGGAAGAGGGGGAGTATGAGAGAAGAATGAGGGGGAAGGGGGATGATTAATATAATACGATGAATAAAATATGAAGAGAGGGGGGAGAAGGAGGGGAAGGTGAGAAGAGGAGAATAAGAAGGGGGGAGGGGAGAGAAAATATAATAGAAATGCTAGAACCGACTGAAAGATATGTTATCATAGAGGATTTTTATTTTATATTTTTAAATGTAATTGAGATATAATAATAAGTGAAAGAGGGGTGCGAAGAAAAATGGGGAAAACGAGAGAGAGGGGAGGAACCTCTGACGAAGCCTCTCGATGATGAACCAAAAATGTTTTGAAAAAATGAGCGGAAAGTCCGTAAAAATGAGAGTTACATATTTTAAAAAAAACCGAATTCATCGAGGTCATGCAAATCGACAAGCCGACCGAGTAAATCACCGTAATCCCAGCTGCTCTGCCAACTCAAGAGGCGGGGCTCGAGCAAGCAACTACGGTACCAGGGTTAACACGGTTCAACGTTCGACACACCGAAAGACAACCTAAAAGTACTTTACTTCTAGCTTTAGGCATTAGGCTAGAAGTTTTTTTTTTTTTTTTAAATTTTACAAACATCTTCATTTTGGAAATTCTTTAAAAATTTCCCTAAATAATTTTTTAATGAAATATCTGATCGGGATGGTTGAGGTACTAATCAACACGTATTTTTGAGCAGAATCTCTGTTTATAAAAATATCTCCCAAGTCAAACTACTTTTGGCTAATGCTTGGATAAAATCCCTCTAATGACAACTCCACCTTTTATTTAGTATATTACTCAGTCAGCTTGAACGCACAAAAATCAGTTTCAGCTGCCATTTGCCGTAGGTCTGGATTCCACCTTTGCTGTCGTGCTGTTCAGGGCGAAATAAGGTGGTTCAGGAGACAAACTGAAAGTGGATTTAAGCAGTTGATCAGCGGTTTTCGCAAAATCAATAAAAAATTCTGTGCGCCTGTTTCACAGCTTAGTAGTCTTCAACTAATAAAGGAGTCTACAAAACGTAAGAAATCCGCTGTTAGTAATGTGTTTGTGTCCAAAAATGTTTATCCTGGTCAGGCGACAATTATGCAGCCGCTCATGTATCTGGTCACCCCAAGGGCTGGACATGGGGAAAAATTCGGAATATGTCAGTATAAATGAGCAATTGTCGGATATGTCCTCTATATAAATATATCCGATATATATAAAATGTCCTCTTTTTACGTAATTTATACTCCGATTGAAACAAATTAACCTTCACCGTATTATAGTATCACCGTATGGTAGTGACCATAAAACTTTATTCAAATCTCACTCTTTGATGTTTTTCTTTTTTTTTAAAGCTTCGGATAGAATACTTTCTGTGATATAATTCCTTTCACATTTATTCAAAAATACATTTGTACATACAAATACATACATTTAAATCCATTAAATATTTCTCCATTTTATTGCTCTAACACATTTGGCTTAGTATCTTAAATCTCTAGTTTAATGTTTAGTATAGGGTTCAATTTAACCCCAAATCAGGGGCCGATCAGTGTTAATATTAAAACAAAAACTGTATATATGAGCCGGGGCGCAGAAGCTCAGGAATCATGGAGGGCGAAAGAGACATACAGCCTTGACCAGAACTGGCTCACCCCAATAGGCCAATGTTAGGTTCCAATTTTTCAAAGGGCAAGCGGTACCTCAAGCAAACATTAACAGGTGCTCCATCCGTAGCAAGTTCAGCTCCGCAGAGACCAGTCAACGCTGCAAAGAATTTTGGGTGGCGAGCCAAAGTTAATTAGCCAGAGTCCAGTAGCGCTCGGCAAGGCCTTAATAAATCACGAACGAGCATGTTGGCTGTTGGCAGGATCATTGGTTCGGCATTGCGACCCGGGGTTTCGACGGTGTTAATCGACCAGGATGGTGGAGTTTCAGTGCAACGCTTGGACCAGAAGGAGGCTTGGATAGAACATTCGTAGCGCTAGACAATTTCTCGCGAAGATGTAACAAGGCATGATGCCGGCGATTGCAGCGGGATGTAGGGCAGCGGGAAGACGAGCACTCACGAGCGAAATGGACCTCCTTGCACAAATAAAACAACTTGCAAGCCGCCGCACTTCGTCGCGACACTCCCCGATTGGCAAGGCAAATCGTGCACAATGACACCACATAGGGCGCAGGAAGCAGGATAAGCACGAGGATGGATTGGCAAACGATCTTCTTCCACTTCTTCCACTGCCACTTGGTTGGCGTAGCCTAAGCAAAGTCCTGACACACATTCCTAATTATTAATTTTGTATTGCCTATAAGGCTTAAAAAAATGTAGAGGCCACTGCGTTTGGTGTTTTTATACCCTTGCAGAGGGTATTATAATTTTGGGCAAAAGTGTGCAACGCAGTGAAGACATCTCCTACCCTATAAAGTATATATATTCTTGATCAGGATCACCTCTTGAGTCGATATAAGCATGTCCGTTTGTCCGTCTGTCTGTCTGTTTTAACGCAAACTAGTCTCTCAGTTTTAAAGCTATAGACTTCAAATTTTTCTCACGGCCTACTTTACACGGCCTAGGTTATATGTCGGATCGGTATTTTCCATGAAATGATAGAACATTTGGGCCAATTTAAAAAAAAAAACACTTTTTTCTCCATTTTTCGACTATTTTTAGGTTAGTTTAAGACGGCTGAAGGTTATTTCTAAGAGAGCCTCCGAAATACTATGATACGGTCTTCTTGGACCCTCGTAATACCGTAGACTGGATTTCATTCCTTTTTCCGTAGAAAGACACATGGTATAACAGTCTTATAACAGTTTCCCCTTGAGGCTTTGATAAATTTTTGTGTCCTGTTTGGGTCTTTTTCTTACATCTTCGAGATGTTGGTTAAGATTGGGATTTAGTTGGCCTCGTAATTGGGATTTACTTTTCTTTGAGCAATATCTCAGCCAGAGTTTACGGGCCGACCCACACTTTGTAACAGATTACCAGTTGAACTGGATTTTTTTTATTTGCTTCTTTAAGTTGATATTTATATCAGGCTATTGGTATACCGTTACCCTCCAGTTCACCCTGATGCGGTGGGTAAAAATACGCTTTAAAAATAAGACTTTGTCTTCAGAATAAATTTTCTAGTATCCAATCTAGACTTTAATCCGATTTGGTTTAATATCAAAATTGGTGTTAAGCAAATAACCTAAAGCCTATTGGTTCGAAATGTAAACTTATGTCATTTTATCGATCTAATCCTCTTCAGGCAACATACTTTCTCCATGGGTACGCCTTAATAGAATGATGAACTCATTTTAACGATCCCCAGATGGGTGACCTAATAGATTTGAAACTTAAATTTACTAAACATATATCGACCATATATACATGCCCAACACGATCTGTTCAGGGTATTATATTCGGACTACAATGGTCTGTACCACATATTGTCACTTCGTTCTATTAACAACTTTATCTATTCTTTACACTAATCGCCTTATCTGTGCAACACTCTTCCTCTTGATATCTTATAAACGAAAAACAGATTTTAGTCATTATATGAGCTTTTTAGAGCCTCCGCATGTACTTATAAGTCAAATCGAAACATATGCTCTTATAAATATATGCTCTTAGAAAAGGTAAAACATTTTTTTAGTTTGCCCATAAGATTGAATAAAAGCTAAGAACTTCAAACATGGTAGCAATTACTAATGAAATCAATTATGAAATCAATTACTTTATTGGTCACAGAGACAAGAGATACAAGAGGTAAGTATTACAATTTTCATAAAATTAATAAAAACAAGAAAGGAAAGCCAACTTCGGGCGGAGCTCGAAGTTGATATACCCTTGCAGTTGAGTCGCAATCCGCTAGGTGACGACACGCATCTTATATTATTAGATATATATCGGATCGTATATAGTCGGCCGATCCTTATGAAATTTTGCAGATCGGATAAGTTTGCCCAAAGTAAAATCCATAGAAAATCCCATCCTTCTAACTTTAAAAACAACGAAGTTATGGCATTCCCGATCAATCAATTATATGACAGCTATAGGATATCGTCGGCCGATCTTTATGAAATTTGGCAACAACGAAGTTATGCCATTTCCGATCAATCAGTTATATGGCAGCTATAGGATATAGTCGACCGATCCCGGCTGTTCCGACTTATATACTGCCTGCAAAGGGAAGAAGGGTGTGTGCAAAGTTTGAAGACGATAGCTTTAAAACTGAGAGACTAGTTTGCGTAGAAACAGACAGACGGACAGACGGATACGCTTATATCAACTCAGGAAGTGATCCTGATCAAGAATAAATATTCTTTATAGGGTCGGAGATGTCTTCTCCACTGCATTGCATAATACTCTCAAAGGGTATAAAATTCAAACAACAATTAATTGCGGTATTAAAATAGGTTAGGTTAGGCAAGGTTAAAAATGCTGTCGGCTATCGGAACTAGATCTAATTCCCTTTTTCGTAGGATAACGCTAATGGTCTAACAGTGGAGGCTTATATGCTCCACATAAATATAACTACGTTGGTTAATAACTAATATTATTAATTAAAGATAAACTGTATTGACTGGGTGGATACAAAGGTTTTGCTAAATTTTGTTGGGGTTTATCGTGAGATTGTACTCTTGCAGTCTCTCGAAAACTTGGCGCAGATGGATATGATGTTGTTGTATGTTGGTCTATGCGACCGCTATATCGTCGACGTAAACAAAGACAGAATCTAAATCTCGGAATGCTGTATACATATAGCGTTGAAATGTTTGTGCTGCGTTACACAGTCCAAATGTCATGTGTGTGAATTCAAACAGACCAAATGGAGTTGTTATGGCCGTTTTAGGGATGTCTTTAGGTTCTATAGGGATTTGATTGTATGCGCGGTTGAGATCGATCTTGGAGAAAATAGTTTTTCCATAGAACACGTGTCTGCAATCTTGTACGTGTGGTAGCGGATACCGGTCAGGTATAGTTTGCGCATTGAGGCGCGGTAGTCACCGCATGGTCTCCATTCACCAGTAGGTTTCCGTACCATGTGTAAAGTTGAAGCATATGGGCTTTTAGAAGGTCCCATACTCCCATGTCCATTAAATATTGGAACTCGTTCTTTGCTGCTCGCAGTTTCTCTGGGGTCAGTCTTCGTGGTCGCGCGAAGGGTGGTGCTCCTTTGGTGTCGATGACGTGGGTGACGCTAGTTGTTGACGATGGACGATGTGTGGTTGTGTTAAATTGTGTGATGTCTTTAAATTCGTGAAACGGTTGAGCGAATGCGTTGGATGTGTTCAATGTTTTAATAATTGATAAATTTTGATGTGTGTGGATACCACAGCATGTCAAGCGTGTTTTGGCATCAACTAACTTAGCCTCCTTGATGTTGACAAGGAGGTTGTAGTGGTGTAGAAAATCGGATCCAATGATTGGAGTATTGGTATCAGCAATATCAAAGTTCCAAGTGTAAGGACGACGTAGTTCTAAGTCCAGAGTCAAGCGGATGGTGCCGTATGTTTTTATTTCTGTGCCGTTCGCTGCAAAGAGTGTATGGCGATTGGCGTTTTGTATATTCTTTGAATAGTGCTGGATGGTATGATCGAAACGTCGGCTCCGGTATCGACAAAAAATTTTCTACCAGATTGGGCGTTTGGTTCGATAAGTCCGTTGCAGTATGAAATTCTGTTAACGTTGATTTGAAATACTTGATGATAAGAAGAGGCGAAATTACTTTATCCGTCAAAGCTGCCTCTTGATCCTCTGACGGTTGCATTTAGTTTTTTTGGTCGTCCTCGTTGAACACTGTAAAGGATCATGGTTGGCTACAACGCTGTGCATCTCTGCCGTACTTGTTGTGGTACCAACACAGTTGTTGGGACGATCTGTCGTTAGAAGGTGCATGGTTGCGGTAATAATTTTGGGTCACTGATTATATCTGCCACGCGATTGATTGTGATTAAGTAACTGTCCCAATTTGTTGTTGATCTGTTGCAGAGCCTTGTCGTTATCGTCGAGTCGTCTGGTGAGCGTTATGATGCGTTCTTCTTGATGAGACTGCTGTTGTTTGTTTTTGAAAAAGAATATACGTGGTCAGCCGCATCATCGTTAAAGGAGTCCATAACTGCATCGGCTGCTGTTGCTAGTTGTGAGAGTTTGGTCTGCGGTGAGCTTCTTATCATGCCGACAATTACCGCGCGCACGGGAGGAGGCAAACGTTTGATCCAGTAGCGTCGTACTTCTGATTCGTCGTTGGTTGCATTGGTTTGCTGCATTTGCCAAAGTAGGTAGCTTGGGCGTCTGTCGCCTAGCTGAATTCCAGTTGCGAGTCTGTCCAAACGTACCATTTCCGAGTCTGTAAACTTTGAGAGGATCGCTTCCTTTAATGTGGAATAAGGGGCTGTTTCGGGTGGATTGTTGACAAGATCATGTACTTGTTCCAAGTACTTGGGGTCTGCGTGGGCGATGACTTCAGCGAACTTTTCCTCTTCTTTTCGTGCACCAAGTCCCTGTAGTGCGAGCCAGCTTTCTAACTTTGTGAAGAACATTTCGATGCTTGTGATTGATTGTAAATTTGGGAACGGCATCTTTCCAAATACTGATTGGATCATGGCTGTGCTAGTGAATTGCGCAGCGTCTTGCGCGTCAGCGAAGTCTTCGTTTTCAGTCATGTTGTGAAATACTTGTGTGTATACAAGACTTTGAAGTGATTTGGAAATTGTTCTAGTTGTCGAGGGTCACCAATTACGTAGGCTTATATGCTCCACATAAATATAATTACGTTGGTTAATAACTAATATTATTTATTAAAGATATACTGTATTGACTGGGTAGATACACAGGTTTTGCTCAATGTATATGTTGCGAATATTAAGATGATTTTCTGAAGAGTGAAGTCTCTTGTAGCGAGTAGTCTTTTAGTATGCCCAAACAGTTTTTAGATACCATGGTCGAAGTATTTATTCGTTGTTATTTTAAGTTGTTTCGGTTGACTCGCCACAAGTTTTTCCAGTTTGGATCTATTTCTTTTATCTATATTGTTAATAACCTAATACCTTGGTTTAATAGTCTAAGAGACTGCACAGCTGGGCAATGGCAATAAAGCAAACTGGCAATATGGAACCGATTTTAGCTTATTTGGTTATTTTTTTTTTTTTGGCTTCCCAATATGAAATTATTATGAGATAAGATATTACATACTGATTGGTCATATGGTCTATACCAGTCTTCCATACATTAGTATTGGTCTAGCTTATTATATAGGGAGACATACCCCATTTGAGTCCTTTTACTATTTTACTGGAAAAAGGGCTATAGCTGCCTTTTTTGAAGTTTTCTGTGTTGGGGTTCCAGTTTAGCTTTATGTCAATACTACCACTAGGTACTTGGCGTTATTGCTGAAGGAAAGTTTTTTTTATGACCAAAAGGGAAGAAGGGGGAGAGAGGGAGAGAGGGGAGAGAGGGGGGAGGAAGGGAGGAGAGAGAAGGGAGAGGAGGGGGGGGGGGGGGAGAGGGGGAGGGGGGGAGAGGGGGGGGGAGGGAGGGGGGGGGGGGGGGGGGGGGGAGGAGGGAGAGAGAGAGGGGGAGGAGAGGGGGAGAGAGAGAGGGAGGGGAGGAGGGAGAGAGAGGAGAGAGAGAGGGAGAGAGAGGAGGGGGGGGGAGGGAGGGGAGAGGAGAGGGAGGGGGAGAGGAGGGGAAGGAGGAAGGGGAGGAGAAGGAAGAGGAGGGGAGGAGGAGGGAGGGGAAGGAGAGGGAGAGAGAGGGGGAGAGGGGGGGGGAGGGGAGAGGGAGGGGGAGAGGAGAGGAGAGGAGAGAGGGGGGGAGGGTTACTATTGGTTCTATTTTTAGCCAACTGATCTGATCAGTCAAATTGCATAAGGATTGCTCCCCCATATTGCGTGTTATATGTTGGAGCATGATATGGGAGATCTCTCAAAGGACAAGGGAAGGATATCAGGGATTCGATGTTACAGGTTGTTACGATGTTGGTTGCGTCGGCTGCGCCCTCCGGTTGTACCTCCCTCGCAGCTGGCTGCTTTTTTTCGGGATTTTTCGCTTCAGAGGGTAAACCGATTCACTTTGCGCCAATAGACACTTCTCACCATCGCTATACGATTGTGAGCGATAGTAAACGATTGTGGGCGTGTAATCGTCGGATGAATCAAAGGAACCAAGCCGTGGTCCTTACTACAGAAATATATAAAAAAATCATTTACCAAGAAAAACTCACATGGCATATCATCGTCGTTGGTGGCTCTCGTGCAGCCACTACCACTCTTCTGGTTTTCACTACTACGCCACAATACTCTTCTGGTTTCCGTAGGATCGTCGGCCCACATAGCCATCTTGACCCTCGACTGAGGTCTACATGGCGTTGAGGCTTGGTTGCGTCGTCGGCAGTTGGTACCCTAGGTACCCACTAGAGTTCTGTCGTCGACTCCAGGAATTCTGCCAACGGCTTCCAATAAACTGCTTATACCGCCGGTGGGTGCTGCTCAAGAGCTGAATTTTTTTGCTTATCTGTTAATCTTCCCACTCTGTTCCTATTTCACAGTGTTCATAAGCCGTGTTTCTAGCATGGCCGCCTGTAGTTCCAATCTTGAGATTGTCGTTGTCTTCAACGGAGCACATTTCATTTTTGACACGAAATACGCCTGCACGTCGTCATATGCGAAGGGGGCCTGCCAATACGACTGGCTCGCGCCAACGAAAACCTGCAGCTTAAGTGCTCGTCCAGTTCCGAAGTAGTAGCGTGGACATCGAAACTCTCTCGCATAGCTCATCTCTTACCGCCAGTTATAGTAAAAAAGTCATCACAGTCATCTCGTTGATCTCCGAGTCATCTCTGACCGAATCTCTGAATCTCTGAGCGCATCTATCTTGTGGCTGTATCAATACCTGGTGGAACATTTTCGTGGTGTTCACAGAGACTTCCACGGCTCCTTCTCTAAAGTGAAAGAGGACAGCCAGGAGTGACTTGCAGTTCTGAGGGTCTTTCGGTAGAGCTGAATTCAGGGTCACGCCATTTACTTTGCCTGCTATATCGAATTCTAGATCTTCCCATGCTTGTTTGGGTTATTGACCCCGAAAAGTGGCAGGTACCACAACTTGTCACTTTGCCATAAATGACCTCCTGTTGCACAAGTCGTCGTGCGGTCCTGTCTTAGAATCGCCGATCAAAGTAACCGTGACGCCAAATTACCATTCATTAGGTTGTTGAGTTACCAAGCCTTTTCGGTTAATTTCAAACTACCTATATTTATTAAAAAACAAGAAAGGAAAGCTAACTTCGAACGGAGCCGAAGTTGATATATCCTTGCAGTTGAGAGGTAGCCCGCTAGGTGGCGACACGCATCTTTATTATAAGATATATATCGGAACGTATATAGTCGGCCGATACTTATGATATTTGGCAGATCCGATTAGTTTGCCCAAAGTGGAAACCATACAAAGTCCCATCCTTCTATCTTAAAAAACGACGAAGTTATGGAATTCCCAATCAATCACCTATATAGCAACTATAGGATATAGTCGGACGATCCTTATGAAATTTGGCATGTCAAATTATTTCACCCAAAGTGGAATCCATACCAAGTCCCATCCTTCTAACTTAAAAGAACAACGAAGTTATGCCATTTCCGATCAATCAGTTATATGGCAGCTATAGGATATAGTCGACCGATCACGGCCGTTTCGACTTATATACTGCCTGAAGACGATAGCTTTAAAACTGAGATTCTAGTTTGCGTAGAAACAGACAGACGGACATGCTTATATCAACTCAGGAGGTGATTCTGATCAAGAATATATATACTTTATAGGGTCGGAGATGTCTCCTTCACTGCGTTGCACACTTTTGACCAAAATTATAATACCCTCTGCAAGGGTATAAAAACTGATGTGTGATAAATGCGGAAAACTAACTGCCAATATTTAAACAAATAAAAAAAACAAACTAAAATAAAAAAAGAAAACTATTCTTATGCTAACAAATTTTACTAAGTCCGTATAAAGCTCACCCAAATGTGCTATTCGATAAATGTGCTATAATGCTTACGCTTAGCAATACGACTAAAACTGTTAATTTTATGACCAAAAAGGTTTTTTGGAAGTCAAAACAGTACGAGGTACATGGCACGCTAAAGAAATCGAGAAGTACTTAACTTAAAGGAAGATCGCCCAGCGAAAGGATCCGAGAGCAGTCTGTGTCTGCGCACTCTGACCGGGACACGTGTGTTGATACATCATGCAATATTTAAGAATGATTTTTTCCACTGGAAGAGCGAATTCCTTTTCAATTCTTTCGAAGCATCGTTATTGTTAGACGCCTTTAAGCTAGAATATGAGTGATCCTATAATGGTGTTCAGGGTACTGGCTCCAAGGCTCTGAATGTTTCGAATTTAAAATAAATTTTGGTTTTTCATATTGCAAAATAAAGAGGATGTTGTAGACCATAGCCAATAGCGAGCATAATATCGGCTTCCGAACCAGCTCGCTATCGCTACCCCACGGTGTCTCTGACTCCATGCTTTTTTACCAATTCTTTTTCTTTGTCTTGCAAGCCTGGCTATCAAAGTCCTAAAAATAAGGTAACAATTATACTGCATTGAACCACAAGTGGTTGTACCGACCCTTGAAACCCATATTTTACCTTCAGCTGACGGCAATAGCGGAAACTACGGTACAGACACAATCCCTTTTGTCTTCATTTGAACAATTACAAACAAATAGATACAAACACGCAGGTACTTACAACAGAAACATGTAAATTTTATTCCACACCTACTTAATAAAACCTCCACTTGGTATCAAACTAGTAGCAACAATCAACTGAATATAATATTTCTTAATATAAAACAATACCATTTTTTAAAAACTATGAGGAAGTGAGTAAACCAGTGTATATTAGGCAAGAACAAAAGGCAAGGTTAATTAATTCTAAATAAATTAAAAGAACGCTCAACTTTCCAATGCCATCGACCTTTTTAGCCAATTTTGGATTGGGATAAAAAAGGGATAACGGGATAAGGGATATATGCAAAAAAAAAAAACGTCGCTAAATAGCGGGTAAAACAGGTACAATGCGTCACTGGCAATCTATGGTTTCACTTTGCTTGCGCTGACATATAGACAATACAATGCTCTGTTACGGAAACTCGTCGATAAGTTATCTACTCATCACAATCTAAATTAGCCTATGCATCAACTATGCAATCTCTCCCATTCCATCCCCATAGTAAAATCTTTCAGCGACTGCCTATATAAACTAGCAGAAGCAGCCTCAACCGTATTAAGCGGAAGAACCAACGGCGTCAACACCCGTGCACAAACTCAACGAGGGTCGAAAAACAAAGTAACTTTCGATTCGGAGATCGATCTCCAATAAGATTTCAGAGCAAGTCAAACGTGCGTTATGTGTACCGAACACACCACGGCCCAAAGAATTGTAATCGACTCAACGGCTTACTATAGAGATCTACAGCTGATGTGTTCCGCGACTACGAAGTCGACAACTTTTAGGCAAAGCATCAGCCTATACTCCACAGAGATCCGGAGTCAGAGATCTTAATCAGAGCTAGTTAATGCTCATCATGAAGAAGGCGTTGTAGAAGATCAATGCTTTCAAAATCTGCCAGTCAGGAGGACTGAAGAAAAAGGAGGAAAAGAGGAGGATTTATGGAAACGGATTTTCCATAAATACATTTGCATTTCTAGACGAAGGCTCATCAGGAGGAGGATGGAGGATACTTCCTCCATCTATTTCCATATATTTTACACCGTCAACGCTCTTTTCCAGCTGTATATATCGGAATAAAGAAATAAAATTCCGCGTGGTGATTATTTTAATTGTAAATTGGGAAATTTTCCTGCTGTCAACATCTTTTGCTAACCTAATAAAATCAATATTTTAAAATCTATAACATTTAAATATTCCATTTATCTTTTTTTTTTACCCTATACACATTTCTTTTAAGATCTTGAAGAAAAAGATTCCCAAAATTGACTTTAACTCCCAATATACTTAACTATATATACTTATATATATAATATACATTATCTATCTTTTGATGGTCTTTATATTAATAAAATAATGTTTTTTTTTTTTTTTTAGGCTATAGAAAATCGTCATGCCATGGCTAAAGCATTATACTCAAAAACATTCACGTGGCTTGTAACTAAAATTAATATTTGCACAAATCCAGGACAAGATGGATCTAATTTTCTTGGTGTGCTAGATATATTTGGATTTGAAAATTTTTCAAAAAACTCCTTTGAGCAATTATGTATTAACTATACCAATGAAAAGTTGCATCAATTTTTTAATCACTATGTTTTCGCTTTAGAGCAATCAATCGTAAGTAAAAAATAATAAGTAAATACACTAGGGCTAATATTTATTTGGGTGTGCTACAGAAATCGCTTTCACTTGAAAACTCCTGAAATGAAATTTAATTCAACAGCGATTCAGCTGCGCCTTCAAGCATTTACTATTTACTATGTTTGTATACCAATTAAAACAAGAAAGGAAAGCTAACTTCGGACGGAGCCGAAGTTGATATACCCTTGCAGTTGAGTGGCAGTCCTTTAGGTGGCGACATGCATCTTATATTATTAGATATCGGATTAGTTTGCCCAAAGTAGATTCCATAGAAAATACCATCCTTCTAACGTAAAAAACAACGAAGTTATGCCATTTCCGATCAATCAGTTATATGGCAGCTATAGGATATAGTCGACCGATCCCGGCCGTTCCGACTTATATACTGCCTGCAAAGTTTGAAGACGATAGCTTTAAAATTGAAAGACTACTTTGCGTAGAAACAGACAGACAGACGGACATGTTTATATCGACTCCTTTTTTATTCTCCTACTTTATAGGGTCGGAGATGTCTCTTCGTTGCACACTTTTGACCAAAATTATTATACCCTCTGCAAGGGTAGTGGAATACTCATCCAAAGTTCAAAAACCCGATTTCATACATTTATATGCAAGGGCATGCAGAGGGTATTATAATTTTAATCAAAAGTGTGCAACTAATTTGGTCATAAGTTCAAGTGTTTTTTCTTTTCCTGTTTTTTTATCGTAACGAAAATTTTAAATAAAAGCAGTGCGAGCTCTAAACAACACAACACAGTGAGCAAAAAGACGCTTAGTGCGATAAACTTCGGACTTTTTGTTTAATCAAACAAGAAGAAAATCTAAAACATTAAGCTATGAGTGAATTCGACACTCATACGGTGCTCCAACACCAGCAGGACGAACGTCGGCTCTCTCTGCAACGCAACAACGCATACCACTCAATCGTGTCAACGCAAGACAACGCGACCGCAAACCCACCAAAAACTAATCAACCGCAATCAATAACCCCAAGCCCGATTAATGAACTCAATCCAACATCGCTAGGTAGGGCGCGCTCTTGCTCTCAAGCGCTCCTGTTGGACAAAACCCAATACCCATCCCTCATACCAACCTGCTTAGCCACGGTCACCAGTACAGTGACGTCACTAGCAACTGCAACGGCAACTTCTACAACAACTACAATAGTATCGGCTGCTCGCGCAGCCTCTTCAAAACAATGTTCGGCCGTACAGACTGGTATGGATCGGTACATGCAAATAAAACGTAAGCTCAGCCCGCAGACCTCTAGACTTGGTAATTCTGCTAAAATAACTCGGGGCATCTCAAAAAAATCTACAATAGAGAAGCCTATAAAAGCAAACAGATTATTAAACCAATTTTTACTCTCCAGTTCCTACTACACCGCAAAATATCCGTAGAAGAGCTGCATAAAAGAAATGTGCCGGTGCAGTGTAACAATTGCCAGGAATAAATAATCGGCCACACAAGGTCTTATTGCACGATTCGTCCAGTATGCGGTGGAGTTTGTGGAGGCCTTCATGACTCCCACAAATGCCCAAAAAATAAAGAGAATCCCAGCAGCAAAAAGTGTGGAAACTGTGGAGGTAACCATACGGCTAACTACAGGGGCTATCCAGTCTATAAGGAACTGAAAAGTCGTACACACCAAAGAGTGACCACTGCTCGCTCACATATAACTCTTACGAAATCTACGCGTGATGTCTTCCCCTCTACAGCCGTGAAATCTTCAGCCAATAATGAGTTCACCGACAAACCCGTAAGCTTTGCAACTGCTCTAAAAATGGGACTGGGAAGTACCGGTCCCACCAAGCCACAATCATCAGTTTCCCCTCATCAACCAGGTGAACAGTCTACGAACAAAATTGAAACAATGATATGTAATCTTCAACAAAATTTGATGGATTTCATCAAACTTTCATGCAGACAACTATGCAAGATCTTGTGCGAAACCAGAACGTTTTGATTGAGCTGCTTGTTGCTCAAAAACAGAATTATTAACTCTTTATTGCACTGTGGAAAGGCGACGGAGTCTCACAGCGCAAACTCGAGTTAATTCAATTCCTAATAATAACCATATCAATGTACTGCACTTGCAGAAACTCATCTTACAAATAAATGCACTGGGATTCCGATTAGAAATCGCATTAAAACCCTGCTTCCACAATAGTTTCGCCACTAACTACATGCAAGCTACATCTATAGATGTACAAATGGAACACCGTTTCTTAAAGCTTGCCGCCGTATACTGTCATCCTCGGTTTACAATATCCGAATCCCAATTCATGGACTATTTCAACTCTCTGAGCGAACAATTTATACTAGCAGGAGACTTTAATGCCAAGCATACGCACTGAGGATCTCGACTTGTGACCCCAAAGGGAAGGCAGCTGTCCAATTATAAAAGCAAGCAACAAGCTAGACTGTGTGTCACCTGGGACACCTACATATTGGCCAACAGATCCCAGAAAACTGCCAGATTTGATAGATTTTGCAGTCACAAAAAACATTCCATGCAACCTAATAAGCGCCAACTCCTTATCAGATCTATCGTTTGAACGACGAAGCTGATATCAACTCATTCACAAACCATCTCGAATCCGTCTTGGTCGCAGCAGCTCGCATGTCAACTCCACAAACGCAAAAAATATCGTACAATCACAGATACACGAACGTTGAAATAGAACAACTTGTTCTAGCAAAGCGACGCTCAGGGCGAGACTGGCAATCCAACAGATCACCATCTGCAAAACAAAGGTTAAATGATGCTACACGCAGGCTCTCAGCTGCATTACGTCATGAAGAAGAAAGGTCCCAAAAACATTACATACAGCAGTTATCCCCAACGAGCTCCAAGTTCCCACTTTGGAGAGCACACTCATCACTCAGCGCACCATTAGAATCTGCAATGCCAATTAGGACATCCAACTGCCAATTAGACAGGCAACTGGGCGCGCAGCGACGGAGAAAGAGCCGACAGACTTGCAGAACATCTTCAAACTGCCAGCAACATCAGATATTGACACATCTACGTATGAACCAATTGTATTTAGATTACATGAGTTACTCAAAACCATGAATGAACAATTCATCCCAAAAAAATCTCCAGGATGCGACCTAATATCACCCAAAATGATTATTGAACTTCCTTTCTGTGGAGTTCAAGTTATTTGCCAACTCTTCATCGAGGCATGTACATTTCCCAGAGAGATGGATAAAGTCGATAATCATAATGATACCAAATCCTGGCAAAGACCGCACAATCGCTTCATCATATAGACCAATAAGTTTACTAACGTGTCTATTAAAACTCTTCGAAAAAATCTTCTTGGTACATATTACCCTATATCTCAGAACACATAACAAAATCCCGACTCATCAATTCGGTTTTCGAGAAAAACATGGAACCATCGAGCAAGTCAACCGCATATCTTCAGAAATCCGAAATGCATTCGAACAAAAGGAGTACTGCACTGCGATATTTCTCGACGTGTTACAAGTTTTCGACAGAGTATGGTTAGAAGGTTTAATGCACAAAATAACGGAAATGCTCTCAACCAACACTCACAAACTTCTGAAGTCATACCTTTACAACAGGAAATTCTCAGTAAGATGCAATGCTGCCATGTGCGATGATTACACCATCAGAGCCGGAGTTCCTCAAGGCTGCGTGTTAGGGCCAACACTCTACCTTATCTACACTGCGGACATCCCAACGAGCATGCAACTAACCACATCCACTTTTGCTGATGACACAGCGATCCTAAGCCGCTCGAGATGCCCCAAGCAAGCAACGGCGCAATTTGATAAACACCTGGTTCCGAATCAAAGTTAACGAACTAAAATGTAAACACGTAATGTTCACACTTAACAGGCAAGACTGCCCTCCACTTACTTTAAACAACACAGTGGTTCCGATAGCAAATGAAGTAACATACTTCTTGGCGTACACCTCGATAGACGTCTTACCTGGCGCAGCCATATCGTAGCCAAGAGAACACATTTAAAGCTCAAAGCCAGCGCCTCCCCTGGATTATCAATAGCCGCCCGCCCCTTAGCCTGGACTAGAAGGTACTTCTATACAACACCGTTTTGAAACCAATCTGGATGTACGGCTCTCAGATGTGGGGGAATGCCAGTAACAGCAGCGTGGATATAATGCAAAGAACTCAATCAAAAATTCTCAGAACCATCACCGGGGCACCGTGGTACGTTCGGAATGTAAACGTTCACAGGAACCTTAACATATCACTCGTCAGAGAAGAGATAGCACAAACCACAACAAAGTACTACAACAGGCTATCAGTACATCCAAATCATCTCGCGAGAGCCCTCACGCGAGTTTCCAGCAGTTCTCGCCTTCGCCGCAACGACCTTTCAATCCAGCGCTAATTATTAGGACCATGTAGCCTCTATTCAGTTAGATAATGTATTATTTTAAAATTTGCAACCTTATTGTTAGACTAATAATGAGAGGATCCAATAAATAAAACCAAGCTTTAAAAAACAAAAAAAATGACCGTTACTTCGATTTTTCCCCCTACGTGGAAGGAATCTTTCTTAATTCCTTTGCATAAAAATAAGATAAATCCGGTGATGCCAACTATAAAAATATCTTTAAATTGTCAGCCATACCAAAATGTTTCCAAAAATTATGTACTCCACATTTGCAACAAGTATATTTAAATATTTTTTTTCATAAATAGTTTTTTTAAAATAGTTATTAACACTATCTTTAGTTAAGGATTTGGTTTGGTTCATCCCTAATTCCTTTTGAGTAAACTAAGTCCAACGGTAGAATGAACCAAACGTGAAGTCCCTTTAGAGATTTTCACTGCCGCCTGGACCGTACTACATCGAGAGACTTTTTTTTGTAAATAACATGCCCACTGCAGTAACGAACTCTGTAGTACATATGTAAGAAGACGATTTTAGGCTATGGTGATATTGATATAATTTATTTAATTGTTTTGGGGTTTCTACAAATTATATATGTACATATGTGACTGAATAGGGTTGACGACCGAATTAGAATAATGACGCGGGAGTGTGGCTCAACGCCTGATGCAGCGGAGCGATCGAGAGATCCCGCGAGAGAGGGAGACAAACGCTAGCGCATGACGGCAAATGTAGGTGGCCGATCGAATGCACGAGAGCGGACGACGGGAATAGAGCGAGAGACGCGAACATATATATAAAAGAAAATGACGTCACGAATTCAATAAATTATTGCCGGCCAAATTTCTTTCCGGCGGCTGCTTGACCCGACATACTCCCCCCGTTGGAAGATGGGCTTTCAACAGCATCATGAAGGGGCAGCAGGCACAATTTGTTGACTGCCCACCTTATAGCTCCGGACGCCGTCCTCAGCAGCGCCACCATCACGCTAGGGATATTGGAGCACCATTTCCGCAGATGAAATTCGCTCTTGGACAAAAGCGCTGAAATCTTCCCTAAAATGCCAACAACCTCCTCCTTGGAGCCGCCACCAGAACTAAGATCATCGACGTAAAAATCTCGAAGCAAGATTTCGGATCCCACTGGAAAGTCTTCCACCTCGTCCTTTTTCAGCAAGCAGTGATGTGGCAGAAAATATTTGCAATCTCGATGCAACTCTGGCGGAACCAGGGACAAATGAATTTGCCCGACACAAAGCGGCTCGAAAAATAATCCAGTTCCAATAAGCAAATCAACTCGCTGCGGCTGGTGAAAATGAGGATCTGCTAGCTTTACATTGGCGGGAATTTTCCAAGAGCTGGCGAATTGCCACCAAAATGCAGCAAACGGCGTGCACAAGCACGGCAACTTGACGCATTGCTATGCCGAGATAGGTGCCCAGATCCAAAGCACTTACGGCATAAATCCAATCGCCTAACTTCCCCTAAACGATCCTCAGGCGACAAGCTTAAAAACCTCGGGCAGAAGTTTATTATGTGAGAATGGCCATCACAAATCATGCATGCGGAAGAGTTGGTAATCACAAATGCAGAGTTACCTGTATGAAAGGGTCTACGCCGTCCTACCGCAAGATTTGGTGCATATGATGTCGTCGGCAAACCCATGCTCTCTAAAGTCCGGCATCTCTGCTCCAGAAAACTGGTGATGGACTTCCAAGTTGGAATGGAATCCAAGGAATCCGAGTCAGCTTGCATTTCCCTCCAATTTCCAACAGTCTCCAAGGCAGATTCACGATGGCAGGACCGCAACCGTTGAAGCTTCTCGACCCGACTGATAAATGGGTTTGTGTCCACCATGGTCGAAAACAGTGACCGAAATTCAAGCCACTCCGCATAACCTCCACTAAAGGTGGGAAGTGGCAGTGGTGGCAAAGCTCGAAAGGTTCTGCCAAACGACGGATCGAAATTGATGGCAGAAGCTGCGTTGATCAGCGTCGAACTTGCCGGCAACAAACTGGAGCGCCGCATAATCTCCTGATCCAGGATGAATCGTGCTTCCATCCCGCATCGTTAAAGTTGACGCGCAGATCGGTCCTGAGTTCTGCAACATCCATGTCGGACAGCTCCTTGTGTGTGCTCTTGAAATCCGCAACGATTCCCTCCAATTCGCTGAGCCGCACATTTAACATCGCCTCCGGAAATGTCTCCACTGATTTCAAGGAGGACTACAATCCTTGAAGATCCTAAAAAAGGACAACTGCACTTTGACTAAGAAATACTTTCCTTCCTGCTTGATCGGTGGCTGCTTGATTAATTTCGGTGACGAAAAATGCTATAAAATTAATAACCTTTTGATAATCACCTTGCGCGCCTCTTTTTTTTTAAGTTTTTCTTGCACGTGCCCAATCAAAATATTTTTCGACAGTAGAATGTGAATAAAGAAAATGTTTCATCTGGAGGCTCCACTACCCCCGCTTACCCCAATTGAGCGAATAAACATTTTTTCACCCAAATTTCTTCCAAACTAATTGACTTTTGACAAATATTCTGATACAAATTATTTAATTGTTACAATATTTTTGCGGTCCTTCTCAAGCACACTAAGGCATGCAGTTCGTCACCTCGTAACTTCGTCACGCTGTAACCATATTTTTACAATGGTTAATAATAAGGGTGTTGTGTATGGTCTCCTAGCTGTCTTCCGTCTTGTATGGTCTTTCCTGAGACTGTTCCTGGTCCCATCCAGCTATTGTGTGCCAAAATATCGAGTCGATATAAGCAAGTCCGTTTGTCTGTTTCTATGCAAGACACTTAGTTTAAGAGCTATCGACTTCAAACTTTGCACACATCCTTATTTGCATTGCACGCACTATGTAAGTCGGAACGGCCGGGATCGGTGGACTGTATTCTATAGCTGCCATATAACTGATTGATCGGAAATACTATAACTTTGGTGTATTTTAAATAAAATGGATAATACTTTCTATGCATTCCTATGCGTAAACTTATTTGATCTGCCAAATTTCATAAGGATCGGTTGACTATATCCTATAGCTGCTATATATTGCCATTGTTTTTATACCCTTGCCGAGGGTATTATAATTTTGGTCAAAAGTGTGCAACGCAGTGAAGGAGACATCTCCGACCCTATAAAGTATATATATTCTTGATCAGGATCACCTCCTGAGTTGATATAAGCGTATCCGTCTGTCCGTCTGTCTGTTTCTACGTAAACTAGTCTCTCAGTTTTAAAGCTATCGTCTTCAAACTTTGCACACACCCTTATTTCCTTTGCAGGCAGTCGGAACGGCCGGGATCGGTCGACTATATCTATTAGCTTCCATATAACTGATTGATCGGAAATGGCATAACTTCGTTATTTTGTAAATTAGAAGGAAAGGACTTTGTATGGATTCCACTTTGAGTAAAATAATTCGACATGCCAAATTTTATAAGGATCGGCCGACTATATCCTATAGCTGCCATATAACTGATTGATCGGGAATGCCATAACTTGTTGTTTTTTAGGATAGAAGGATGGGACTTTGTATGGATTCCACTTTGAGTAAAATAATTCGACATACCAAATTTCATAAGGATCGGGCGACTAAATACGATCCGATATATATTTAATAATATAAGCTGCAACTATAAACTATATATATATATATTTATATAGTTACTATGTATATGTGGTATATGTGTATATGTAGTTATATATAGTTACTATATATATATGGTTTATAGTGGCAGCTTATATTATATATAAGGGTATGTAAACTTCAGTTCATATGTAGAGAGAAGTTTATTTTTATGGCTACTGTCCCAAAAGCCCAAGCTTTCTGGATGAACGTTTAGATTATGTGCTTTGCCAGTTTAAGGAAATAGAATACTGCTCTGAGCTTATTATAAAGTCGACAAAGGATGAGCGGAATTGCGAGAAATTTTCCGAGGCATGGAAGTTTAATCGTTATCTTTATTTTAAGGCTTATTATGTGGCTTTATTAGGATTATTCATTATTATTACTTCAATATTATTAGCAGTACTTCAATATGTACCCGATTCCCGCTAATAGAGTATCTCTGGTCATTGTGTTTTAAAGTGATTGTGTTTGAAAATAAACAGCTATATTTTATATTATATTTGATTTTTTTTGATCAGCTGCTCCATGACTGGATACTCGTTGAATAACGGGTTAGTGTCACTCCAGGGGCTGCGTATCCATTTAACGTTTTCGATGCGTCATCCGATGTGTCAGAGCTTTCCCTGCGGGCAACTACCTGCAAAGTATTTTTTGCGGTATTTCATTCAGGTTTAGTTGCTGTTTTTAAAACATTATACAAAGTAGAAGAAAGCTTTAATTTTTCGAGTGCAAGCAATGCTTCGAGTGTCGATGCCACGTCCCGTCTAACCAATCGAGGGACGCTGCCGCATAATGTATGGCGAATCGAATCGCGGGGATAGATCCGAGAAAGTTTAAAAGAAGAGTAGGGGTAAGATATCACGAGGTAGAAAGTTGCACATGTTGCACTGCTGATTTCCATTTTCCTCCCCAATGCGGAGCACTTGGTGGAATAATTGTCCATTGAATCACTTCGTCTGCAAGGGTGTTTACGGCAAGGGGATTTGCCTCGTTTAGAGGAAAATCGTCTCAACGCCACCATAAATGTCTCTGTAGATATGTCTGTGGTGAGTTCTAGGTGGATCTCCGAAGTGACCATACAAACAAATAAGCATATGTAGCCATTGCTTATGCGTGGTGTCCTGCGTAGTCGCATCCTGTGTTAACGAATGGAAGTGCTTGCGTGATACGTATGCTCGGTAGATCTGCCGTACGTTAATGCATTGGGTGTTGCCTTTGCCGAAAGCAAGCCAAACCTCTGCTGACAACTGTGAATGTTGGATTCGACCGCCCACTCTGAGTAGGTAGTCCTTGTCGATGATTGGTGACAGCTTGACCAATTGATATTGGTTCCCTAGAGCCTTGTTTGCGAGTAATAACTGGAGTTCCTGTTGAAAACCAGCTTGAGCGAGTTGCAGCCACCGAATCCTTCTCGCCATGATCTCATCGAATGTATGAGAATTTGATGTTTGTTTCGAAAATGAGTGCTTCATACGATGAATGAAGCGCATAACATAAACCAGCGTGTGTATAAGGTTCAGCTAAGATGGTATGCGATTAAGAAGCTTATCCAAGGGGTTGTCCGTCGTCATGCGCAGCTAGGCAGTTAATTTTGACTTCGCTTTGTATGCGTTTGTCTGAAAGAGAAGAATAATTGTGGGAATTGCTCAACTTTACCCTTGGGGGGACCCTTCCACCATAATTGGAAGCCAAGGAGCTCGGATATTCCAAAGCCACGGGATGCGCAATCCGCTGGGTTCGATTTTGAATCTACATGACGTGCGGTTCCTAAGCTGGGCTGGTGAGTACGATAGCCATGACAGGACTATCGGAGAATCACTCCACGCGTAGATCGTTATGTCTTTGAGCCTTAATCCAGCCTTTATAAATTTCAGAAGTTGACTCAGTAGAAGTTCGCCACATAGTTCCAGGCGCGGCAAAGATTGCTGTTTTAAAGGTGCCATCCTTGTTTTTGCTGCCATTTGAGCCAGTTGTCTGCCAGTCTTCTTGGTAGCTCGTCGTCCCAATTCAAATTCAACAGCCAGATTTTTTGAAATAGTATTTTGAATTGAGCTACGATTGGTGCCAGTTGACCGAGAGGGTCGAATATGCGTGAGACATTCGATAACACTTGCCTCTTGGTACAGCTAAGATCGTTCGATAGATTCACATTTTACGACAATATGGCCTCCACAGGGTGCCAATGCAGACCTCGGACTTTCACTGATGAAAGTAAGGAGTCCGAGTTGTTGCGTTTGGTATTCGATACCCATTTACTGAGCTGTAGATTATCACAGGACATCAGTTTGACGAGTTCGTCCCTGTTGCATAGCAGCCCATACTCACTATTTAATCCAGTGAGAACGTCGTCTTCGAAAGAATATCTTCGAATTGTTTGTCGGAAGCTTTAAACAGAAGTTCCACGATGTACCCTGTTCGTCTCGAGTGTGTGTTTCAAGAAAATGTTTCTCCACCTCTTCGTCTTCATGTTGCACTTCTGCTTTGCGTTGTATGCTCTCTAGTTCCCAAAACCTTCTGAGATAAGCATCTATGTCGATTGATGTTGTAAGTGTCATAGCATTGTTTGCGCGTGATGACAGCAGTAATGTAATTACCCATCCGAAAATTGATGATATAGCAATGAGCTTTCCTTTGTTGTTGTGGATCTTTCTTCCAACTGGGAGAGCTGCTATAACTCTAGCACTCCAAACATGTTCGCTGCCCAAAAGATTGTCAATTGAGGCATTTTTGCTAAATTGCCAGTTGCAGATCGTTAAAAACTCGAAGTGCAGACGCGTCGATGGTCTGCCTTTTCAATGATGATGTGATCTTTCCAAGCTCTTGTGCTTGGACTACCAGCTGATCTTGCGAAATACGGGATTGGATACGTAGAGTGCTGCTCCCCTTGTTGTGTCTGCTTTAATTGATGAAATTCCAGTAGCCAATATGCGTGATGGCGTACGAGCCAAACCAAGTGTTTGTTTACAGCGTTCAGATACATACGACAGTTCTGAACCCATGTCCAATAGAATGCTACCTAATCCCCATTTGCGTTGCGAACGTTGAATAAGGTCGTGGGCAAGGTGCTCCTGTTCCATCCAGCTGCTTGTTTTGAGTTTGCAATGCTTTTTGCACATACAATTGCTGCAGAACCTTCTGCTTGTGCGATGTGATTAGTAGTCACCGTTGAGATGAGTGCGTTAGGATCGTCCTGATCCTCACCAGTATGAGTGATTGTACCAACTGCCTGTTGCGTGCCTTGTAGATGCAGCAGTGAGTGATGCTGACTTTTACAGTGCCGGCACTTGAACGTTGACTTGCATTTTCCGACCCCATGGCCAGGTTTCAGACAATTGTAGCAGAGCGAATTTTCCTTGGCAAACGAAATCCTCTGTCCTGCTGACATATCCAAGAAGGATATGCAAGAATTGTTGGCATCCATACAGACGATGCTCTGTAGAATGACATTTGCTGCACTTGTTTCCTTCAAGGACAACCAACGAATGTGTGACCTTTTTTGTCTTGTCACCGATTGAGTCTGTAGTCTGCCTCCGATTGTGTCCCGCTTGCTGAGCTCCAGTTCCTCGCAACGTGCGTCCAAAAATTTGAAGAATTCTTCCAGTGTGGGTATGTTTGACTCCACACTGCGCTCGATCCACCTGCGTCGAGTGTCTGCGTCCAGCTTCTCCAGCGCCAAGTAAATGATTCAACAGTCTCGTCCTGTTAATGTTGTTAACTCCCCCGAAGAGTTGTTGTTGTTGTTGTAGCAAACTGATTACTGCGTCGTTGTTTTGCAGAACGCCGCTGCCGTTTCACTGTTAAAAATAGATGAAGTCGGTCTCGTACCTCCCATCACCGAGAGTAATGCATGTGCCCTTAGATATTTTTCCTCATAGAAAATGTTGTCATGCTCTGGATCTACATAGCCATCTACTTCGTCTAGCATAGCTATTTCATCACCAAATCGAATGAAGTCGTTCCATGTTGTGTTGAGATGCTCCAGTCGCGAAGACACCTCTGCCCGTGTGGCGTTCGAATGTTGCGCGTCCTCAGCCCAAGCCAAGCTCCGTGTTATATTTGCCTTGAGTCTAGCGCGTCCTTTTGTCAATGCTTTTAATTGCTCCATGCTGAGAAACAATTAATATGAGAACCAATGCACAGAAAACTACAAAAACTACATTAAACTATTTTTTAATAGTGTTTTATATATAGTAGTTTCTTATTAGTTATTTTCTGTGAAAAAACATTTTCTGTGAGCGTTTAATATGAATTCTATGAAAGGTATTTTCTGCGTATGTTATTGTTTTCATTAGAGGGATTTTATCCAAACATTTGTTTAAAAAGTACGATTTGGTTAAAAACCTTTTTTTTAAAAGTAATTCAGGAAACACGATTCTTAAAGAATTTCCCAAAAAAAAAAATGTTTCCGCCTTTGCCTTATTTAGTCTTTGGGTATGTTAGTTATTAAAGTTCAAATGTTACGTGATAAGTATTTATAAATTTAGCAAACGCATAACTTTAGAACCAATGAAGCTAACTTTACATGGTATATTTCGTTAGAAAGATTTTTTAAAATATTTTTCACTTTCTTTAAGATTAATTACCTAAATCTTAAGAAAAAAGAAATACACTGACTCGCATACTTAAGATATAGTTCGATAAGTAGAGCTACCGATGGTGCAGGCTGTGAAGCTAAGGTGCATATTGATTGCCTTTTTGTAGTTTGCGAAGATAAAAAACAAAACAATAAATAGAAAACATGCATTTAATTTATTTAATTTAAATAAAAAGTTATTCGCGAAGGGATAGCCCAACGGTAGAGTACTCGGCTGATGTGTACCAAGTCCGAGCCGAGTTCAAGAACTCAACTATTTTTTATATTTTGATTTTTTACTCAATAATTTTGGTTATTATAATTATATTTTCATTATATATTTTTTGTATTATATTTTTAAGTTTTTTTTTAAACACCTGGTTTTTACTAAATACCAAGGGTAAATTGTAAAGTGGTATTACATTTTGGACAACAGCTAAATGGTTAAAACATCGCATTAAATGACCCGGAAGGGTCAATACATTTCATATACATATGTACATTTCAAAAATGATATGTCCTAAAAACAATGATTGTCAACGCCATTACTCCATAATACGCATATAAGTGCACAATATGGTAAATTCATTTTCATTGACATCAGCGATATTATAGATAATTTGTTCTTTTCAATGTAAAGAATTGGGCTCGTTTCACAAACTGTGAATGGTCAAAAACGCACAACAGAAAAGGTAAGTTGTCAGATGACAGGTCTGCAAAAGATTCAGCACGTATAACCAATTGATTGAATGGGCAGCAATTGATGGGCGGATTTTAGCAAAAGTAGAAAATTTGAAAATATGTATGGATTGATGAGATTTGAACGACATTTGGCAAAGGAGACTTCATGGATAGTTATGGAAGATGCAGGAAACTTTTGTTGAATGGTATGCTGGCCAGTTGCTGTTTGGTTATGTTTTTGCTTTAATCGGCTCTTGATGTCTTTGTAGTCCCTATAATTGGGCAGCTCCTTTTATTTGCGGGGACCATGCCACAGTATCTACACATCCTTAAGACTGTGTTATTGAAATATTTGAAAATTCGATAAAGTAAATATTAATATTTTGTTGTATTCTATTGCGCAGTTCGACAGTTTTATTATCGTAGGTGGGGTTATTTGATCTGCATCTGGTGCCTTTTAGGTTTCAGTTGATTGATTTTTAAAATCTTGATGTTCCGGCATCGTTTTGCCTCCGTCACTGCTTTAATTTTTATTTACTGTAAATTGATTGATTTAAAACGGTTCGGCTGGTCGAATGTTTTTGTTCGCTTTTCATTACATGCTCAATTCCTTGCGGTGTTTCTAATTGGAATCGTATTTTCGCTCGGGGGTTTCAATTTGGATGCTGTTGCCACAAACGTAATCATGATAGGGTTGGGGTTTTCTTTTCTATATACTGGAGCTGTGTATTTTTACCAACAGGGCAGATA
Source organism: Drosophila atripex (assembly GCA_035045925.1). Taxonomy (NCBI): domain Eukaryota; kingdom Metazoa; phylum Arthropoda; class Insecta; order Diptera; family Drosophilidae; genus Drosophila; species Drosophila atripex. Next base: position 174,652 of record JAWNOP010000031.1, read on the forward strand.
GTAAATGCTTTTTTTCGTGTGTTTTTAAAGATTTTTAAATAGTTTGTTGCAAGACCTTTGTCTTGCTACAAGAACTATTGTAACTTTTCTAGGCTGTAGCTGGAAAAATTTCCTACATGGAAATTACAATTACCCAAAATTACCACTATCATCCTAGTCCCATGTGGATATTTATACCCTTGCAGAGGGTATTATAATTTTGGTCAAAAGTGAAGGAGACATCTCCGACGCTATAAAGTATATATATTCTTGATCATGATCACCAACTGAGTCGATATAAGCGTGTCCGTCTGTCCGTCTGTCTGTTTCTACGCAAACTAGTCTCTCAGTTTTAAAGCTATCGTCTTCAAACTTTGCACACACCCTTCTTTCCTTTGCAGGCAGTATATAAGTCGGAACGGCCGGGATCGGTCGACTATATCCTATTGCTGCCATATAACTGATTGATCGGAAATGGCATAACTTCGTTGTTTTTTAAGTTAGAAGGATGGGACTTGGTATGGTTTCCACTTCCGATCTGCCAAATTAAGGATCGGTCGACTATATACGATCCGATATATATCTAATAATAAAGATGCGTGTCGCCACCTTAGTTAGCTTTCCTTTCTTGTTTTTATTATATTATTTCATGTATAGATTTTGTAAACAATTTATTGCTACCACTTAATGTTATTTATTTAAAAGATGTAATATAATTAAATTGTAATATAATTTAAAATTAACAATATACTACAATTGTTTTAGTATCTTTATAATGAGTACACCCATTTTCTTAAGGTAGCAAATCTGAAAAGTTATAAAAATCAAAAATTTGCTTGGCTTCAAAACAAAATCAAACGCACACACATGAAGCCGTGTATGAGAATGTGTGAAGTCGCATACATGTAAAGATCAATTCTACTGCGGAGCATCCTTCTTGATGATGCGCTTATTTGCGACTGAACATTCAAAATGTTCAATGAGATTATGAGCGTAAAAAAGAGAGTTAAATGCTCTCTGGGCCGTGTTTCCAGAAATTTGGACGTCCATTTTCGTTTTATAATATGTGTAGCCTATATGTTGTATGGTTAGTGGCTGAACCCTGTGATTTTTCTGTTCTGTGCGGTTATCGTGCTCTTCCAATCGAAATGAGACCGACTCTAAAGCTGCTTGCAAAGGTTCTGATCTACAAAGTTACGTATGTGGATCTCGCAAAGTCCTAAGACGTATACCGCTGCTAAAACCAAGTGTGGAACCCAACTTTTATTGCGTTGGATGCCGTTTTGGGAGGACATAATGTCGCCTCAGAACAATTTCACCACCCTGGTTTTGTGACACCTCAGATGTCGGAGAAAAAACTATCACCTAGATTTAAAAGGCTCAGGGCTGGGCAGAGGCGTAGAAGATGATCGACGGTTTCTTCATCATATTCGTCCCTACAGCGGCGAAAATAGTTGTTGTGGGGTAAATTCAATCGCCAAGCATGTGTTCCCACTATCCGGTGCCCCGTGATGGCTTTTACAGCCGTGCTGATTCGTGTTTTTTCACCCCTCTAATTGGTTTCTTCTATTCTGTGAGATATTGGGCCACCGTTGGTGGGCCCGCCACTAATTTTGGAATGGAGTCTCGGCTAAGTTTGATTCTTCTTGGAACAATATTTTCGAACCTGATGCCTTCAATTTGAGCTTCTACCGTTTAGACAAGTGGCAATATGTGCCTTTCTTACCGATGTCTTTCTGAACCATATGGAAGGAATGTCAATATTTGTTAGTAGAATCACCACTCGCCGTGTCTGATTTGTCCTAAAGGATGAATTTGGAAGACAGGTAGCAGCGGCACCTTGTTTTGAAAATAAAGCATAATAATTCCACAAATATACATCATATATTGTTGCCTTTGTTGGTCGCTAGTCGAATATCCATCGGTTATTACATACGAAGTGTTGCTCCGCAAATTTTGTTAGGAGTGCTTCGTTTTTTTAACTGAATTCGTTTTTTTAATTGGAGTAAATTATGGATAGTCATTGAGTAATCTCAATATTTTATAAGATTTAACTTATTTAATTTAGTTCATTGATTTCATAAAATTTTTCATGTCTATTTTTAGTACATGGAGGAAGAAATACTGTTTACCCACGTCGAATTCACTGATAATTCTCAATGTTTAGAAATAATTGAGAAGCCACCACGATGTGTATTTAAAATTTTGACTGAACAATGTCACATGCCAAAGGGTTCGGATTCAGCTTATTTGAATAATATGCATTCGGAGTTTGAGTTTCACCCAAACTATATAAAAGGATCTGATCGGCGACACTGGGAAAGTGAATTTGGAATCAAACATTATGCAGGATGTGTTATTTATACTGTTGACGGATTCGTTGAAAAAAATCGCGATGTGCAACAAGACGTTTTATTTGATTATATGAGCCGCAGTGAAGATGCATTTGTTAAGGACCTATCACAATACCAGGTATGTTTTGAAATTCGTTTTTTTACCCGTGAATAGGCGTCTATAATATTTTATCAAAAGTCTGAAACGCATTTATGTAGACATCTCCAACTTTACATACTATATATACATGCTTTGTCAGAACCACCTCCTGATTCTATAAAGGCATGTCAAGGTTTGCACAAAGCTGCCATATAACTAAAAATCTTGCGGATCGAAAATTATTCAATAAATTTGATGTTTTTGAAGATGGATTTATTTTTGGTAAATTGATCCGTTCCATAAAATTTCGGAAAATTTCGGAGTTTTTTAATATAGCTTAGGCATACTGTTGGTCATCCTGTGGATTCCCTCAACAGTGATTACAGAGTATTTGAAAGATAAATCAATTTTTATGGGAATCGGACTTTTATATTCAATATTTGCAATCAATATTTTTCAATACAAACCATAATTTTAACTGCAAATAAGCTTCGGCTTCGCTCGATGTTAGCTTTCTTCTCATAATATAATAGTTATTTTAAAAATAAGACTTTTGATTTATGTATTTGTATCTCTACCTTTGTTATTATTTCTGTCATTCTGGCATCAGTTTTCTGGGTGTCATTGTATACATGTTACATACGTGATCCATAGCAGCTGAACATTACGGTTCTACCAATAAGAAACCTGAAATTCCAAGACACTGTATGCGGATAATTGCTAAGTGTAATGGAGTTTAGGCTAAAATAGTACCGGTGCTCCGACAATGGCTCTAGCTTGATACGTAGGCCATGCCATATTTTTGGGCTTTGGGAAAATAGTGGAACTAAGTTTAAAGTACGTTATTGGTGATTCCTATCAAAACAGGTGAATCCTATATAAAAAAAGTAAAGCTGTCGGATGTATAAAGCTTGTTCCAACAACATATGTTCCCTTAAGGAACACCTTAAGAGGATACCATGAGCGACGTGGGTTAGACCTTGGACCAATACTGCGCTCAAGCCGTCACCCTCGACATCACATGGATGCCCAATAAACACAAACTTTGCGGTCAAAGTTATAACAAAGTGAGTGGTCTGCTTTGAGTTAATACAAATCTTTGACATAATAGGGTTAATTCGCGCCAATTGTAGTAAAGGAAAATATTCATGCAACACTTCTGGAATTAAAAATGGCTTGGTATGATAAACTGCCCTTATTAGAACTTCAATCAAAATGGAAAAATTATTGTTATAACCTGTTATCTCAAAATAAATTGGTAAAGAAGCTCGCCCGTTCTTTAACACTGGACTAGACTACTTTAACCCTATAAGGATTCGTCATAAGCTTCAAGTCAAACGATCTCACAAGGCCTATATTGCTATGCCTTTTGCAAAGCGCCTTTTTCGCCACTTCCTTGGATGATCCATTGCGAAAATGCAACAAATTTTAGCATAAAAGCCGACATTCTGAGATTGATGAGAAGTAAACGCAAGCGGCATAAGAGATATTTGACCCAGATCTAAGTATACCTTGCTGAACGAAGCATATTAGTTCCATTAATTTGGATGAAGGTTGGGAAGAACTTCAGCGTGTGTATTAGCGGAGCCAACTGGAAAGGCAAGGAACTTTGGGTAATGACATCGCACAGGACACACGGAGCAGGTTCATTAAGGAGCACGGACGATCGATTATTTTGTGGCCTACGTTGGCCCACCTGATTCGATGGAGGGTACGGTACCTATTCTATGCTTTCTAAAATTGGTAAGCTGTTATCTAAGTAGGTACTGCTTCCTGCGAGAAAGTCTTCCCACGTGGTCTTTGCTGCAGGGTACAGCTTTTGGAAGATGAGGAGGTGGTAAATTGCTAAACCTCGAATATAAATCCTCTAACACCTCTTGCAGCGAGGCGAATCGATCGCTGACGCTTCTCTACTGAGTCTAGGGTCATAATTGTTGAGTCATCGGTTCGCACCACAGCCTTCTCTTTCTGATGCCGGACTTTTATTTCCAGACGGGTCATTTTTAGTCGTCTCCGCAGCATCCTGCTTATGGAAAACCATAACAAAAAAATTTCAGTCGCACTTTAAAACTTTTCACAAGAACCAAACCGGGGCGCGATCACGTCGGGGTCACTAAAATGTTACGCTATATATATTTTTTGATAGCGCCCGACGATTTAATTTAACCCATGAATCTGCAGCTGCTCAATTCAATGCGAAATATCCAAGTAGAAGCGTAGCATGAAAAACTCCGAAGAATGAAGTTGTATATCATACCACAGGCGAGAGGCGAGGCGGGGGTGACACAGGCCAATACAAGATGGGCTCGTGTGAAGCAGCTCTACGAAAGCCCACAATGCGCTACAAACACCAGTCAACCGCAAACAAAATAGAAAGTGCTGGTAAAAACCACCGCTGCTCATCCGTTTCAGATTTAATTTAGATTATTTTAAACAATGTTGCCTTTGGCTGCATGGCCCAACAATATTTAATATGGATAAATGTAGATTTTTATTCAGGACACATCAAAATGACATAAATATCGTGTGTGCAAAAACAAAAAAATGGCTATAAATATAATTTTTTTTTTTTATTTATTACGGCGGAAGAGAAAGATACAAAACGTATACATTTAGTTTATATCAACGAATCGTAAATACTTGTACATGTTGATGTTCATATTTTGCATATCTAGCATGAAAAATTGACGAAATAGTTAGAATGTTTTAATTAAGTTATTAAGTTTCTTAAAGTCTTTCGGGAACAGAGAATTTTATTTGCCATTCAGGAAGTCTTTTGGTCGACAAAAATAATTGTATCGATTGAAACCTCTAGTGTGGCGTAATATGAATCCTCTGGCGTTGAAAAACAACGTATTCACCTACCACCATATCGGCTCAACCTTACACTTAAAATATCACATCGCCCAAACTTATTTTGTACCCATCTTTTTCAAATTGTTGTTTACTAACGGATCTTTTTAAGGTTAAACATGGGTTCGCCAAGCTTCGGCAGGGTGCCAAGCTGTGTTCTAAAGAACTACACCGAGGCTCCTCGGATCCTCTTTTCCTTCTTTGCTTAGATTTAACAACTCATTTCCGACCGATTTCCGCCTTTTATTCACAGGGTGAATAACAACAAGACCCAGACGGACTTTTCGGTGCTAGCATCGTTGGACTGGCCACTGTTTGGCACCTTTTGCTGCTTGAGTTCACCCACCCTGAGTTGAGAGATGGATTTTGGTTTCTCAAGAAATATTTTGCTTTCCAAAAACTGACATTTCATCTCGCTTGGGATTTTTTCCTGGGTCTTTTAACTTCAAAAACATTTGTTCATGAAAAATTATATTATTTAAGTTTACTAATTTATAGTGTATAATAATTTTATTGAAGTACTATAATTTAAACAAAGCTCAATATTTAACGAACAACATTATATAAGCAATATGTTTTTTTACATTGACTGATGGCTGAAAAAACATTCGGCGTAATTAGTGTGCTTTTTGTGAATCGTTTTTATGATAAATATACCCAAATCGAAATGGTCACATTGGGTTGTTAATAGTTCGTCGTATTTGTATATTTTTTTGAAAGGGTAAGTTTACTGCTGTATTCATTCAATTATTCCTATTTTATTATATTAATAATGATGAATAAACATTATTTTATTAAATAAATATTTTCAGTTTTGGCTGTACTAGAAATTTTGACGTCTCAATTAATATCTTCATTTGTAAATATCTTAAATAGTTTTTTTTTTAAATTTGTTTTCAGCTTTTTGCTGAAAGCTAAATTGCTTTTAAAGCTAAGTTAAAGAAAAATAAATAAGATTTATAAATAATAAATATAATATAATAAATAATAAAGAAATACGACAAAAAATGCGTTTCAAATTAAGTTAAAATCGATGGGCATGGGCACAAAAAAAAATCAAAAGCAAAGCAAAAAGCAAGTGCAATTTTTTTTAAACCAGAATTTCCCTGGGTTACATCTCACGCCGTTCTCCTTTAGCCGGGAGCGTGCGCCTAGCGGAATTCAAGCTTCGCTTTCCGAGCGCCAAGCACCGTGATATTTGATGCGCTAGGTAAAAAAGCGGTCACTTCAATGTAAATTGGAATGATAGTTTTCCGCAGTTGGGAGTATGCCGCGCACATCGTTTACGAGCGCGGGATGTCCGTTTGGCGAGCATCAGGTCCGACAGCAGGACCCAAGCTTCCCTCCTGTGAAGACTGTCCGCCGACAGTCTCAAGTGCGAGAATTAAAGCGAGTCCGGTGGCTGTACGCGATAGCAACGCGAGTTTAAAGAAACAAGTGCGAAAGGATCCGGGATCCTTGGCATATCTAAAGCCCAGGGTAAATGAAGTCGTGTTGGTTCTTTACCCGAACACGACAGTTGTGATCCTGTGAATCAAAGCTTATGCGTGGGATAAAATGCAAAGCGTATGCATGCCGAGTTTGGTGACGAGGCGAAAGGAACTGTGAGTATGTCCTGAGCGGTGGAAAGAGCGTATCGTGTCCAAAGATAGCATACCTTTCACTATACTCTTTGAATAGGTCAATATTGCTGTTGCTGATGTTGCCCCAAAGTTCACAATCTTATTTCCAAACGCACTTAATGAACGTCTTGTAGAGCATGACCTTGTACTCTCAACGTAGTGGAAAGCTGTAGTTTACAAACAAATGTAGATGCCAGGACTTTTGTTTTATTAGTTTGCGCTTCGCTTCGTTGTGCGTCCTCCAGGTGAGGCGTTGTCAGATACACGACGAGATAAGTTTTTTTTTTTTATTAAAGCTTGGTTTTATTTATTGGATCATCTCTTTATGAGTCTAGCAATAAGGTTGCAAATTTTAAAATAATACATTATCTAACTGAATAGAGGCTACATGGTCCTAATAATTAGCGCTGGATTGGAAGGTCGTTGCGGGGAAGACAAGTATTGCTGGTTTGGATGTACTGATAGCCTGTTGTAGTACTTTGTTGTGATTTGTGGTATCTCTTCTCTGACGAGTGATATGTGAAGGTCCCTGTGAATGTTTACATTCCGAACGTACCACGGTGTCCCAGTGATGGTTTTGAGAATTTTTGATTGAGTTCTTTGCAATTTACCTACGCTGCTGTTACTGGCTGGTTTCAAAACGGTGTTGTATAGAAGTACCTTATAGTCGATGCTAAGGGGCGAGCGGCTATTGATAAGCCAGTGGAGGCTGCTTGCTTTGAGCTTTAAATGTGTTTTCTTGTCTTCGATATGGCTGCGCCAGGTAAGACGTCTATCGAGGTGTACGTCAAGATATGTTACTTCATTTGCTATCACTGTGTTGTTTTGAGTAAGTGGAAGGCAGTCTTGCCTGTTAATTGTGAACGTTACGTGTTTGCATTTTAGTTTGTTAACTTTGATTCACCAGTCGGATAGCCATTTCTCCTCTGCCACCAGGTGTTTACCAATTTGCGCCGTTGCTTGCTTGGGGCATCTCGAGCGGCTAAGGATCGCAGTGTCATCAGCAAAAGTGGATGTGGTTAGTTGCATGCTCGTTGGGATGTCCGCAGTGTAAATAAGAAGAGTATTGGCCCTAACACGCTGCCTTGGGGAACTCTGGCTCTGATGGTGTAATCATCTGCAAATCTGTCGGCTCTTTCTCCGTCGCTGCGCACCCAGTTGCCTGTGGATGTCCTAATTGGCATTGCACCATTCTAACAATGCGCTGAGTGATGAGTGTGCTCTCCAAAGTGGGAACTTGGAGCTCGTTGGGGATAACTGCTGTATGTAATGTTTTTGGGACCTTTCTTCTTCATGACGTAATGCAGCTGAGAGTCTCCGTGTAGCATCATTTAACCTTTGTTTTGCCGATGGTGATCTGTTGGTTTTCCAGTCTCGCCGTGAGCGTCGCTTTGCTAGAACAAGCTGTTCTATTTCAACGTTCGTGTATCTGTGATTGTACGAAATTGTTTGCGTTTGTGGAGTTGACATGCGAGCTGCTGCGACCAAGACGGATTCGAGATTGTTTGTGAATGAGTTGATATTAGCTTCGTCATTCAAACGTGGATTCAGCTCAATATGCGATTTCTAATCGGAATCCCAGTGCATTTATTTGTAAGATGAGTTTCTGCAAGTTGCAGTACATCGATATGGTTATTATTAAGGAATTGAATTAACTCGAGTTTGCGCTGTGAGACTCCGTCGCCTTTCCACAGTGCAATAAGGAGTTAATAATTCTGTTTTTGAGCAACAAGCAGCTCAATCAAAACGTTCTGGTTTCGCACAAGATCTTGCATAGTTGTCTGCATGAAAGTTTGATGAAATCCATCAAATTTTGTTGAAGATTACATATCATTGTTTCAATTTTGTTCGTAGACTGTTCACCTGGTTGATGAGGGGAAACTGATGATCGTGGTTTGGTGGGAGCGGTACTTCCCAGTTCCATTTTTAGAGCAGTTGCAAAGCTTACGGGTTTGTCAGTGAACTCATTATTGGCTGAAGATTTCACGGCTGTAGGGGGGAAGACATCACTCGTAAATTTCATAGGAGTTATATGTGAGCGAGCAGTGGTCACTCTTTGGTGTGTACGACTTTTCAGTTGCTTATAGACTGGACAGCCCCTGTAGTTGACCGTATGGTTACCTCCACAGTTTCCACACTGTTTGCTGATGGGATCCTCTTTATTTTTTGGGCATTTGTGGGAGTCATGAAGGCCTCCACAAACAACGCATCGGATTAGTTTACCCAAAGTGGAATCCATACAAAGTCCCATCCTTCTATCTTAAAAAACAAAGAAGTTATGCCATTTCCGATCAATCAGTAATATGGCAGCTATAGGATATACTTATAGGATACGACTTATATGCTGCCTGCAAAGGAAAGAAGGGTGTGTGCAAAGTTTGAAGACGATAGCTTTAAAACTGAGAGGCTAGTTTGCGTAGAATATATATACTTTATAGGTATATATTACACACTATTGACCAAAATTATAATACCCTCTGCAAGGGCTTTAAAAGTCCGGTAGTCCACAACGAAAGATCTATCTTAAGTAAAATTCATCGATGTCCTATATTTCTGATAATTTACTTGAGGACAAGCAAAAATTGCAATAATCGTAATGTCAACAGCCGCAGCATTGCAATAATCAGCAACACAGCACACGCGCATACACCTAACAATTTCAAACAGCAACTCAGCACACGCGCATATTCTCGAATTCTTAGGAAAAGAATCACGCTACCGTCCGTCGCTGGTGCAGCTCTGCCGACAGCGCTGCCAAAAAGTCTTAGCTAGCTCAGGGAAGAATTGCTTTAAGTTTGTCATTTTTAAAATTACCATCAAACAATAAAGAATCATACATAATTTCGTTACATCTTTTATTGAAAATAACTAATAGAAAATTAACTTATATCTGCACCACCTTATCTTGATATATGTCACCTTTCTCACTATATATGTAGGTTCGATTACTAGAGCACTTTCTGTACATTCTGCGTAAGTAGGGTAGCTTATTTTTGTAGACGAGACCATCCACCATCGTCACATGCCTGGGAATCGTATAGGAAAATACTAATAGGTCTGTTGACGTATCAGTTGTGTTATCTTTTCTGGTTTCGGGATTATGTTGATAGGATCATGACCCAATCCCATAATGGCAGATTTCTAATGTAAATTATTCCGCGAGCTAGTAATTTTTGTAATCGGTTGACTTATATTATGCCAAGCTTTTCTGACCGGGAATTGTACAGTTCCTCGTAAAAATTTTTTAATAAAAGTTTCTCAAGCCTGAGATGCTTTTTGCTTTTATATTCTAATTAATAAGAAGATATTGGGGGATAGAGCATGGGACTTGGGTACGGAAAGAATGGCCGCCAGGCATCGCCTCCCCCGCCATCGGCCCTAACTTTCCGTCTTTCTCGCTCAATGCTCTTAAGACTCTGTATTATCGCTGCTGCAATGGATGCTACGACCTACGATGCAAAGACATCTGGTTTTGCAGAACAACAAGATTTTCTGGTTGGACTAAGCAAACGTGCAAGCCGGCGGCACTTTAGAACCACGTGCTGGGCACCATCGACGATAGAGCTCCCGCACTCCCTGAACCAGTCCTTCTCGTGGTGGCCAAAACGTTTCAAGTATTGGGGGGAGGAGCCATGCCCATTCAGGACCTGGGTCACGTAGAAGTCAAACGGCCCATGGCATCGGAGTTCCCACTTTCTGAGATTGAGGGATGAGGATATGCGTCCAGCGTCCCTTCGTCGCCTGCCAAACTATGGGCGTTTTTTCCCTGGCCTGTAAACTGCACCTACCCCTCTCCTATAGCTAGGCGTATTCATTGCCTCTGCCAAAATAGTTGCGTCGTACTGTATTTGCGCCGACGCAACGCTCAGAAAGATGCTTCTGTACTGTCTCGGGCCTCTAGTATTCAGGAGGATCCTGGTGAGACCCCTGGAAGTGGCTGGATATACTCCAGGGGCTCTCGAAAGGAAGCCGGGCGTCGATCATCTCCCTGCGGTGTTTTACGGTCTAATGGAAGGCCATTCCACCAATATCTTTGAGCGCCGTTTCCAGCACCTTGCGGCTGATGGTTAGCACCGCTTGCGTCTCATGAGGCAGCTTTGCCTTGGTAAGTTATTCGTCAACGACTTCAGTTTGACGTTCCTGTCCAGAAGTGTACATTTATTTTTATAGGGAGGGTTTTTTTTAATTTGGCCATTTTAGAAGCATGTATCTTGTATTTTTATAGTTTGTCACATCATCACATTGTCAACCGGCTTTGTGAAATTTCGGTTTTAGATGACGGACCAATGTGATCCGGTATTTGTAGGTGATATGCGGAGGGAAACAGGGGTAGTTGCCGAGCTAATTTTAATAGTTCTTATTTTTCGAGCAGAACGTCAGCATTGTAACAGTGCAGGATGATGATAACCCAGCGGTCGTATAAATGCTTTCTTCCATTGTTTTGGCGATTTATTGCGGAGTTATTTGCGACTGGGAGTGCCAAGAAGTTTTCCGACTGCAAGGGGAGACTGATTTGTCTAACTGTTCGGTGCTTTTCAGAGAGTAGAAATAGAGGTAGCAATAGCTTAACGTTATCAACTTATAAATGATGTGGTTTCTGAAGCACTTCAGGGGTTTGTCGGGAGTTTAATTAGTATAAGCGAGCGGCAGCTCACTATGCACTGTGACGGCTTCGGAGCAAGCATCGGTCTCTAGTTTATTAAGGGGAAGGATTTTGCTTCCCGGGCGTGTAAAATACTTTGTGCAGAGACAATACCGTGCCTATTCCATTTGCCAAACCGTCGCCGGTCGGGTCAAATGGTAACTTAAAATCAGGGTACAAGCATAACGCCTATCGACGCCGGGATATTTTTGCAGGTGATCGAATGCTCTGTGCTGGGATTCATTGAACCTATTAGCCACATTTTTAGACATATTCTTACTAACATTCCCATTTTTGCCTTTCAGGATGGCAGCAAGTGACGAAGCTTTTGTAATAGCTCGCCAGGGCAAAATGGACATGAGACTTAACAGATTTTTTGTTTCGGGGAACTCTTTATAGATCTAACTCTTGAACGATGAATGTATAATGTAACGATCCTCGATGTAACGATAAATCCTAAACATTCAAAGATTTTTTTGAAGAACTTCGTTATTAGAACACACAATATGTGCTCGCTTTCACTTTCGGAAAATATAATGACATCGTGCTCATACACGTAACATATTTTCATACATAAGCCCTTAGGTATATATTGCCTGCGTATTGCCAACCCAAAGCATAGACGACAAGTGGGGCGTTTATATGGGGACCTCAAAGGCCTAAATATACCGTTGCTAAAAAGTTCTTAGATGTTTTTATTCACTATGTCTGCTGCCACCATAGAGTGGGGCTACAACTTGGATTAAACGGGTTTCTTCGCTCACAGTACAAATTGTAGCGATGACCGAGGTGTTAAAAGTGACGACTCGTTAGACGTCGAAAACACATTGATTAATTTTACAATAACGTTTTTGAATTCTGATTTCGGCAGCAATCTGGCACCATTATAACATCGATTTTAGTGAAATTCACATCACAATCAAAACACCATGAAACCATGGTCATTGTATGTATCTAATAAAAAAAAATGATGCTTTTAACCCAAAAATGTGCATAAAGCATTTGTTTTTTACTCTGTTGGAGCCGTGGGTAGAGCTTACAGTAAAAGGGGATTCGACAGGCATTGCGTTATTAGTTCCTTTACGGGCTTAATGTAATTATACCCTTGCAGAGGGTATTATAATTTTGGTCAAAAGTGTGCAACGCAGTAAAGGAGACATCTCCGACCCTATAAAGTATACATATTCTTGATCAGGATCACCTCCTGAGTCGATATAAGCATGTCTGTCTGTCCGTCTGTCTGTCTGTTTCTACGCAAACTAGTCTCTCAGTTTTAAAGCTATCGTCTTCAAATATTGCACACACCCTTCTTTCTTTTCTCAGGCAGTATATAAGTCGGAACGGCCGGGATCGGTCGACTATATCCTTTAGTTATATTCTTAAGTTAGTTTTAAGTTACAAGAATGGGACTTTGTATGGATTCCACTTTGGGTAAAATAACTCGACATGCCAAATTTCATAAAGATCGGCCGACTATATACGACACTCCAAGCATGCACTTAAATGGGGTGGGATCTTTCCACCTTCCCTCAATTATGTTTCGGAGATCGGCTAACTTCAAGTTGTCTGTTCCAATCAGTACCATTGAATTAGTATTAGTGTTTGATACAATCGGCAATCGTTGCTGATCTATATAACATATACATAGGCTAACAACTTATATGTTTTACCTATTGAAGATATTTTTGTCTATAAGTATGTATGAGCCTTCATCTAGAAATGTAAATGTGTCAATATAGGAGTTGGCAGTGTACATTTTAATCGGGATGATACGAAAATATTGTTCTGCTCCGGGTGGATAAGTTCGGTGTTTACGCTCGCAACAATTGCCGCGGCTAGCTCACATAGTTTGTAAATATTGCACCGCTCGGCTCCGCCGTCGAACGTTCGTCCTCCCGACAAATATACACGCCCACCCAAAGCTTTCTCCTGGCAGGACGTGTTGCCTTAGTGCCATACGCCGGTTCGGCTAACGGTTCCCTCAGTTTGGGCTCACGTGCTTCAGCTGTGGGGCCTATGCTTTTTCTTCCTTGCTGCTGTCGCTGATCCTGTTGTTGTTGTCATTGTTGTTGTCGCTCCTTTCGTTGTTGTTGTTCCTGCCATTGTTGTTGCTCCTGTTGTCGGTGCCGCCATTGACCCGCTCATGTTGTTGCCGTTGCCGTTGATCGGCTTTCTCTGTTGTCGCTCCTGGCGGCAGGATTAGGACACGAAGGGCGTTCCTACCCCTGAGGACACCCCGATTGCGTTCGCCACTCGCTGTCAAACACTTGCGTGCATACGCTTTGCAGGATCTATGGTCGACCAGAGGTTGGGCGTCGCGCCTCCGTCACTCCAGGTGATCGCTGTGCCTACACCCCAGCGAGCCTGGATCAGGAATCCCCTGACTTGACCGGGGTGTCCCTGGTTGGTTTTATATGCGGGCATGAGTTCCCGAGCTGGTCACCCCTCGCTTTACAGGATCAACAGTCAGGAATCGATAAGGCATACACCAGACCGATCCGTCGCTACCGCTCCGACACCAGGATATCTGTCGTCCGGGAGTAAACCAACCCGACTAGATTTACCCTGGGCTTCAGTTTTTCCGCGGATCCTTAATCATTTCTCCACTTGCTCCTTGTTTTATCCTCGCGTTATGACTCGCGTACAGCCGCCGGACTTACCCACAGAGGGTCCTTGAGCCACGGGTCACAGATCCTTGCGCACTCATTCTAAATCCCTTGCGCACTCGTTCTAAACTTAAGACTATCGGACCTACCCGCGGGGGCTCTTTCAGCCTATACTCCTTATTCCTCCAAGGAACTTATCCATGGGGGGGTCCTTCAACTCAAGACTTCCACCTTTCCTAGAAGACTCGGTCTCGATTTGCTCCAGTAGCATTCCTTATATAGCGCCAAAACGCCTTATATATAGCGCATTATATATATATTATATAGCGCCTTATATACTGCCGTTATATAGTAGTTAGTCCTTGTAACTTTCGCTTCTTGCCGATAATCCTCCTGCTTTCTTTGGCCTCCGGCTTGCATTGTTGATGCGCAGTTCATCGGTCTTCTTTTAGACACTTCCCTCGCACTCCACCTTTGACCGATCCAATGCCGTTCGTGCATTTCTTCCCTTCCGCACTTTCAAAACCGTTTTTGTTTTCTTCTCTTTTTATACCCTTGCAGGGGTTATTATAATTTTGGTCAAAAATGTGCATCGCAGTGAAGGAGTTCTCTATCAGGATCGCCTCCTGAGTCGATATAAGAATGTCCGTCTATCCGTCCGTCCCTCTGTCTGTTTCTACGCAAACTAGTCTCTCAGATTTAAAGCTATCGTCTTCAAACTTTGCACACACCCTTCTTTCCATTGCAAGCAGTATATAAGTCGGAACGACCGGGATCGGTCGTCTTTATCCTATAGCTGCCATAAAACTGATTGATCGGAAATGGCATAACTTCGTTGTTTTTCAAGTTAGAAAGATGGGACTTTGTATGGATTCCTCATTGTAAATAAATTAAATAATAAATTTAAAGAAATAATTCGATAAATCGGTCTACTATATGCCATATAACTGAATGATCGGGAATGCCATTCCTTTGTTAGCTAAGTTAGCTTTCCTTTTCTTGTTTTATATATATATTTTTTTTAAACTTTTTTTTGTGTATATTTTTTTTTGTAATAATTTATATATACATCTTCTCTTTCTTCGTGCCGACGTGACGTAGCACGGTTATCACTGTCGACACAAAGTTCACTTCCTTGTACGGCCCGTCGTACTGTGGTTTTAAATTCGCCGCGAATCCTTCAGCCGCTTTGGACAATCGATGCTCCTTCGCCCACACTGTGTCCCCAATTTTTGCCCTTCTCTACCGCGTCTAAGGACGTTGTAGTGCCTATCTTTATTCTGCGCCGCTCGCTCAATGTTCCTTCGCACCAGCTCAAACACCTCCCGGAGCTTTGCTGCGTTCTCTAATCCTTGAATCATTCTCTGAACTCATCCTTGTCATATAATGCCTTCGTATATAGAATCCGCACTCTGGGGGCAATCGCCTGGAACCTGGCCAGAACACTCGTGCAACGAGGGATCGTCACCGGATACCAACTGCTGACCCGGAACTTTTAGCGACAGCGCTGCGACCAGGCAAAGGCTTAAGCCTAAAGTTTTAACCCTATGTTCCGCAAGTTAGGGTAAAGTTTTTAAACCAACATCTTGCATTTGCTTGACCGAAAGAAGATTGTGGGAAATATCTTGACTATATAAAACATTTTTTAGAGTAATTTCTGGCCCACTCATTGTTTGTAACTGTCAATACCCTTAGCTGTTGCTTTAATATTGGTATCGCACTTAGCTACTGCAATTTCAATTTGAGTTTTAAAATGGATAAAGCTGTCAAATAAATTGATATATTTTATCATTTGATCAGAAGCACCAGAATCAAGTATTAACGAAATATAATTTCTTTTAATAGCTAAGCTTTTCCCGATCACAATTGCAAAACCACCTTGTGGTTGAGGAGTTCAACTTGAGCCTGTTTTGATTTTTCAGACGGCTCGACTCTTAATAATATACAAAATCTACATTAAAGAAAGTGGTCGGTCGACCACCTCTAGATCTGCTAATTTATATTAAAAAAAATGGAACATCTCTCAGTTATTCTCGGAGGGGCATTTTGGACACTATTCCAGTCAATAACGAGTGGTAACCTTATACTTGCGGATATTTTAGTGTGAAAATGAATGCAAGAACCTAGTGGCTGTCTACCCCAAAAACCGTTCGGATATCGGTGTTGGTGTTTTGGAGTACGTTGTTAAAGGCCCTTTTTATATATTAAAAGGCCACAAGGGCGTATTCCTTTTTTGAGAGTGCTCGGTGGTCGAACTGAACCCACAGGATTCCTTTGCTACCATAAGTCCATACCCTGTAACGGGCAAACATAACCTTGGTTAGAGATAAACCGGAGCATAAGTAGAGAAGTGAAAAGGCGGACATATCTAAATCCACTCGGCTATTGATGCGAATATATCACTGTGCAGAGCTGTCCACATAAGTGACGAGCTGCAATTTCTGTGTTAGTTCGATCTAAATAAATGATAAACCAATCAAAACGTAGTAGTTATTTAAATAAGTTCCATTCCGTAACTCTGTAAGTTCTAGCGAAATTGAGTTATTGAAATTGTAATTGAGATAAAAGTTATCGACTCAATATAGAACATTTCTTTAAATAGACTTAATTGCAAAACACTCCAAAAATTCGTTATTCGTATCTAATTTATCGATGAGAAATAAGATTTTCACCCCGTTTTTCTAATTTTTCCATTTATTTCACCTTATATCAGCATATCAACATATAAATTTGGGATGTTTTTGTTTTACTAAAATATGAGATAATTTTTTTTACATATTTTTACTCTTGTTCTGCTCATTCTTGGTTCTCCTCCAATGCTTTCGATCTAAAGCTTTGTAACTTGGCGCTTAAATAATAACATTGATGTTAATCGCTCAGTGATCAAATTGATTTGTGATTCTGAGTCTAGCAGGGCTCAATATTTAGCTACTTTTCCGTTCTATGCCTGGACCGCTATCTTTTCTGTTGCAAGAAGATTGTAATTCTCGTTAGCCGCGGCACCGACAGTTGGAGACTGAGGGCTTGTGAATTCCAGGTGCAACAGGGTGTGATGTTTTTTGTCCCACTTGCAACAATTTCTACCTTTGCATTCCTTTGGTTTGTGGTCGGTCTTAAAACAGTTGGCACATTTTTTGTTTTTGTACCCAATTTAATTTTTCGGATACTGTTTTTGCGCGGAACTCCTCACATTTATATAACGAGTGATTTGGAGCCTTGCAAAAGTAGCACGATGATTATCTTTCTGACGTACTGGACGGGCACGCCAGATTTTTTGACTGCTTTTTAAATGATGCCGTTGTCTTTCCTGAGCTCAAGATTCTGATTCTTTGCTCCAAGAATCCCAGCATCGTTTGTAGGATCTCTTCTGTCTACTACTAGTTGTCAACTGTCTGTCAAAATAGATCCCTATTAATCATGTCAAGCTTATCGGAACTGGGCTCTGATGAAGTAGCCGACAAATAACAGTATTCGAAATAAGACGAGGATTAGAAAGAGCGGATTTTAGTTACCACATTTTATTTACTGCTGTCATGTAAGTATCATGGACCATGGAGGAAAATATATCATGAAATTGGGTCTATTTCTCATCCTCATCAAATTTTGGAATGTTTATCCGGGCCACTTGCACATCAACGCTACGTGTTGTAGGTCTAACCTTTACCGCAAGTGCAGAACGACGACACGGGACTGCTCTTGAACTTGATTTTCTACTTGTTCTTGAGCTTCTTTTTTTCGACTCGTGCCTTGCTTAGCTTGTCTCGGTTGCTTTCGAATGATTGCTGGCTTTATAATGATTTTAGGAGCTATGCTTTCCATTTTTACGTTCTTCATTTCTAACCGTTAGGAGTATTTTATTTGCAGCTAGTGTTCTAGTAGCTGGATGTACTCCGACTCGCTCCCGAGAGTGGTCGAAGAAACTGAGCCCTTCTTTGATGAACTGATGGAAGTGTGGTGGCTCTAATCTACGACAGCGTAACACTGTTCTATTGCTTTCTTAGCAGGAGTCTGAAATTTATATTGTGGAACGATAGAAATCACTATTCGTTCCTTTCGATTCTTGTTCGATTGGTGATCCTGGTCTTGCATGATCACGCCGGAGTCACCAAAATGTTAATTTTTAATGATTGAGTTTAAGCATAGGGTACATAAACCGAATGTTGGTTTGTTGCCGCTCCTTGCACTTGAACAAATTGGACGTGGAGAAATAAATGAGTTCAGAATAGATTTGTCTGAGACTGACTTTATTAATATAAAAGTTTAATATTTATAGCTAATTTGATACATGGATATTGCTTATGTGCAAAATTCATAGAAATATAGCAAAAATGTAAAAATGATAAATTTACAATTCAAAAGCATAATATTTAGCAATATTTAGGCGATTGCATTAAGTTGGAATGTCAGCAGTTTTTTGCTGCCGTTTCAGTTTGGTGTTTCTGTACTCTTCCTTAAGTCATCGTTCTTTATGTAGGCTATAACCTAATATTTTCTTTATTATGTTTTTATAGTGCTTATGTTTTTGTTGTGTATATGTTCTTGTTACTTAATATTAAATGGTAATTTCTTAACAACAGGTACAAGTAAAATATTTTCCTAAAATGATTTCATACGTTCTGCTTAAAATAAACCTCTTTTATATTATACTTGCAATATAAAATTTGCAAGTATCTTCAAACTATTTAAATTTTAAGGGATGGGCATCGATTTTTTTTATAAGTTTTAAGATTAGACAATGATGGGCATTGATGGGCAATGGGTATGGTTTTTTCTTTACAATTTTTAATGTTTAAGATGTCGGCATTGATGCGCATGAATTTTTTTGTTAAATTTTTAAGTTTTAAAGTCAGGGTAACGATGGGCACCATTTGGTTTTTTAATTTAAAAAAGATTTTAAATTTAAAAAGTAAATGGTATTTAAAAATTCTAACAGATGCGCATTGGTTGAAACAGGGGTTTTTTTCGATTTCAGGAACAAAAACTTCAAAATTCTTAATTCATTCATTTCTTAAAAAGTTTTAACTTTAAATAATTTCAAAACGGGAGGGGGCATTTGAAAATATTGATGGGTATTGTTTATCACACTATTGGACACCGATTTCAGTAGTTTGAATAGTATTTGAAGTAGTTGAATAATTTTTTTTTTTATTTTTCTTTATATGCCAAAAAAATTACTTAAACTAAAAACTTAAATATTTCAAAAAGTAACAGT
This sequence comes from Drosophila atripex, assembly GCA_035045925.1. NCBI lineage: Eukaryota > Metazoa > Arthropoda > Insecta > Diptera > Drosophilidae > Drosophila > Drosophila atripex. The sequence continues at coordinate 193,999 of JAWNOP010000031.1, forward strand.
TTTTCAAAATTCCAAACAGTGTCCATTAATGGACAAACATTTTTATTATGATATTAAAAAAAAATTCAAAAAGTCGATTTTTGCAAATTGTCCAACGTTGTTCAATTTAGAATAGTTTCGAAACGGGAATTGGGCAAATTAAAAAAAAAATAATAAAAAAATCTAATTTTAAAGTTTTAGAAAATTTTTCAAAAGTTTTAACTTTTGAATAATTTCCGAACAGGAGGAGGCGTTTGAAAATATTTATGGGCTTTTGATTGGCAACCGATTGCACCCTTTGTTTTCAAAATATGTCATTTTACCCGACCCAACTTCTTGTAGCTAAGTTTGTTGTGGTTTGTACGAATATGAATACGATGCAGATGCTAATGTATGATCAATAGCCGTGAAGGAGTTATGGGTGGAGTGATCTTAAGTTGAGACGTCATTGAGTATATTTTAAAATGTTTGTGACTTCTTCAAGTTTATACCCTCTACAGTTATGTCAGGGTGAGCCCCACATTGGAGTCCAAGACTTGAAGTCTCCAACATATTAGATGGGCTTGCTGTAAGATCTACTAGTTGAAGAATATCGTTGACTCCTATGGATTGGAATGTGTGTTAGGAGTTGTGTTAGTATTTCAATACTTAGAGAGCTATACATAGGGCTGATTGGGTTATGTGGAATGTCTTTGCGAAGGGATACTGGCTTATACTTGTATGCTTAACATTGATATTATAGATACATAGACTTCGATTTTTCCCTTTATGTGGAAGGAATCCTACATTATTCCTCTGCATAAAAAAGGGAAATCCGATGGAAGAAATTATATTGGCATCTCTAAATTGTCAGCAATTCCAAAGCTTTTCGAAAAACTTATCACTCCACATTTTCAACACCTATGTAGTTCAAGAATATCCCCGTGCCAACATGGCTTTATGAAGCGCCGCTCCACCACCGCCAACTTATTGGAGCTCATGTAATTTTACTCATGTAATTTTATCGATCTAGCCCTCACCAGGCTACGTAATTTCTCTATGGGAACGCCATAGAAAGTTTAACTCAGGTTTACGATATGGGAGTCCTATTAGATTTGAAACTTAAATTTACCGACCATATATCCACCATGGTTAATAAAGCTATGGGTGTCCTTGGTTTTATTAAACGATGGTCAAAAGAATTCAATGACCCTTACATTACTAAAACTTTATACACATCATTGGTCCGTCCAATTCTTGAGTATGGATCGTGTGTCTGGAGTCCTCAATACGGAGTACACCGAGATCACATTGAATCTGTACAAAAAAACTTCTTTATTTTCGCACTTAGGGGACTTTATTGGGATGCAAGTCTTCACCTTCCCTCCTATCATAGTAGACTTTTATTAATCAACTTACCATCGTTAACAAATCGTAGAACGATGCTGGGTGTCATGTTTCTATTTAATCTTATTAATGATAATGTAGACAGTCAGCATTTACTAACACGCTTAAATTTCAACGTTCCTAGTAGAAGGACTAGAATCTTTCGTCCTCTTATCCTTAGTCAATGTAGTTCGTCATATGCCCAACACGATCCGTTCAGGGTACTATGTTCGGACTACAATGGTCTCTACCACACTTTGTCACTTTGCTCTACTAACAATCCTAAATCCTATATACTAAATGCCTTATCTCTGCAACACTCTTCCTCGTGATTTCTTACTCTTATTCTTCTCGTTTGCTTTCTCGGATCTATTCCCGCGATTAGAGGGGATCTATCCCCGTACGTTATGCGGCAGCGTCCCTCTGGGCTGTGGGCTGTACGTATGCAGTGGGAACTGCGCGAAAAAAATTATTGAAGTATCCAATAAATTACTGATGGCTTAGATGGTAAATGCCTGATAATAATAAAAGTTTCCTGCAGCAAATAGTTGTAGTTCGTGGTAATTGTTAAAATAACCATTCACGTCCCGCTTTAGTAGAATAATAGACATAAATGGCAAAAGAGAGCGGATATTATTAAGTGGAAGGAATAGTAAGGTAGTTAAGGATTGACGAAATTATATATCGCTCATATTTTGGTTTTTGATTATTTGAATTAGTTTTTTGAGAGGTTAGTTTGTTTTAAATATAAGATGTTGGGCTGTTAGATTCATGGTCACATTTATTTGTTGTAAAGTGCAAATTATGCTGGGGGTAGATTTTATTTGTTTTGATTAGGTAAAGTAGATTGATTTGGCTGATATGGGCTTGTAGGAGACTGGGACTGCGTGTCCCAGCAATTGCGACCCAGCAGATCTTTGGATCCTTGGGGTTTGGTGGGTAAGGTTTGGTTTGCACCACGTGGATTCAATAAGAAAAAACACCGATCGGGACCCGCTTCAAAAAGATAAGAGACATCCGCTGGCGACCAGTGATAGTGAAAAACTGTATTTAATACTTTTAAAATTTGTATTTTAAAATTTACTTGTTAACACTTACCAATATATATTTGTATCTAATATATTATTTTGCTTTAAGGATCAGCAATTTATAAAAAGTCAATATTGCTCAACGTATTCTCGAGGGTCTTCTAAAACCAAATTAACTGTAAGTGACCAATTTCGTCATCAGCTTCAATCCTTAATAGATGTTCTGCAGAATACAAATCCCTGGTACGTTTAAACATAATTTATTTAATATCGATTTATTTACATGTGATATTATTACTTACATTAATATTATTAATTTGTATGTGAGCTGTTTAAGACCAAAAATGGTGAATCACAACCATCAACCAAACCAAACAACCACAAAAAAAAGCCTGAATATAATGTTCAGCAGCGACATTGTTGCTCTTTCTAGAGCCAATGCAATGTAAAATATCAAATATTTCTAGTTGTCCCACGCCGCGGTCGGTGACGTCAGTTGCCACTGGCTTATTTTTCTTAACCATTAGGCATAGTGAGAGAACAATCTCGGTTATTAGCGGTCCGTTAAAGCCACGTTAGCCAATATGTATCAGTTAAATGAATAATAACTGCAAGGCCGGTGTTTCGTTTTCGTACACTTCGACTTTCAAAAGTCGTACCGGATCGCATACGTGATTCGCGATCTCGCGATTTGAGGGAAATTGGCACCCGCCCAACCGACCGAGGGGAGCTGCCGCTTAACGTAACGTACAGACAAACTCGACACTCAGCATCGTTCTACGGTTTGTTAGTGAAGGTAAGTTGATTAATAACAGTCTACTGTGACAAGACGGGAGGAGAACGCCTAAGGGCGAATGTAAGAAAGTTTTTTTGTACAGATTTCATGTGATCTCGGTGTACTCAGTATTGGGGACACCAAGAATCCGACGGACCAATGATGTATATAACGTTTATGTTATGGACCCGTACATATTAAATTCTTTTGACCATCTTTTAATAAAACTAAGCACACCCATAGCTTTATTAACCATGGTGGATATATGGTCGGTAAATTTAAGTTTCAAATTTAATAGGACACACAGATCTTTAACCTGAGAAAGTTCTCATAGAGAAAGTTCCCATAGAGAAAGTACATAGCCTGCTTAGGACTAGATCGATAAAATTACATGAGTTTATATTTCGATCCATTTAGCTTAAGGTTATTTACTACATCAATTTTGAAATTTATCCAAATCGGATTGAAGTCTAGATTGGACGCTAGTAAATCTATACTGAAGACAAAGCTTTACGTCATCAACGTACACCCCCCCGATGTGACGCGGACTAAACGCGAAGAACATCTTGAAAGATTTTGTCACACATCCGTGACAAAAGATGTTAGCTCCAGTAAGTGGGTAGTAGTAAAGCGGCGCTTCATAAAGCCATGAGGCTTTAATAAGGAATTATTGAACTACAAAGGTGTTGCAAATGTGGAGTGATAAGTTTGTCAAAAAGCTTTGGAATTACTGACAATTTAGAAATGCCTCTAAATTTGGCAGCGTCAAATTTTTCCCTTTTTTATGCAGAGGAATAATATAAGATTCCTTCCACATGAGTAAAATGAAAAGTAATATGAATTTAACTAATCAAATAATAATTTGATGCCGATCGACTGACCCAGTACTGAGTACAGACGGCGCCACCAGCAAGCAGCATTGTCAACACCAGCGGAATCATGAAATATGAAACGCATGACCAAGTGGTCCGAGTCAGCAGTCAGAGTCAGCAGTTGACCGGGCTAACCGTAACGGAAGTACGTCGATAACATTGACCTACTAACCCTAGACATAGGCATACTTTGTTCAATAACACATTTAGATATAGATATACTTAGAATCATATATAAGAGCGGTTATTCTGAAATAAAGATAGTTGCGAATACAGAATCAATCGTCTCGTTACTCTGTGCTAACTATAGCACTTAGACGTAATCGCCTTCAAGCGCGCTTCCATGAACGGACCATCGTAGGACTCTCGATACGTCACTTGCCGCTGAGTGTTGCTCCCGTGGCACGGACCGCCAGCAAGCAAGCTCCATACGTACTCGTCGCTGAGTGTTGCTCCCGTGGAACGGACCGCCAGCAAATCGCCGATACGTACTCCTCCGAATACCGATCCAGTGAAACGGACCGTCGACAGGAACCCCCTTGTACCTCCGTGTGGTACCTCAGACCAAGGACCACAGCTAAGACCACAGCTGAGGTGCGTCAACGAACCCCCGGCCATCCCCGCACATCAACCACTGCCTGGGTCAACCAGGTAGTTTTTAGTCAGACGTTCTATAGGTTTGACTACGACTCCGGGACCTATCGTTAGTCCCGTGAGTTCAATTTCGACACTAGTGGCCGCATAACGCTCTGCGTATTCGCACAGCGAACTCTACTGTAGTCTACAGAAATTAACAATCCACTTCCCCTTCGCAGTGTTCTATCACGTCTAAAAGTGGTGTACTCACTTCAAAAAACTTTAAGAGTTTAAGACTAGCGAAAAAGTTCTTACAGAGGACTCAAATATCAGTTCACTGAAACGAAGGCAAGAAGGATGGCTCGATGATCTCGAGGACTTCCTATGTAATCGAACTGAAGGAAAGAAGGTATCGCCTTACACCAGGCACCATATGAAAGAGTTATGGAAACAGATTGTGGACGGCCATCATGACCTTCTTGAATTGGATGAATTGGATTTCTACAGATGGACATACTAGCGATCGATTCCAGGTCGTGCGAGCGAAATATTTTGCTTTTTTAAGCGAGGAACCACTAGAATGAGAGGGAACCACACACAGGCGGTCTTCCGCTTCAACGTTCGTGGCTCCGCCGGTCGAAATTCCAAGATTTGACGGAGATTACCGGCATTGGCTTCGATTTTCCGAAATTTTCATGAAGTTCATCCACAATCAAGACTATAGCGATGCAGTAAAATTCCGGCATTTGGTGAATCAACAAACCTAATCTCAACAGCAATTGGCGGACAGACCAGTTACAAGGATGCCTGACAACGGCTAACGAATCGATACCACAATGAGCGGTTGTTGATCAAGTCCGCGATCCAAGAGCTTTTCGTACACCCCAGAACAGATGGATCAGCGGATCAGCTGCGAAGCTTACATGATAGCGTGCTCCGAACGGTGTTACCAACCGCCCAAATGGCAATACGTGGACCAGCCGGACCCCCTTTGCAATGCCGCGTACTCCTAGATTCAGGATCACAAGTAAACATAAGGTCTCAGGAATTAGCAACCAAGTTAGGAGTACAATCAATACCCGCCGACATGAGCATCAGGGGCATTGGAGGGATGCAGACAGTGACAGCCCGAGCAGTATTGAACATAATGTCGTTAAATACGAATTTTAAAACACAAGTAATTGCATATATCTTATCAGAGCTATTGCCAAACCAACCATCGCAACCAATTGAGCGCCCAAAAAACATTCCATCAGGATATCGGTTGGCAGATCCCACGTTCACGGATCCACAAGGCATTGATCTTCTGCTCGGAGCCGAATACATCCCACTACTGCTTGAGCCACGACTAATAAACCAAGGGCAGGGGCAGCCATTGCTTCAGAAGACGAAATTTGGATGGGTTATGATGGAGCCAGTACGACCGGAATCAGTTCATGATTCCAAATCAGAATAAGTCGTCCTAAATCACGCCGCTTAGGCATCGGAAGCTAGCGAGCCACGCTAGGAAATCCTGGATAGATTATCTGGAAGATTACAGAATTCCCCGCCCATGGCGGATCAACAAGGAGAGCCGCCAAGTTTGTCACCTCACGACTGAAGAGCACACAGGGCAAGAGCCAGTAAACAACGGGAATTCAAGGAGTTGAGTCGGTGGAGATTGTTGGCACCTAGTGCCAAGACCTAATATCTTGGCACCGAATGCCAATATAGTAGTATGAATAGTAATATGAATTTAACTAATCAAATAATAATTTGATGCCGATCGACTGACCCAGTACTGAGTACAGACGGCGCCACCAGCAAGCAGCATTGTCAACACCAGCGGAATCATGAAATATGAAACGCATGACCAAGTGGTCCGAGTCAGCAGTCAGAGTCAGCAGTTGACCGGGTTAACCGTTACGGAAGTACGTCGATAACATTGACCTACTAATCCCTAGACCTAGGCATACTTTGTTCAGTAACACAATTAGATATAGATATACTTAGCATCATATATAAGAGCGGTTATTCTGAAATAAAGATAGTTGCGAATACAGAATCAATCGTCGCGTTACTCTGTGCTAACTATAGCACTTAGACGTAATCGCCTTCAAGCGCGCTTCCATGAACGGACCATCGTAGGACTCTCGATACGTCACTTGTCGCTGAGTGTTGCTCCCGTGGCACGGACCGCCAGCCAGCAAGCTCCATACGTACTCGACGCTGAGTGTTGCTCCCGTGGAACGGACCGCCAGCAAATCGCCGATACGTACTCCTCCGAATACCGATCCAGTGAAACGAACCGTCGACAGGAACCCCCTTGTACCTCCGTGTGGTACCTCAGACCAAGGATGAAGGGAGGATGCTCCCTTCCCCACCACAGCTGAGGTGCGTCAACGAACCCCCGGCCATCCCCGCACATCAACCACTGCCTGGGTCAACCAGGTAGTTTTTAGTCAGACGTTCTATAGGTTTGACTACGACTCCGGGACCTATCGTTAGTCCCGTGAGTTCAATTTCGACGCTAGTGGCCGCATAACGCTCTGCGTATTCGCACAGCGAACTCTACTGTAGTCTACAGAAATTAACAATCCACCTCCCCTTCGCAGTGTTCTATCACGTCTAAAAGTGGTGTACTCACTTCAAAAAACTTTAAAGCTTCAGATCTCCGACTTTAACAAAGTTTTTGTAAATACTATAATGTAAGATGCAAAGGAAGAACTTTCAGAATACAGTATGCTCTGTGGGAGTTTCACTCCCACAGGTTAGGTAATTTTTTTCTTCACCGTACTTGGCTGATGTTCTTGGATTCTTGGCCCATCACAGCGTCCCCGAAAAACTGGAGAAAAACTCGAGCCCAAAGCACAGTTTAAGACTAGCGAAAAAGTTCTTACAGAGGACTCAAATATCAGTTCACTGAAACGAAGGCAAGAAGGATGGCTCGATGATCTCGAGGACTTCCTATATAATCGAACTGAAGGAAAGAAGGTATCGCCTTACACCAGGCACCATATGAAAGAGTTATGGAAACAGATTGTGGACGGCCATCATGACCTTCTTGAATTGGATGAATTGGATTTCTACAGATGGACATACTAGCGATCGATTCCAGGTCGTGCGAGCGAAATATTTTGCTTTTTTAAGCGAGGAACCACTAGAATGACAGGGAACCACACACAGGCGGTCTTCCGCTTCAACGTTCGTGGCTCCGCCGGTCGAAATTCCAAGATTTGACGGAGATTACCGGCATTGGCTTCGATTTTCCGAAATTTTCATGAAGTTCATCCACAATCAAGACTATAGCGATGCAGGCGTGTGTCTCGGATCTCTTCGAACTTGTTTTACGTGGCTTGTTCCACACTGAAGGGATTACAACTACGGCACTCGAATATACCTACAAGTAGGCATATAGTGCATGGGCACGGATGATACGCCTGCCAGCGCCCCAGATTAGAAGCTATAGCTATATACATAGCAACTATCCTGGTACCTTTCGAACATGCGCTTGCCGGGCAACATATTCCCTCTGGATAAGAGGCGAGGTGTATCTATCACCTCTGCTGATCTATGGGTCACAGCACCCGAGTTGTATAACGCAACTCCACGTCGAATCCGAAGATTCTACCCGCGATTTGGGTATCAACCACAGCCACCACGATACTCCCACTAGGGGGCCTACCTCAATGGCAGTGCTTGGACACACTATCCAACCCGTGGCACCGAAGTTTGTGGGCTCGGTGACCCACCCCTTTAGCTCCGACGAGCTCGGATGGGGGGCCCTGCCATGTTAGTCGCCTCTTACGACAAGCTATGGCGAGCTGTGACAGTATTCTAGGCCGCTAGCCACACGGCACGAAAAAGTAGTGGGCTTTAAAAGCCCCTCCTCCTCCGAAACACCTCCTCAGCAAACTCGGTAAGTCTTCTGGTCCTGTCGTCGCTTTCCAAAATCATTCCAAATGTCCAGGATTAGCCAACGCGCTGCAGACCGAGTCCATCGAGGTCTCGCAAGTCTGCATAGAGGGGGCAGGCACATAAGATGTGCTCCCAGTCCTCATTAGGATCGCCGCATGAGCATGCTGCAGTATCACTAAGAGCTCTCCTATGCAGAAATGCATTGAACGATCCGTGCCCTGTCAGCAAGAATCCTGCGCGCATCGAGAACCCGAAATCCGGATTCCGATAGACGAATCCTGCATCAGGGATGAATTTGTGAGTCACCCGACCGGGCGAGTCACCATCATCCCATCTGCTCTGCCATTCTGACAGAAGGCATTCGTCTACCCGCGAGACTCGTTGCGCCAAGCTCAGACCTGAAAGGTCCTCGCCATAGAGCCAGTCGTCCCCCTCCAACGGGTATCCACGCTTCAACTTGTACTTGACTGCTATTTTCATAGCGGCCAAGTCAAGAGGCGGGGCTCCAGCAAGCACCTGCAGTGCCGGGGTTGACACTGTGTGGCATACCGGGAGGCATCCTAAAAGGATCAGCCTCTGGCAGGCAAGAAGTCGCCTCCTGGCTACAACTTGCCTCGTCGTCGTGACATACCATACCGAGGCACCAAACAGTGCACAGGGCACCATGAGTCCGGCATATATGGTCCGCCTGGCCCGAGGACTGAATCCCCAGTCAACTCGCAGCACACGCGCCAATGCTCCTACGACTCCAGTCATTCGCTGGCGCAGCGATGCGATGTGCATGAAGAAATTCATGCGCTCGCTGACCGTGATGCCAAGGTACCGGCAGCTGCTGACGTATGGGAGAAATGCTCCAGCAGATCTCACCTACGGGGTGCGCGCGAAGGCACCCTTCAGCAGCAGCTGGTGGAAATGGTGACACCGATTTCCGTACCCCACGCTTCAACGATGGACATCAGTTGCGTTCCTTTGCTCTCCAGCACGGCTCGGGAATTTCCTTCGACGAGAAGAAGTAGGTCATCCACATACGCGCTGAAAGCGCAGTATGGCTGGAGGCGCCGGAGCAGGACATCCATCAGTAGATCCCAAATGAATGGGCCACTAATGGATCCCTGCGGGCAGCCTCTAGTTACTAGAACACTCACGGTTCCAGAACTGCTTCGGATCTCTGCTCTTCTGTCTGAGAAGAAGCTCTGCCACAAGCTCAACTCTCGGCATCCCAAGTCGGCGAGCCGACGCAGTGCAGCACTCCATTCGACGTTGTCGAACGCACCCTTGAAGTCGACGAAGATCCCGAGCACGTATCGCGCCGGGCTGGCGGCGACACTGCTCTTCACGTGCCTCCAAGCGTCGTCGACACATCGTCCTTGGCGAAATCCGAACTGCCATCTGCATCCTTCCGGAAGAACTTCTCTCACACGATCAACCATGATGGCCTCAAGCACCTTGCCAAATACTGGCAACAGGCATATCCCACGGTACGACGAGGGTTCGCACCTATCCTTGTCGGGCCCCTTGAGTAGCGCCACTACACGTGGACACTTCCACTCTCGGGGGAAGTAACCCGACTGGATGCAACGGGAATATAGTGCCGTCAGATACTGAGGTATGGCGCGCTACACTGCTTTGAAGATAGTGCCATTGATGCCGTCCATGCCGGGAGAGCGTCTGCTCTTCAACATGGCGACACAAGCATCAACCTCTACTTCCTCGGGGGCCGGTGGGACCTCCTCCGCTCCGGCAATCGGTGCATCAGACTCCGCAACTGGGACCGCATCATGACCTTCTTGAATTGGATCCAAAAATTTCTACAGATGGACATACTAGCGATCGATTCCAGGTCGTGCGAGCGAAATATTTTGCTTTTTTAAGCGAGGAACCACTAGAATGACAGGGAGCCACACACAGGCGGTCTTCCGCTTCAACGTTCGTGGCTCCGCCGGTCGAAATTCCAAGATTTGACGGAGATTACCGGCATTGGCTTCGATTTTCCGAAATTTTCATGGAGTTCATCCACAATCAAGACTATAGCGATGCAGTAAAATTCCGGCATTTGGTGAATCAACAAACCTAATCTCAACAGCAATTGGCGGACAGACCAGTTACAAGGATGCCTGACAACGGCTAACGAATCGATACCACAATGAGCGGTTTTTGATCAAGTCCGCGATCCAAGAGCTTTTCGTACACCCCAGAACAGATGGATCAGCGGATCAGCTGCGAAGCTTACATGATACCGTGCTCCGAACGGTGTTACCAACCGCCCAAATGGCAATACGTGGACCAGCCGGACCCCCTCTGCAATGCCGCGTACTCCTAGATTCAGGATCACAAGTAAACATAAGGTCTCAGGAATTAGCAACCAAGTTAGGAGTACAATCAGCACCCGCCGACATGAACATCAGGGGCATTGGAGGGATGCAGACAGTGACAGCCCGAGCAGTATTGAACATAATGTCGTTAAATACGAATTTTAAAACACAAGTAATTGCATATATCTTACCAGAGCTATTGCCAAACCAACCATCGCAACCAATTGAGCGCCCAAAAAACATTCCATCAGAATATCGGTTGGCAGATCCCACGTTCACGGATCCATAAGGCATTGATATTCTGCTCGGAGCCGAATACATCCCACAACTGCTTGAGCCACGACTAATCAACCAAGGGCAGGGGCAGCCATTGCTTCAGAAGACGAAATTTGGATGGGTTATGATGGAGCCAGTACGACCGGAATCAGTTCATGATTCCAAATCAGAACAAGTCGTCCTAAATCACGCCGCTTAGGCATCGGAAGCTAGCGAGCCACGCTAGGAAATCCTGGAAAGATTATCTGGAAGATTACAGAATTCCCCGCCCATGGCGGATCAACAAGGAGAGCCGCCAAGTTTGTCACCTCACGACTGAAGAGCACACAGGGCAAGAGCCAGTAAACAACGGGAATTCAAGGAGTTGAGTCGGTGGAGATTGTTGCTACCTAGTGCCAAGACCTAATATCTTGGCACCGAATGCCAATATAGTAGTATGAATAGTAATATGAATTTAACTAATCAAATAATAATTTGATGCCGATCGACTGACCCAGTACTGAGTACAGACGGCGCCACCAGCAAGCAGCATTGTCAACACCAGCGGAATCATGAAATATGAAACGCATGACCAAGTGGTCCGAGTCAGCAGTCAGAGTCAGCAGTTGACCGGGTTAACCGTTACGCAAGTACGTCGATAACATTGACCTACTAATCCCTAGACCTAGGCATACTTTGTTCAGTAACACAATTAGATATAGATATACTTAGCATCATATATAAGAGCGGTTATTCTGAAATGAAGATAGTTGCGAATACAGAATCAATCGTCGCGTTACTCTGTGCTAACTATAGCACTTAGACGTAATCGCCTTCAAGCGCGCTTCCATGAACGGACCATCGTAGGACTCTCGATACGTCACTTGCCGCTGAGTGTTGCTCCCGTGGCACGGACCGCCAGCCAGCAAGCTCCATAAGTACTCGTCGCTGAGTGTTGCTCCCGTGGAACGGACCGCCAGCAAATCGCTGATACGTACACCTCCGAATACCGATCCAGTGAAACGGACCGTCGACAGGAACCCCCTTGTACCTCCGTGTGGTACCTCAGACCAAGGATGAAAGGAGGATGCTCCCTTCCCCACCACAGCTGAGGTGCGTCAACGAACCCCCGGCCATCCCCGCATCTCAACCACTGCCTGGGTCAACCAGGTAGTTTTTAGTCAGACGTTCTTATTCGTCCCGTGAGTTCAATTTCGACGCTTGTGGCCGCATAACGCTCTGCGTATTCGCACAGCGAAAAAGCTGACGCAACAAAGTGTATTAAAAATTCGCTTGGGAACACGTATTTGCAAATATGGCGAATGCCAAGTGTGGGTGTAATTAAATTTAGTGATAGCCACCACCTTTATGTTTAATTTTTGTTTTTCTTAACTTAGGTTGAGGTTTCAATCTCAGTAGGTTTAGGAGCAAGCCGGAAAGCTAATATATGTTTTGATGTGGGATCACCTGTAGGGCTTTTGGTGTTGCAGTTACTTATTCTGCAGCATCAGTTGGTAGTGGGGGTCCGGACTATCCGGACCAGTTGGGAGTTTTTGAAGGGGGTGTGATTTAATGGGTCTGGTGGTATCATTTGAACCGATGCCACGTAGGACATATCGGACAATCCTCGATTAAACTGAGACATATTTGAGGTGGCCAGAGATATGAGCGGCTGCATAAGTGTCGGCTACGCAGGCGGAAGATTTTTCGCCACAAATACATCGCTAACAGCGGATTTCTTACGCTTTGGATACTTATTTAGGAGCTGAAGACTACTTAACTGTGAAACAAGGGCACAGAGTTGGTCATTGATTTGTCGCATTGAAGTCGCTAATCAACTCTTTAAATCCATTTTTAGTCTGTCTCATGAACAATTGTATTTTGTGTATTTTGTCCTGAACAGCACGAAACCCGTAACAGCATAAGTGGAGACCAGACCTACGTGAAATGGCATCCGAAACTGAGGCTGTGAGCCCGGCACTTGGCGTGTACAGCGTTTTCCCAAAGCCAGAAGATATTGTCCTCTTACAAGATTTATTTACAAAAACAAGCTTAAATCCATAATTATTCATTATTTATATTTAATATATTTTTTTATTATTGAGGTACTTTGAACCATTGTACCAGGGAAATGTTAATTAGGCTTACTAAAAGTGTTAAGAATAGAGATAAGATTCTCTTTTAAGCGACAATAGAAGGAACAGACAAAAAGGTAAAGAAGCTGAGCTGAGCTATGCTTAGAAGGAAATACAAAAATCTATTTATTTACCTCCCAATATATCAATGCACAAGCGAAGCGATACGGATATTTGTATTTATAAAAATAGAAATAAATGTAAATTAACACCGGTTTATTTATAAGTTATTAAATAAAAATATTTAATAAAAACGCAAAGCGCACAAAAAAAACAAACAGTTTGAAAAAATCCGTTTCCTTTAAAAAAAACAAGAAAGGAAAGCTAACTTTGGGCGTAGCCGAAGTTGATATACCCTTGCAGTTGAGTGGTAGTCCGCTAGGTGGCGACATGCATCTTATATTATTAGATATATATCGGATCGTATATAGTCGGCTGATTCTTATTAAATTTAGCAGATCGGATTAGTTTGCCCAACGTAGAATCCGTACAAAGTCCCATCCTTATATCTTAAAAAATAACGAAGTTATCCCATTCCCGATCAATCAGTTATATGGCATGTATAGGATATAGTGGACCCATCCCGGCCGTTCCGACTTATATACTGCCTGCAAAGGAAAGAAGGGTGTGTGCAAAGTTTGAAGACGATAGCTTTACAACTGAGAGACTAGTTTGCGTAGAAACAGACAGACGGACAGACGGACATGCTTATATCGACTCAGGAGGTGATCCTGATCAAGAATATATATACTTTATAAAGTATACTTTATAAGTTTACCCTATAGGGTAAGAGATGTCTCCTTCACTGCGTTGCATACTTTTGACCAAAATTATAATACCCTCTGCAAGGGTATAAAAAGGGATGTAAGAAGTATTAATGAAGTATAAAGTTGATGTACTAAAATATAAAAGTAATATTTGAAAATGAGATTAATTAGATTAATAATAATATAATCAAGAAAGGAAAGCTAACTTCGGGCGGAGCCGAAGTTTATATACACTTGCAGTTGAGTGGCAGTCCGCTAGGTGGAGACATGCATTAGATATATAACGGATCGTATAAAGTCGGCCGATTCTTATGACATTTGGCAAATCGGATTAGTTTGCCAAAGTAGTATCCATAGAATCCCATTCTTCTACATCAAAAACAACGAAGTTATAGCATTTCCGATCAATCAGTTATATGGCAGCTATAGGATATAGTCGGCCGATCTTTATGAAATTTGACAAATCGAAATATTTTACCCAATGTGGAATCCATACAAAGCCCATCCTTCTAACTTAAAAAAAAAAACGAAGTTATGGCATTAGCGAACAATCAATTATGTGGCAGCTATAAGATATAGTCTACCAATTCCGGCCGTTCCGACTTATAGACTGCTTGCAAAGGAAAGAAGGGTGTGTGCGCAGTTTGAAGACGATGGCTTCAAAACTGAGAGACTAGTTTTCGTAGAAACAGATAGACGGACTCAGGAGGTGATCCTGATCAAGAATATATATACTTTATAGGGTCAGAGATGTCTAATTCACTGCGTTGCACACTTTTGACCAAAATTATAATACCCTCTGCAAGGGTATAAATAAGAATTAAAAGGCGCAGGTTGTGTTCGTTCACCACTAAAGTAGTGGATGGCTTAGTATGTGGTCGTGCCCCGTGATCGTAAGTAGAGGGGAAGCCGTAATTCCCGGATTTATTAACCAAGTAGTTGAGGTTTATGTAGACAGAGTCGTTTATTTATCGCTTTCCTCTCGAAGGTGATGAAATGGGCCTCTTTTATAGTTGTTATGGGCCCATCGTCAATAGTAATCCTCCGTTGTAAAATCCATTGACGATTATTAGGCAGCAGAGGCCGACCTGCGTGCAATTGATGGGCGCAGGTGTCGTGTGTGGCCTTCTTGCAGAAGTGACAAGACTGGTAGATGCGCAATCGGAAACTGCTGGGATCCCGTCATCACATTCCTCTACTATGTTGTCTTCCCATTGCATTATGCTGTGATAATGCGCGACCGGAAAGAGCAGGACCTTTTTAGAAATAGACTTACCTTTGGGATAAAGTACAACAATATGAAAAATAACGTTAGATTGAAAAATTGTAGCTTTAGAAACATCCATGAGACCAACTATGGGGACCTCATAAAGCTTCTCGTCTAAGAAAGCCTTTAAGTCTTTATAATTGAATATGATTGAGGATTTATTATAATTTTTTTTGCCGAGGGAAATAGTGAGCATACAATTTTGGATGTCGGAAATTAGTATTCTATTTCTGGCGAGCAGTGTTTCGTAATGTCCTGAGGATCCTTTTGACAGTGTCTGTGAGTATGTTAATGTATTTTTGTGTATCTGTTTTAATACCATTATGTCTATCTGATGTTGTTCTTCTAAACCACGCTCTCACGAATGAGAAGATGAGATTAGATATTGTTACATAGGTGTACTTTTTCACCAACTTCGAAGACTTGGTTCTGGCTTAAAGGGCTAACTCGGTGAAGGTTGGACGTTAGTACCTTGTCGATTTAGAATTAATTATCAGCCTGATCTCGTCGCTGTTGGCGTGGATGACTTCCACTGGTCCAAACTATGCGACCGAATGTAGCGATTTATTGTACTCCAAAGTGGACCGCAGTATCAGTTCAACGTTATCATCGATTTTTTTGATCAATTCTGAGACACCTGGCGATTTCTGCCAGGGTACTGTGGAATCTTTACATTTGTCCATTGGAGCAGATTCTGTTTCCCCGGCGTGTAAATCACCTTTCCGTTGTGTTGGTCAATAAAGGCTTTCCACCGTTAATTGTAATGTTGGTGTTTTTGTTAGACACGGTGTACGTAAGAGGCTGGTGGTCTGTGTAAATCCGTACCTCCTGGGTACCGTACAAGAAGTTCTGTAGTTTACCTATTGCTCACACAATCGTCAAAAGTTCCCTCTCGTAAGTAGCGTAGTTTAACTTGCAGTCTTTTAAATTACGCGAAATCATGGTTATAGGTCTTTTGTTGTGAGAAAATGCCGCGCCGCGTACATTATAATGTACATATACATTAGCCGTGGCGTCGGAGGTCAGGTCAAATGGTAAATGGGATTCGTTGATCCTAATAGTCCCTTTTTTAGGCATATTCTTACTGACAGTGCCATTCTCTCCTTTAAGGATGTCGGTACAAAGCTTCTGTAATAGCTCGCCAGGCCGAGGAAGGCATAAATGGCAGCTATAAGATATAGTCGACCGATCCCAGCCGTTCCGACTTTTATACTGCCTAATAAAAAAAATAGGAGGGTGCGTGCGCAGTTTGAAGACGATGGCTTCAAAACTGAGAGACTGGTTTTCCTAGAAACAGACAGACGGACAGACGGACATGCTTATATCGACTCAGGAGGTGATCCTTATCAAGCATATGCATACTTTATAGAGTCTGAGATGTCTAATTCACTGCGTTGCACACTTTTTAAGAAAAGACCCTTAAGACCCTTAAGACCCTTTGCACGGGTATAATATAAATGGGATTCAAAAGTACAAAATTGACCTGCCTAGCCTATGCTGGGAGTTGGATTTTTACTACTTCCCCTTAAGTCTTTTGTTGTCCTCGGTGATAACCAATTCGTCGATGCCCTTCTGCTACTTTAATGTCATATCTTAGCTCCTGTATAAGACGCATGTTGTCTTCGTTCACCACTAAAGTAGTGGATGGCTTAGTATTTGGTCGTGCCCCGTGATCTTAAGTAGAGGGGACGTCGTAATCCCCGGACTTCTTAACCAAGTAGGTGAGGTAGACGGCGTCGTTTATAATCGATTTCCTCTCGAAGGTGATGAGATGGGCTCCTTTTATAGTTGTTATGGGCCCGTCGTCAATAGTAATCCTTTCGGAAATATAATGACATCGTTCACATTGACGTTAAATAATTTTCTTCCCGAAGCACGTGATCGATGGCTCTTTGAAATATACTGCCTGCTTTATACTGAAAAGGAGGTTTTTTTCTCTGTCTTTCTCGGCGAGGTATCCCAGGCGACCCAGATGGGTATACCCTGTTTTCAAATCTAGGGTCGTGAAATATTTAGCTTTTGCCCAATTTAGTTAGAATCATCGGAATGCTCGGGATGAGGTAGCGATTGGGGATAGTTTGTTTGTTCAGCTTTCTAAAGCCGATCACCAATAGTTTTTTCGGTGACGCCGTTATCGTCGGTCCCTTTTTTGTCCACCACCCAGGTGGGACTATTATATGGGGACCTAGAAGGCCTAATTATGCAGTTGTTCGCTAATTTTTAACGTGTGGGTGAACGGGCTGTTGTTAAAGTAGAAAAAATTGCAAGATCTTCTACAAGGTCTAGAGGATATACCTTGGGGTCGTATGGATGGGAGTGAAAGGCGTGTACTTCTTATGATCTTAGACTAAGCTCGACGGATGGGGGTGGTTTTTTTCACGTATCCAGTTGTATAGCTCATCATCAAAATAAACTTAAGTCCACAAGTCCACAAGTTCAGTAGAGAGAGAGAGAGAGAGAGGGAGAGATTGACTCTGATCAGTTTTAGGGTAATTAGATGCTCATTATACCCTGTTCTTAACCCTTGGGACCTTGGGACCTCGAGATCTACGACGTTTGATTCGCCCCATATCACAATCCTATGCAATACTTATTGAGGTTCCAGCATGGCAATTTGAAGTTTCGGTGGCGGAGCTGTTATGGCCTTAAGCATTCATTGGGTTCCAAAATCTCAAAGAAAATTTGTCGTAAATTTAATTCATTTTGACATATTCTGGATTTCTATTTGATAATATCAAGACCTCCTTAACATCTACTAAAAATAATACCATTCATATTCATCTATATATATATATATATATATATATATATATCTGAATCAATTGCAACATATTTGTGACTGTACTTGAATAATTTGAAATAATGAAATCGCAAATTTTTTTTTTTTAATTTATAATGTGAATAAAAACTAATTTATATTTAACTAACTAATTTAACTAATATATATATATAATTTATATATATATATATATATATATATAGGTATATTTAATATAGGTATATTTAATAACATTGGGTTAAATTTAATAAATCAGTTTATATTCACATTTTATTAATTTGCGATTTCATTATTTCAAATTATTCAAGTATAGTCACAAATATGTTGCAATTGTATCAGTGGTATTCACTTACCGAAGTTTGCCGCCATTGAGCTCAAGAAGAGGAATAGCTAAAGATTTTAATAATGATTAATTAAGAAAGTACAATAAATTTTGTTTGGCCATGCTTGAATATTATCGCAAAGTTATATCTTTATTTCAGTAAATTTAATTTTATCTATATATTCATGCCACTAATATATACATATATACATGTGCTCGCCACTGTACATCTATTAATTTATTATAAAATAACAAAGTATATTTAGATAGTAATTTAAAGAATTAATAATATTATTATATTATTTATTAAATTATTCGCAAAATCATAATAACTTTAACAATTTTATTGAAAAAAACTGCACTGTATTGAATGTAAAACATTCCTGGCATAAAATTACTAAACGCAATTAGATAGATTTTGATAATTCGATTGGGATTTTATAAATATTTTCTTTAATTTTACTTAGTTTTAAGCACTATATAAAGTGCTATATTAGTCTTAGCTTATAATAGTCTTAGCTATATAAAGTATATTTATTAGTTTTAGCTTTATTAATATCGATATGCAAAATCGCGTGATGTTTCGTTCGCTTATCCAAGGTGACCGATCATTGATATTAGATTAAAACCATTTGTTAAAAAAAGATGTTAAAAGTAGGCGATGTGGAAAACATTATTATTTTTCTCAAAGTAACTTTTTATACCCTTGCAGAGGGTATTAAAGTTTGGTCAAAAGTGTGCAATGCAGGAAGGAGACATCTCCGACCCTATAAAGTATCCGACCCAATATATTCTTGATCAGGATCACCTCCTGAGTCGATATAAGCGTGTCCGTCTCTCAGTTTTAAAGCTATCGTCTTCAAACTTTGCACACATCCATCTTTCCTTTTCCGGCAGTATATAAGTCGAACTGATACTCAACTTTCCTTAGTTAGCTTTCCTTTCTAGTTTAAATTCCACTTTCACCGAATCTGGCACAATAATGTCATCGATTTAAGTGAAATTCACATTTTTGCAATCAAAATACCTGAGTTTTTCAGCGAAGTTTGTGTATTTTATAACGCTGTTGCTTAGGTGTAATGACACTCCGCATTAGCGATTCGAAGCCTACAATGGCATCAAACGCGGTCAGCGTATTTATTAAAAAGAATGCGCTGTTTACCCAAAAATGTGCATAAGGCATTTTTTTTTACGCTACTGGAGCCGTGGATAAAGGTCCCAGTGAAAGGGGTTCGAAAGGGGTAGAAAGGGGGACGGCACCCTGAAGCATTCCCTAAAAAATTCATGAGATCGTTAAGTTCTGAAGTGTCGTTGTCATCTTCGATGTCTGCAACTTTCTGTTCGGCTGTGGCGGAGTAGGGTGCCTCCTCATATTCATGAGACTATTGGCCGATTGGCGTTCAGATGTCCCGTGCCTCTTGTGATTGGCATTGCTTTGCGGCTTTCCCCAGCTTGTCTCTTCCATAAATCTGGCCGTTGACGGGTACATATGCTGTACCTTATTCTGATCTGTAATTACAGGGACCCTGTGTTGTGGTCATAGGTTATCCCCTTGCGTCTTGGCTTGGGCTTGGGTTTGGGAAAAGGGTGGATTTGTATTCTCACCTTTCCACTGCCTTCCTTGAAATTTTTTGTTACGCCTGTTTGCATAGGATGTCGCGAATGTATAGGATCGCTTTCGAATAGGCTGCCGCGAAAGCGCTCCTCTCAATGCTATTTTCGGGGTCTCGCGTCAGTGCTAGCGCAGACGGGAGGTCTTTGGGCTAAGCTGGTAGCACCAGCGATTCAAGCTTTTTTTTGAGCCCTGCCATAACGAATTTTGAGCGACGACAAATATTCCATTAGCTCGGAGTCACCATGTAGAACCATTTCTCGATTCTAACGTAATTTTTTCGAAGGTCATGGCCATAATTTCATCGAAATATTTAACTCTTAATAATAACGACGACTTCATAGTGTATACTATGCTCATATACATCTGATGCAGCCTGTCTCCACGATACATATTCATCTTGGCTCCCGTTAAATGTCGGGATAGTTTTTACGATGTCCAATTTGACGTCGAATCTTACATCGGGGTGAGATACCACCCCTTTGTGGACCTCTACCTGAGGCGCTTATATCGTTAGCGCGCTAACCTGAGTTCTAACCTGCAATACGCGAGCAAATGCGGAGTAAGGTACGAATGAATTACAACCAATTTGTTTTATTGGGGCCACTTGTTTACAATATCAACATAGGCGTGGATGAATTTTCAAAGGATTTTAGATGAAGGTTAAGAATTCCACAAAGGGTATTTCTTGCGGCTATATTGAAACGTCACTTGAAATATGATAAATTTGGATGCAATACTAACACAGACACACTGGATTAATTTGGTAAAAAATTACAATTACAAGCACAGGCACGGTGGAACAAATCGTAAAAAAATCAAGATGAAAAGCGAATGGAAAATTTTGCATTTGTGTAAAAACCAACGCCAGAGTGTAGAATACTGTGTTATTTAATTATTTATATAAAGATTGCTAACTCTGGCACGAGTGTGTGTAATTACAGTTGCTTGATTTAATTGTTTTAGCATGCACTAAAAAAATCGAAATTAAGAGCCGAAAATCATTTCACTGTTCACTTATATATTTTCATAATAGACCTTTGGGTACTGTTAACGCTCAGTTACTTACATAATATATGTTTTTTTAGGGGTGAGTTTGAAATACTAATAATATTTATTATAATTATTATATTATATTATTATTGGTTGGTTGGGCACCAGTAAACGTTTTGTATTATTGTCCCACGCTTCAGTCTGTGATGTCAGCAGGGCGATTGGGGTGCCGGGCTTACGGTGGGAGGAATTGTCTTCGTTGCTCTCGGTCCTTAACAAAAAAACCTTTATATAAAAGATATAAAGGTGATATATAAAATTGTAAGGATGAAAATAATAATAATGTAAAATACAGAATAAAATTCAGAATTGGCCTGGCTAGCATATGCTGGGAGCTGGTTGTTAACTTACATCTTGTATACCTATATTGCGTTTTTGGCGTGGCATGTGGGTTCGTCACCGGTATTTTACCGTGTTGAGAGGTTTTTTATATTTGATATTTAAATAAATTATTATTCAATTGAATCCTAATCTAAGACAAATTTTATTTTATTGTTTTTCAGGTACGTCCGCTGCATAAAACCGAATCTAGAAAAACGGCCAAATTGTTATAATACATTATTAGTTCTAGATCAACTCAAATATCTTGGAATTGTTGATATAGTTAGAATACGAAGAGAAGGCTTTCCTATTCATTTAAACCATGAAGAATTCATTATAAAGTATAAATGTTTAATGATGCGAAAATCCTTCACAAGTACACATAAATATATATCTGATATATTAGAAATAATAAAAGTTTCAAGCTCAGAGTGGCAAATAGGCAAGTCAAAGGTTTTCTTAAGAAACGTGGCATATCAATTATTGGAAGATAGACGAAAGGGAATTATATTCAGAAATGCAGTCACTATACAAAAATATTGGAAACAGTTTGTTTGTTTTAAGTCGTATCTACGCATTAAGAAAGCTGTACTAATCATTCAACATTCATATAGAGGATGGAAACTAAGAATTCGGTTTTTAAGAATGAGGAGAAGTGCCATTATTATTCAAAGTCGACTTCGTGGAGTTTTTGCTAGAGAGGTAAGTTTAACTATAAGAAAATTAAGTAAAATACGCTTCTCATAAATAAAATAAATCTAACTTCGACAGCAGCCAAATTCATTTTTTTATGGTTCAGAGAGTTTCCTAAGGCTCTCTTGCCTGAAGTTAATTCTTGTTAATCGCTTCATCAACGTGTCACACTAGTCACGAGACACATAGTTCTTTACTTATAAGAGACAATAATACCGTTCTCCCAAATTGTGCCAAATTCTTTGACACTTTAAAATTTCATTATTATAATTTTGACAACGAGTTACCAAATTGAGAAATAAATAAATGGATTTAATTTTGGCCGATTTTATTCAATAGAACCAATATAACTGAACGATCGGAAATTGTAGAACTTAATTGTTTTTGAAGATAGATTGGGAAGATTGGGACTTTAAACGGATTCTATTTTGGGACAAATAGTCTGATATGCTTTATTTCTCAAGGATCGGCGGACTGTATCCTCTAGCTGTCATATATCTGGATGATCGAAAATGGGAATTTTTTTCAAAATTGTTTAAAGAATTTGATTTTATAGTAAAGTATTAATAAAGATCGGCGAACTATTTCCGATTCGATATATATCTGATATTCACAGACCATCAGCCCGTCACATACAGCGGCAAAGTCCGAGGAGCAAAATATAGTAGCCGACGCACTGTTCCGACAACATCTGAATAACATAGAGGGAAGCTCAATCTTACTCACGCTCAATCTTGCCGCCCTTATGCACAGTGTGGCCCCCAAACTGCATCAGAAACCAAATTATTCTCGAAGAAGCAAGTTAGTCACTACTACGAAACTCCATTACCTTTGTCAAGAAAACTAGTCATTTTATTAACTTTAATAACTTTAATCCTGTTTTACCTTACTACACCTTCCTACTATCCTTGCGTTCAACATGCTTTAAATTTAGCAGGACTCCCATTAACCCAATTTTGGTATGGTTAAAACTGGTACGACATCACCGACGCCAGTGAACAAATCGAAATAACTAATACTGTTCACAATTGCGCCCACAGCGCTGTGCAAAAAACGCAAAACAGATGCTTCTAAACCACTACATAGCTAAGTACGATCGACATGCCAAGAAGCAGAATATGGAAATTACACCGAATCCTTCGTTCGCAAAGAAATGTTCCACATCGACATTTTTTCTACCCACAAAGTAATCTTCATAACCTGCATTGACCACTCCAAATTCGCTATCGTTCAGCCCTTATCTTCAAGGGCAATAATCGTTGTATAAACTGCGATAATCCAGTTGGAAAACTTCCACCCGAGTATCAAAACCATTTGGTGCGACACCGTACATCAATGCGCCACCGCTATACAGAAGCTTAAGCGGCTAGGTAGAAGGATTATACAGCACCATGAGGGTAATAGTTGGGTGCCTCAAGATATAGAAGATACAAAAGACAACACTGTTGAACTAATAATGCGAGCTTCTATAGAATATAGTGTATCGCTAAATTCAATCAGAGACCATATGCCTGTAGAAGTCATCCACGCCAGCAGTGACGAGATTAAGGTGGCAATCAAGGCCAAGATGGTTAAGGTGCAACAAACCAACATAAATAAATTCAACATATTAAGGCAGAAAATTGTCTTTAAAGTTGTAGAAAAGGTTAACAATACATCACGGGATGGGCAAGAATATGGATTTCCTGGAAACAGCACATAAGGACATTACGACTTAAAGTCGTAAAAATTCAAGAAAAAGATGAGCAGGTTAGTTGACTCCTTTGGCCTTATACTAAAAACAACCAATCAAGGAACCAAGGAAGGATCCCAGCGGGCATATTCGACATGTCACTCAGTCAAATTAACCATGTTAGAAATTCTTTGGGTCGGCCGCTGCCGGATTCAGTATATTCAGGATCCGAAGCAGTTTTATAACTTTGTAAAAAATAAGCGCAAACATGTATCTTTTCCTCCTATGCTTACGTTTGATAGCTCTTATGCGAGCACTGATCAGGCAATGGCCGATCTCTTTGCACAGTTTTTTTAACCATCGTATTCACATAGCACCAGTCCAGCTCACCCTTATACTTATAATATCCAATCAGCCTCACATTTTGTTCATTTTTTGACCAGGCCGTGTTCTGAAGAACTGCGTCGAGGCTATGTGCAAACCGCTTCTTAAACTCTTAAATCTATAGTTGGAGACTTCAATCTTTCCCCTTATGTGGAAGGAATGTTCCACAGTGCCATCTATGTCCGTCCCAGCATAGCTTCAGGAAGCGCCGCTCCACCACTTCCAACTTATTGGAGCTAACATCTTTTGCCTACTGCCGGCGCTCTGATCTTCTTCTATACCACCTAACGTGCCTATTAATCCTACTTTCCAGAAGCCCGGCTGCGCTTCATTCTGTATCTTATTGCATTCTTTTAAAATCTTATATATTTCGTCTTCCTCTTGACATTTTCGGACCCAGCAAGCCTCTTTGCGTTTAAAGTTGTAGATAGTAACATTACAATGGGCCATTTTTATACTGTTGCATTTGTTGCATTGCCCATTGCTGACTCGTCTATTGCTGCCTTGGGCCTGCCGCCCATTGCTGATTCGGCTTTTAATGCCTCGGGCCTGCCACCCATAGCTGATTCGGCTGTTGGTGCCTTTCCTCTTGTTTCCTCTGCCTGCCATCTCGGAATCCATCTTTGACCTGGGAGTCTATGTTACTCTGGCGGTTCCTTGTGCGAGTTCTTCTGCCACCTCCTGTCTACCGCTGGCAGCCGTGATCAAAGCGTGGTTCTGTGGAGGATTACCGATTAAACGCCCCTCTCCAACTCCTCGGCTTAGCTCATAACCTCTTTTAGCGACGCATATGCATATAATCTTCTAAAATTCCTCAACTCCTCCGACTTTCGGACTTGTGGCTGCCTCCCCTCATATTTGTAATTTCTGGTACCGCCAGATATTGTGCTTTTTGACTCACCTACCGTTATTTGTCTCGGCGTGGACCTCTGCTTGAATCTTTATTCAAATCCACGCGTGACCGCCAACATCTCGTCGTCCTTTATCTCGTCCATCTATTTTTCAACTAGTGCCATATTTTTTACACTTCCCTCTGCTGGGAGGCCGAGCTCTCTACACACTTCCCTCAACTTCTCCTTGTGCAGCGCGTATATCCTGTTTTTCCTCCCTATCTTGAAACTGCGTTATTTCTAGACTAAAATGCAATCAAGTAGTTTGGGCGTCAGGTGTAACGAACTGTTTTGCTTGTTTACGCTCGCAGCAATTGCCGCGTCTAGCTCACAGAGATTGTGGGTCGTTCCACCGAATTTATATATCCGACGTGACTTCCCGAACTGTCCGAAATAACACATAGTGCTTCTTTTAACAATATCCCTTTTTATTTCTAGCTTGTTCACAATGTATCGTAAGGGTGAATCTCACCGGAGTTGATTGCTACCCCGGATCCTCGCTGACTCTCCAGATGTTGCCGCTCGGGTCCGCCGACGAACGCTCATCTTCCCGTCGTTCCCCGGTATATACGCCCCTCAAAGCTTTCGTCTGGCAGGACGTGTGGTCTTGGTGCCTGGCACCGGTTCGGCTAGCGGTTCCCTCATTTTGGACTCACGTGCTCCAGCTGCGGGGCCTATGCTTGTTTACGTCGGATCCCCGCTAATTCTCCCAACGTTGTTGCTGCTCCTCTTGTTGGTGTCGCCGTTGATCCGCTCCCGTTGTTGTTGCTCCTCGTCGTCGCTGTTGATCCGCTCCCGTTGCTGTCCTCCCCGTCGTCGCTGCTGCTACTGCTACGGGTGCCATTGATCGTTGTTATCCTTGGTATACTGGGTCTGCCCTTTCAGGGCACGCTTTCTTGGCGCCTGGCAGCCGAATCAGGGCAGGAAGGGCGTTCCTACCCCTCAGGAAACACCCCCGGTTGCGTTCGCCACTCGCCGTCAAACGCCTGCGTGCATACGCTCCGCAGGATCTATGGACGACCAGAGGTTGGGTCCTGACCAGAGGTCGGGTCCTTCACACCAGGTTAGCGCTGTGCCTACGCCCCAGCGAGCCTGAATTAGGAGTCTCCTGACTTGACCGGTTTGTCCCTGGTTGGTTTTATGTGCGGGCATGAGTTCCCGAGCTGGTTACCCCTCGCTTTACAGGATTACACCTGTAACGACCAGGAATCGATAATGCATACACCAGACTGATCCTTCGCTATCGCTTCGATACCTTTCGTGTCCAGAAATCAACAAATCCGACTCGTTTTACACTGGGATTGCGTTTTGCCGCGGACCCTTAATCCTTTTTCACTTGCTCCTTGTTTTATGCTCGCGTTATGACTCGTGTATAGCTGCAGGACTTTCCCACAGGGGTGCTTGAGCCACGAATCACAGATCCTTGCTCTAAATGCCGTACTTGAGACTGACGACCCCCACGGGGGGTCCTTTAGCCTATACTTCTAATTCCTCCAAGGTAACTTTCTTGCTTGAATTTCGGACTTACCCAAGGGGGGTCCTTCAACTTAACACTTACAGCTTCCCTAGAAGACTCGGTTCCGATTAGCTCCAGTTTCCAGTCTACTTTCCGAACGCAGCCATCACTGCGGGCCGCTACGTTCCTCGCTGTCCCCGCCCTCTCCTTCATCTTCCGATCACGGCCGCGCCTGCCCGCTTGGAAACGTTACGTTCCACGTCTTGTCCTCTTTCTCCTTCTCCAGTGCGCGCAACCGTGCCCCGCATTATTGCATGTCCCCCGCTGCTGCCCCTGCCGCTGCCACCTCTTGCCTTCTGCCTTGGCGTGTGGGTGATTTACTCTCCTGACAATATTTATTAGATCGGATTTGATAAAATGAGTTGGTCGATAATATGCAGGTACGTCTGAGGGGTTGAAGACCGAGCGATGAAGTATCGGCGGTGAAGCGACCGAGAGATACCGCGAGGCAGCGAGACTACGCTGGCTCATAACGGCAGATGAAGATCGAATGCACGGGAGCGCACGACGCGAAAAGAGACATAAAGAGCAAACGCGACTGGACGCAGAGAGATAAAAATGCGGCCAGATATTCCAAAGTCTGCTTGACCCGACCACCTCAAAGTTAGGAGATTGTCAGATCACGCGTTTCAACAAAGGAAGTATTAAAATACGGGAAGTCAAATAGTCCCATTCTCGAGAGATAAAATATTAAGTTTTTTTGTTAATTAGTTTAATAAATATTTAAAAAAATGTATAAAATTATTAATATATATATATATATTCTCAAACCCATATATTTTTTAAATTATTAATTAGCGTTACCTCCTTTGTTCGATCATAAGACCGTTTGTCTGAGTGTTTCTGCACAATCTATGGATTGTTGGACCACAAACATTGCACATATTCATCTTTTCATTACACGCAGTATATGAGTTAGAACGGCCAGAATAGATGAAGCATACTTATATATGTTATAGCTGCCATTGATTAAAACGATCAGAAATGACCAAGCTTTTGTGATTTTGAATAAAAATTCGATTTTTAAATAAAAAAATAATATAATTCTAATAAAGAGTGGCCAACAATATCCGATATTTGCATATATGTATACCTTTTCCGATATGTAACTTATATTAAAAACTGACACTTAACTGCAAGGATATATCATCTTCGGCACAGCTTAAGGTTAAATTTATTTTCTTTTTTACATTTAATGGTAAATTGTACAAAAGGTATTTTTATATCGTCTAATTGTTTTTGACCGCGTTTTAAGTTTTATTTCAGAAGTAATTGAAAGGTTTTACTATTTAAGGTCATACTCTGTCGCTGCCTTTTTATAAGAGTTTTTTATGATATTTTTTTGCTACCAGTGAATAGTGCATCCAAGTTTTAATAATTTATAAACATACTTATTTCTCAATAATAAACATTTTTTTTTAAGCTTAGTTAACAATAAGGTTGCAAATCTTATAATAATACATAATCTTGTATAATTAGCGAAGTATAATTAGCGATGTATTGGAAGTACTGCTGGAAACTCGCGTGAGGGCTCTCGGGAGGCATCTCTTCTCTGACGAGTGATATGTGAAGGTCCCTGTGAATGTTTACATTCCGAACGTACCACGGTGCCCCGGTGATGAGTCTGAGAATTTGCATTATATCCACGCGGCTGTTACTGGCATTCCCCCACAACGGAGAGCCATACATCCAGATTGGTTTCAAAACTGTGTTGTATAGAAGTACCTTATAGTCTAGGCTAAGGAGCGAGCGGCTATTGATAAGCCAGTGGAGGCTGCTGGCTTTGAGCTTTAAATGTGTTCTCTTGGCTTCGATGTGGCTGCGCCAGGTGAGACGTCTATCGAGGTGTACGCCAAGATATGTTACTTCATTTGCTATCGGAACCATTGTGTTTTTGGATTTTTGATAGATACGTTAGTAAACTTATTGGTCTATATGATGAAGCGATTGTGCGGTCTTTGCCAGGTTTTGGTATCATTATGATGACCGACTTTATCCATCTCTCTGGGAAGTGTCCATGTCTTGTTTTTGCGTTGAAGAGTTGGCAAATAGCTCGAACTGCACAGAGAGGAAGTTCAATAATCATTTTTGGTGATATTAGGTCGCATCCTGGAGATTTTTTTGGGTTGAGCTGTTCATTTTTGGTTTTGAGTAACTCATGTGGTCTAAATACAATTGGTTGATACGTAGATGTGTCAATATCTGCTGTTGCTGGTAGTGAGATCCCGTTTGATGCTGTATTGGGCTGAAATACATTTTGAAGATGTTCTGCAAATCTGTCGGCTCTTTCTCCGTCGCTGCGCTCCCAGTTGCCTGTGGGTGTCCTAATTGGCATTGCAGATTCTAACGATGCGCTGAGTGATGAGTGTGCTCTCCAAAGGAACTTGGAGCTCGTTGGGGATAACTGCTGTAAGTAATGTTTTTGGGACCTTTCTTCTTCATGACGTAATGCAGCTGAGAGCCTCCGTGTAGCATCATTTAACCTATGTTTTGCAGATGGTGATCTGTTGGATTGCCAGTCTCGCCGTGAGCGTCGCTTTGCTAGAACAAGCTGTTCTATTTCAACGTTCGTGTATCTGTGATTGTACGATATTTTTTGCGTTTGTGGAGTTGACCTGCAAGCTGCTGATGAGCTGATGACCAAGATGAGATTGTTTGTGAATGAGTTGATATCAGCTTCGTCATTCAAACAAAGAATTGAACTCAATATGCGAACTTACATATTTTTATAGCCTTGCAGAGTGTATTGTAATTTTGGTCAAAAGTGAGCAACGCAGTGAAGGAGATATCTCCGACCTTATAAAGTATATATATTCTTGATCAGGATCACCTCCTGAGTCGATATAAGAGTTTCCGTCTGTCTGTCTAGTACATTTCTACGCAAACTAGTCTCTCAGTTTTAAAGCTATCGTCTTCAAACTTTGCACACACCCTTCTTTCCTTTGCAGGCAGTATATAAGTCGGAACGGCCGGGATCGGTCGACTATATCCTATAGCTGCCATATAACTGATTGATCGGAAATGGCATGACTTCGTTGTTTTTTAAGTTAGAAGGATGGGATGTTCTATGGATTCTAATTTAGGCAAACTCATCCTATCTGCCAAATTTCATATGGATCGGTCGACTATATACGATCCGATACATATGTAATAATATAAGATGCGTGTCGCCACCTAGCGGACTGCCACAAATCTGCAAGGGTATTTTTTGTGACTGCAAAATCTATTAAGTCTGGCAGTTTTCTGGGATCTGTTGGCCAATATGTAGGTGTCCCAGGTGACACACAGTCAACTTGTTGCTTGCTTTTATTATTGCATTGTACAGCTGCCTTCCCTTTGGGGTCACAAGTCAAATCTCCAGTGCGTATGCTTGGCATTAAAGTCTCCTGCTACTATAAATTGTTCGCTCAGAGAGTTGAAATAGTCCATGAATTGGGATTAGTGGCGAAACTATTGTGGAAGCAGTGGTTAATGCGATTTCTAGTCAGAATCCCAGTACCTCCGTATGCTTTTCGTCTGGGTGATTCGTGTTATAAAAGAAGTAGTCTCGAATTTGGAAATTGCATTTATTTGTAAGATGAGTTTCTGCGAGTAGCAGTACATCGATATGGTTATTATTAAGGAATTGAGGAATATTATTAAGGAATTAACTCGAGTTTGCGCTGTGAGACGCCATTGGCGTTCGCCATTGGCAAAACGTTCTGGTTTCGCATAAGATCTTGCATAGTTGTCTGCATGAATGACATGAAATCCATCATGCTTTGTTTAAGATTACATATCATTGTTTTAATAGAGGTCGAGGCATCAAAGTGTTTATAACATTTTTTACATTAAAACCTTTCTTCTTCAGTGCGCCTGTAACTTCAGCTGAACTTACTTCCAGATCAATACCTTTAAGTACTACTTACTGGCCTTTACTGCTTTTTAATTGGTACGTGTAGAAGTTTTTATTGTTGTCGTTTAAATACTTCGACAAAATTTTGTAGTTTACTTCCGTATTAGTCTGAACTTTTGTTTCGTGAATATTTCCTTTTGTTATTGGAATTATGTGGAAAATATTTTGTCCGATTAGATTCAGTATCGAGTTTACGAGAGCATTAGAACTTTTGTCTCGAATGTAAATCGGCGGCGGCTTAGGCTTTTTATTTGTATTTGTTGTCCCCTACGATTTTTTCAGGAGGTATATCATCGGATTTATCTGCCAAAATAGCAAGTCCGTTTGCTTCTATGTGCTTCTCTATTATTGATTGTTTTGAGGTGCCGCGAGATATTTTAGCAGAATTACTAAGTCTAGAGTTCTGCGGGTTCAGCTTACATTTTATTTGTATGTACCGATCCATACCAGTCTGTACGCCCGAACATTGTTTTGAAGAGAGCGCGCTGGTGTACGGTACTGCATTATTTGCTTGCACAGCAGATTTCGATGTTGCAGAAGATGGCATTGCGCGAGCAGCCGATACTGTTGTAGTTGTTGTAGAAGTTGCCGTTGCAGTTGCTAGTGACGTCACTGTACTGGTGACCGTGGCTAAGCAGGTTGGTATGAGGGATGGGTATTGGGTTTTGTCCAACAGGAGCGCTGGAGAGCAAGAGCGCGCCCTACCTCGATGAGTGTGTCACAAGCCTTAGCACAAACCCCAGAAATAAAGTCGTATGAGGAGATACAGATTCAGGACAGTATCAGTTGTGACGAGCTCTTAGATGCCGTCAAATGTTTACCAGAATTTTCGGGGGCTCAGGAATCGTTCTTCTCTTGGAGACAAGCGGCCGTTACCGCATATCGCATATTCCGTCCTGGCGGAACAGGAAATACATACGGGAAATGTATATATTAAACATTTCCTACGATAAAGAAATGGCGAAAAACCTGTGTGGAAAATTCCGCGACGATGCGTTGCGTGGGTTCATATCTGGCCTAAGGCGAAATCTGACAGATGTGCTCTTCGCGACAAAGCCGGAAGACTTGCCGAAGGCCTTGGCACTAGCACAAGTGGTGGAATCCAATCACGAGATTGGAGCCCTTTGCGGCTACATTCGGAAAAAATCAAGAAGATAGGGAGCGTAGACTAAGCAAAAAATCCCAAGGTCGCCAACAGGAAAAGATCCCTCAGTAGGCAAATGCTCAAGTTCCTGGCGTAAAAAATCCGCACTTCAACAAACAGCACAAAGTTCCGGTTCATGCTGATAAGCAAGGATACAAATATCAAAACACCCCTACCCCAGAACCTATGGAGGTCGATCCCTCCCTTTCTAGAATTATTTCGCTTACCCACACCCAGCCCTACCAGAATAGGAGGCCTAATTCCGAACGGTCGAATGTCCCGAAAAAACAGCCGTAATTACTATAGATGCTTCATAAAAGACTTTGCGGCAATATCTAGACCTATTTCCGAAAACTTAAAAAGGGAATATGGAAGTGTAGCATTATGGCACTGTCGTCCCAAGAATGTCGTCCTATTACAATGATCTCGAGGACATTGTAGGATAGGGAGGTTAACTACGCCACCAATGAAAAAGAAGCATTAGCCAAATTGAGGCAATACTTATATGCGGTTAAGAATATAAACATCAATACCGACCATCCTTTAACCTATGCAGTGTCCGATTCGAATCCCAACGCAAAGATTAAAAGATGGAAAGGGCGATTCGACGAAAGCGACGCACGAAATTTTTATAAACCCGGAAACAAGAATTAAGTTTGTGATGTCCTATCCTGACAACAGCTTAATGCAGTGGGAGAGCAAACAGCCGAATCCTGTATTGCTACGATCTACAGTGAGCGCTCGCTCACTCATACCATCGAAACGACTGATAAGCCGCTAAATTGCTTCCAGCATCAAATCGTTCTAGAACAAACACATTTCCCACAGAAACGGAGTATTGTACTTTTTAGAAACTAAAGGCGGCATATAATTGATTTTATCTGCAAAGAGACATTACTTGATGAGCACACAGTCGTCCCCAAAGGTGTTAACGCAATGCATTGTGATTTACACAGACTTGCAACGGTCCAAGACGATCTGGTCCGTGCATTCCCTGCCACAAAGTGATGAAAAATTATGTGCTCTTCTCTGCTCCGAGTTTTCTCGGAGCAAAAACTAAAGAAATAGCAATAGTACAAAATTTACTACTGTGCTCCCCGTAGCCGTAACATTAGTAAAAATTTGAGAGCAAGATGACAGCAGAGAAAATGAAATTTTTCATGCTACTCGGAGCAGAGCAGAGCACATAATTTTTAATCAATCTGCTACAGTTCTGCTCCGATTGTCAAAAAAGTGAGAGCAATATCAATAGCATAGCTATATTTTTATAAATGTGGCTGCTACAGAGTAGTAAATTCTAACCCTTCTTATAACAAACCCAATGTAATATGCACCAGCTGTAAATACTTATATTTAAGTCCAATGTAATATGCACCAGCTGTAAATACTTATATTTAAGTCCAGCTTTATGCTGAGTCAATGTAGCCGCTTTTAGGCCTTCAGCCGTTCGGTTCTCGATGTGGTGTATTATGCATGAAGTTCATGGTCAGCACATCCAGGTTATGCGCGGTCGGGCTACCGACCATAGCTTAGATTTAATGAATTTCAGTTTTAGTCTGTATCTCAAGGAATTTTTCGCCGTCATACTTATCTATCTTTTATTTGCCGGCTGAGTCACTAGGCCAGCGGCAAATGAGAAAGTAAACTCCGCAATGTAATCGTTGTAACTCTACAGGGTAGCAGAGAATACTACTGAGGAGCAGCGCCCAACCAAAATTTACCTACACCCAAAAAGGAATTAGATATAAGAGGATATAGGATTCTAATTTAAAAAAAAACAAGAAAGGAAAGCTAACTTCGGACGGAGCCGAAGTTGATATACCCATGCAGCTGAGAGGCAGTCCGCTAGGTGGCGACACGCATCTTTATTATTAGATATATATCGGATCTTATATAGTCGGCCGATCTTTATGATATTTGGCAGATCGGATTAGTTTGCCAAAAGTGGAAACCATACAAAGTCCTTTTAACTTAAAATACAACGAAGTTATGGCATTCCCGATCAATCAGTTATATGGCAGATATAGGATATAGTCGACCGATCCCGGCCGTTCCAACTTATATACTGCCTGCAAAGCTTGAAAACGATAGCTTTAAAACTGAGAGACTAGTTTGCGTAGAAACAGACAGACAGACGGACAGACGGACGGACGGACAGACGGACATGCTTATATCGACTCAGGAGGTGATCTTGATCAAGAATATATATACTTTATAGGGTCGGAGATGTCTCCTTCACTGCGTTGCACACATTTGACCAAAATTAGAATACCCTCTGCAAGGGTATAACAAGAAAGGAAAGCTAACTTCAAGCGGAGCCGAAGTTGATATACCCTTGCAGTTGAGTGGCAGTCCGCTAGGTGGCGACACACATCTTATATTATTAGATATATTTCGGATCGTATATAGTCAGCCGATCCCTTTGAAACTTGGCAGATAGCGTGAAAGATTTTTAGCCTTGTTATTTGAAAATTTGGGTAATCGATATAAATAAATATCAATAACAGCTGGAAAATTAAATTACACCACTGGGTTTTTTTCCACTCATTATTATTAATTAGTTCTCTCAGGGTAACTAGTCGCAACGGTCCACTAATTGCCCGATATTATCAGTATCATCTTCTTTGATTCTCCCAGCTTCGCATGCGCCTTATTATTCTTTGTAGCGCATGTATTGCATTGTATTCGGCATTGAGGGGTCTTGCTTGGGCGATCTTATGGCTTTGGCGTTTAATCGAAACGATACTTCGGCCTTGCCATTATTATTCAATTCCCTAATACAAATTGGCTTTTGTGCCTTACGAGCCGATTGCAACAAAGATAGTTTCTTCAACCGTAATCCTCGTCAAAAAGAAAAAAAGCCTGAGAAAGCCTCAAGAAGAAAGAACTGACCGGTATCTATCGCCCCACTTCGCATTTGATCGTGTATTGCACGTCAACGTACTCACCTCCCCTTAGCTGCCGATGGATTGGGAATATAAGGAAATTAAACAGAAAGTCGATATTGGCGACAGTGAAGAAGTATGATTCTTCCCTGTCATGATCCAAGCGCTTGTCGCAAATGCTGTGAGTAGGGCTCTCGTCGATCAGGAACAGCCCTTAAGCATGGCCTTTGCCTGAGAATTAGAATCGGTTAGAACCCAGATTAGCGAGCTTACGGTTCAAGGGCCTCTGTTGGAATCTACAAAATTAGGCACCAATCCCGATGTAGAATGCGACGTCAAATTTGACATCGTAAAAACACTTAACGGGCATACGACAGATTTAAGTGTAGATTTAATGTCAATTAAGCTATTGTTTTCGATTAAAACTTCAAGAGTGCGATGCTACGGATCCTCAGGGTTAGAAAGGGGCAAAGTTCTAGATTCCATCAGGATCAGAAACGAAACACAAGTCTATCAGCCGACCTAAGGAATTTCTAACGTGGTTAATTTGCCCGAGTGACATGTCGAACATACCCGCTGGGAAGTCGTGGTGCGAGTTGAGTATTAAGGACGGTGAATTCTCAACATTGGACTACATAATATCTGGTATATTGAAGTCCTCCAGAGCTACCAGCTGGTCCCCGTCAGACAGACGATCCGAAACGAACCGAATAGCGGACAAATTTTGCCAGTATGTAGGCGGTTCCGACGAAGGTGGTATGTAAGAATAGGTAGCATATAAAGATTGACCGGACAAGAAGATTTTAATTCAAAGAAATTCTATGTCACCAAACTCTTGTGATTTTACCTCTTCAGAAGTGAAATTGGAGTCTACAAAAATTATCACTCCTCCTCCACTTTGCAATGTTCTATCACGTCTTAATGTGATGTACTTACGTGGAAAAACTTCAGTGCTTAAAATCTCCGGCTTTAACCAAGTTAACTGTAAAGACTATAATGTGAGATGCAAAGGAAGAACTATCAGAATACAGTTTTGGAAGTTTACTTCACAGGTAAGTGTTTTCATGTTAGGATAGGTAAGTGTTAGTGAAGATATTAGTTTTTTGAAGCTGAGGAAGATGAGGAACAAGGTTAGTTTGGGCCCATGGGGTGGCGAGAGATATAAGCGCATTCGTAATTGTCGGCTGAGTAGGCTGAATATTATTCGCCACAAACACATCTCTAAAAGCGGATCTTTTACGCTTTGGAGACTTATTTAGTAATTGAAGACTACTAAACGGGATATCGAGCGCACAGAGTTGGTCATTGATTTTACGGAATTCCCTAATCAACTCCTTGAATCCACTTTTAATCTTTTTCATGAACGATCTCATTTCGATCTGAACAGCACGACAACCATCACAGCAAAAGTGGATACCAGACCTACGTGACACCTTTGACACACTTAGCGTGTAAAACGTTTTCACAGAGCCAGCAAAGGATGGTAGGTTGGGATGACGAGATTTTCTTATTACAAGACTTAGACGCTCAGACAAGTTTAAAATCCATGATAATGTTAAGTTAATTTTTTAATATTTTTGTTTTTTATTTTTGATCGTACCTTAAACCACTGTACCAAGGAACCGAAAAAGGGAGATTAAATAATGCGGTTTATGGTGTCCAGGGCCGTTCTTTCTTTTAAAGACACAGGAGGTCTGGCCTGCGACGATAGTAATCGAGAAGCCAGTTTTAGAACTTCGCCCTTAAATTTTATTGGTGAAGTCGCCATATACAGACCTCCTTTCGTCGCCTTTCCAGCTATTCAGAGAGTGTTTGCGTACGTCTATAAGTTTGGTAGATGGGTTCGTCAAAAGAGAATTACCGTTTATGATCTCAAGGCGGGGACTCGCATGCTTTTGAGGTCAGTTCACCGTACTCAGTTGGGTGATGAAATAAGGAAGTTGCAGACAAAGTGAATGGATGCCTCGTCCCATTCGCTGGTTCGTTATCCACTTTTTTGGATCAGTTCGGATTTCTTCGAGTAGACGGGCGTCTCAAAAATTCATCCATCATCCTGGGTCATCACCCAGTAATTTTGCCCAGGAGACATTGGGCTGAAAACATAATCATTAGCTTTCATGAGCAGAACCTGCATGCTGGACCTCGCTTGTTATTGGCGATGAAACGTTCTCAGTATTGGCCGATTGGGGGGAGAGAGACAGGCTCAAGGCGAAAAATAAATGAAATTTTTTAGCGACGAGCATCAGAGAGCAGTCCCGGATTTTTGTCTTCCAGAGTCCATTGAATGGAAGTTCATCCTTCCCTACTTTGTCGGCAGCTGCTGTTAAGATACGCCGTATCATTTTCAGGGTCGTATCATTTTTACAGAGTCGTGGGCTCGGCTGTACTAAAGTCCGAGGAGTTGCAGCCCTGGTGTACAATACAGTACACCTCTCTGTGAGAACCCCGCTGATCTATATGTCCTGACTCCTAATCATTTTCTGCACGGAGGGCAGAATCTTCTAATTTCAGTGAGGCAGACCTGACAAAACTTAACATAAACCGGCTAGATGCCTGGCAACGCGTCCTCTTTCTTCAGAAATATTTCAAAGCGCTTCTTAGATCGGTGTTCAACCCTACGCACAGATCCCATATTATTGTATATCAATTAAAATCATCAATTTAAAAAACAAATAAATCGTCCGAACATAATAACCTAAAGGGATAATACTGAGGATTATCGAACTATAATAAGTATGAATAAGAGGACAAAAGGTCTTCTAGATGCTGGTGTTTTGTAGAAAAATGTATAAAGTTATTATTTAATTTGGGTCATTTAATTATTTACCATCTCTTAATAAAATCAACACCAATCAAAAAATGTCAGTTTCAAATCTAATAGGACGCCTAGATCTTTAACCTAAGTTAATCTTTCAAAGACTCATCCATAGATCGATAAAATGTCATGAATTTACATTTTCATCCATTAAGCTTTAGATAATTTGCTAAACATCAATTTTGAAAATTTCCGATATCGAATTGAAGTTGTGATTGGGTACTAGTGAATTTATATTGAAGGAAATGCATAACGTCATCAGCGTACATAAGCACCAGCTAGCTCAGATAGGATTGGGACTTGTGCCTGCATTAATAAATGACCAAGGTACTCCAAGTTGGGAGCTTGGGGCTTCTACAAGAGACTTTTCATTATCCATTATTAGTTTTCTCTGTGACACTATCAGTACACTATTTCCTCGTCATCAGTAGGTCTATCGTCTTTGATTTACCATTATGCGCATGCAGGCCTGACGCAAGGTTAAACTTGTTTCATCTTCAGAAGATCCGTTGAAATTTTGTTAAAATATAGTGTAAAGGTGTAAAGGTTGAATATTATAAGTGTATGATTGAGCTGAAGTTGATATACCCTTGCAGTTGAGTTGCAGTCCGCTAGGTGGCAACATGCATCTTATATTCCGATCCATGCATCCGATCCTTATGAAACTTGGCAGATCGGATAACTTTGTAACCCAAATAGAACCCAAATAACCCAAATAGTCCATAGAAAATCCCATTCTTCTAACTTCAAAAACAACGAAGATATGGCATTCCTGATCAATCAGTTATATGGCAGCTATAGGATATAGTCGGCCGATCCTTATGAAATTTGCCATGTCAAAATATTTTACTAAAAGTGGAATCCATACAAAGTCCCAACCTTCTAACTTAAAACACAACGAAGTTATACCATTTCCGATCAATCAGTTATATGGCAGCTATAGGATATAGTCGACCGATCCCGTTCCGACTTATATACTGCCTGCAAAGGAAAGAAGGGTGTGTGCAAAGTTTGAAGACGATAGCTTTAAAACTGAGAGACTAGTTTGCGTAGAAACTGACAGCCGGTCCGACGGACATGCTTATATCAAGTCAGGAGGTGATCCTGTTCAAGAATATATATACTTTATAGGGTCGGAGATGTCTCCTTCACTGCGTTGCACACTTTTGACCAAAATTATAATACCCTCTGCAAGGGTATAAAAAGAACTATCAGAATAGAGTTTACGAATATTGCTTTGTGATTCTCTAGTTTTCTGTAAGAATAAGAGAGTTTTCTTATTTATTGAGGATTGTTCAGTCGCTTATTACATTTTTTAAAAAACGAGCTTAACGGGCACTTAACGGGCATACGATCCTGTTAAGACATTTAACGGGATATACGAGTGTATCGTGGAGACAGGCTGCATCAGATGTATATGAGGTGTTTCAAAGATATAACGGCGGTGAAGCACACTACGAAGTCGTGGCTATTATTAAGAAGTAAGAATTAAGGCACTGTCAGTAAGAATATGTCAAAAAAAGTGACTATTAGGTTCAACGAATCCCATTTACCATTTTACCTGACCACCGACGCCACGGCTAATGTATTTGTACATTATAATTTACGCGGCGCTCTCACAACAAAAGACCTATAACCATGATTTCGCGTAATTTAAAAGACTGCAAGTTAAACTACGCTACTTACGAGAGGGAACTTTTGGCGATTGTGTGAGCAATAGGTAAACTACAGAACTTCTTGTACAGTACCCAGAAGGTACGGATTTACACAGACCACCAGCCTCTCACGTACACCGTGTCTGATAGAAACACCAACATTAAAATTAACGGTGGAAAGCCTTTATTGACGAACACAACGGGAAGGTGATTTACACGCCTGGGAAGTAGAATCTGCTAGCCGATGGTTTGTCTCGGTAACCCCTTAATAATCCAGAGGCCAAAGCGTACTTCGATGCCGCCACAGTGCATAGTGGGCTTTCGCTAGCATTGATAAGCTCCTAAACTGAATCAAAAACCAAATCATTTCGCAAGAAGCAAGTCAGCCCCTTCGGCGAGACTTCATTGTCTTTGGCTATAAAAATCGCCTAAAAATTCTTCTTAACTTGTATTGACAAATTGTCCCAATTCGCCATCGTACAGCCTATAGCTTCGAGGGCAACAAAATACGTACGTGCTCCTATACCCCAATTGCTGAATATCTACCTAAGTTTAATGTTTACCATATACTGCGACAACGAGACTTATTTTATCTCTTAAACAATCACGTTCTTGTTGAAAAACTAAGACAGCTTCAATATTGTTAATGCGCCACTGTTACACAGAAGCTCCAATGCCCAAATGGAAAGATTCCACAGTACCTGGCGGAAATCGCCAGGTGTCTCAGAATTGATAAAAAAAATCAAAGATACCGTTGAACTGATACTGCGGTCCACATTGGAGTACAATAAATCGCTACATTCGGTCGCATAGTTTGGACCAGTGGAAGTCGTCCACGCCAACAGCGACGAGATCAGGCTGGCAATTAAAGCTAAATCGACAAGGTACTAACGTCCAACCTTCACCGAGTTAGCCCTTTAAGCCAGAACCGAGTTTTCGAAGTTGGTGAAAAAGTACACCTATGTAACAACATCTAATCTCATCTTCTCATTCGTGAGAGCGTGGTTTAGAAGAACAACATCAGATAGACATAATGGTATTAAAACAGAAATAGAAAAATACATTAACTTACTCACAGACACTGTCAATAGGATCCTCAGGACATTTGTTCGAAATACTTCTCGCCAGAAATAGAATACTCCGAAACTCAAAATTGTATGCTCACTATTATTCTCGCAAAAGAAAAATTATAACAAATTCTCAATTATATTCAATTATAAAGACTTAATGGCTTTCTTGGACGATAAGCTTTCTGAGGTTCCCATAGAGACTAACTCATGGATGTTTCTAAAACTACAATTTTTCAATCTAACGTTATTTTTCATATTGTAGTACAGTATTCTAAAGTTAAGTCTATTTCTAAAAAGGATCTGCTCTTTCCGGTCGCGCATTATCACAGCATATTGCAATGGGAGGACAACATAGTAGAGGAATGCGTTGACGGGATCCTAGCAGTTTCCGATTGCGCATCTACCAGTCTGGTTACTTTCTGCAAGAAGGCCACATACGACTCCAGCGCCCGTCAATTGCACGCAGGTCGGCGGCTGATTGCCTAATAATCGTCAACGGAGAACACACGAGGATTACTATTGACGACGGGCCTATAACAACTATAAATGGAGCCCATCTCATCACCTTCGAGAGGAAAGCGATTATAAACGACTCCGTCTACCTAAACCTCAACTATCGGTTAACAAGAGTCCGGGGATTGAGGCTTTACCCCTTCTTAATATCACGGGGCACGACCACATACTTAGCCTGCCGCAGCTGCTGCGGTTGAACGAACACAATCTGCGCCTTAAGCAGGAGCTTAGAGACAATGTATCGCCGGGATAATCTCCGAGGATGTGATTTGCCGTGGGAGTAGCAGTTAGTTTCACTTTGAGCGGGTTGAGCCTGTTGCAGCTGGAGTCGAAAGCGAACATCATTCAAGTTGCAGAAGGCCATTGACGCATTGGAAGACGATATATTTATGGGGACTCCCCCAGGGGACTCCTCCTGGATTAACAACCAGTTCCAAGCATGGGCTAGGCAGGCCAAATTTGTACTTTTGAAATTTTTCTCCCTGATTTCAGTCTTTTAGTTATTCCATTAATGGGGTCTGTTGGTTCGATCCCTTTGATGACCATCTGCAGTCCTATGCTGCTTTTTAGTTCGTTGGTATAGTGGTTTAACTTATTAGTATTTTAATGCGTATTTTTCTTGTATTTATTTTATTTATTTCGCATTTGAACATATTCTTATATAGCTACTATATAATCTAACTTACATATTACTCAAAAAATGCCTATCCAGTAAACCCCCTAAAGCATATTTTTCAGAGCCCCACTTTTTCCGGAGGCTAGGTGGTAACGAATTAAAGAAAGATACTTCTCAATCTATGGACTTATTCAAAAGATAATTGGCCATTCGACATCGTTACAGCTTTAAAGTTGATAAGCCCCAACAACATAGGGCAATCAATGTTGATAGATACAATATTATTGTACAATATTATATAATATAGAACAGAGCAATCAAAATCTTAGTATAACACTCATCAATCAAGCCATCCGAAATAACTGGAATTCCAATCAAAACTTAGTGAAAAAATAAGTGAAAGATAGACTCATTTAAGTGATAATAAGAAATAGGTGAAGCGGAAGGCAATAAACTATAAAATTCGATATGTATCAACAATGGTACAGGACTTAGTAGTACTTTTCAAATTTCTACATTACTTTTTACGACATAGTTTAAAAATATAAGATCAAGAATTTTCGATAAATCGTTAAAATTATTGTTTACTTGGGAGAGGCCCATGCCAAAAATATCATCCAACCCCACGATTTAATAGGGCTGGTGAACATTGCTGGCTAACACGCCGAGGTATTTCAGGTCCCGAGACCAAACAATAGAGCTCAGGTTGAAGTCACCAGCTACCATCAGAACGCTAGTGTCCTCCATTCTAGCATAGAAACTGGTGTTGTTGTCGCGAATGGTAGCGATGATCACACCTCCTCCCCGCTTACAATGGATGCTGGATACATCAAGGTCTTTCCGAAATATAATACTTGAAACAAGTTGGGCTCATAAAACAAAAAAATTAAGCAAGTTCCAAGGACACACATAAATTTCCCTTAATCTCCAAGTTGGACCTATGAAAGTCCAGTTGCCTTGTGAATCCAGTGACTGGTAAAGATATAGGTCAATTACAGTCTGGAGCGTCCACGCACAACGATGCTCCACGCTCCAGTTCAAAATGTATACAAACATGCGTATAAAAACATCAAAAGTGAGCACGAGCGGAAAATGAACAGTGATGGGCTTCCAACATCATGATTTCGAACAATTTGTTGTTGCTGGCGATCCAGAAGCGACGATGTAAACAGCCCATCTTGGAATCAGCTGTTGTTGTTGAAGCATATAATGCAGTGATGGAAGCAGAATCTCAGAGGAAGTGAAATAAGAAATTACTGAGGTCCAGGTGCAACTTATCAGCGATTTGGGTTTCATTAATGTTGCCCCGTTTTATTGATGTGACGTGGAAATAAAAATTTCGTTGATAGGGACTCTTGGTTCGATCCCTATGACGACCGTCTGTAGACCTGTCCTGTTTTTATTTTGTTGGTATAGTGTACTAACTTTTCGTTGTCGAGGTGGTTTGTCGCTAAGCGGTAGTTTTGTTCGTCTTTTACTTTCATTTGTACGTTTGTACGTCATGACGTAGAATTAGTTCATGTTTATATTTTCGGCTTATTTTTTGATCAGTGTATTCCAGTTTGCCTGCTGCACATGGATGGGTAACGGTCTTGACCGTTGTAGATTCCACTGTTTACCTTTTATTGTTCAGATCACAGAGAATAGCGAATCTGTTATTTATTTAGGGTTATTTTTTTTTGCCCAGTTATTTCCGGAGTTTTAACCATCTTGATAACGCTGGTCTTGTTAGATTGTTGAGGCTTGGTTTACCTTTAATTTTCATATAGCGATCAAGGCAGTCCTGTAGGCAGCGATCAGTCAGTCGGGACGACTGAGTCCCGTATTTTTCGATTGCATAGACAATACCGGGCTCACAAAAACGGCAGTTGTTGTTATTGATGCCGTTGAAGAGGTCGAAGTTACCAGCACATCGTGTCTAGAGCATGTGACAGGAACGCCGGTATCGTCAAGGGACGGGCACGGCATTCTTTTGTGCCCGTCTCGATGGTATTGCTGTGGAAAACAAGCGAATTATCTTAGAGTGCGTTTGCAGGGTTGCAATTGTTATTGCTTCTATTACCTTGGGAGCGCGAACTGACGTTCGTAAAATTGTTGTAGCCGAGATTATACATAGGGTATTCTAATTTTGGTCAAGATTGTGCAACGCAGTGAAGGAGACATCTCTTACCCTATAGGGTAAACTTATAAAGTATACTTTATAAAGTATATATATTCTTGATCAGGATAACCTCCTGAGTCGATATAAGCATGTCTGTCTGTCCGTCTGTCCATCCGTCTGTCTGTTTCTCTGAGTTTTAAAGCTATCGTCTTCAAACTTTTCACACACCCTTCTTTCCTTTGCAGGCAGTATATAAGTCGGAACGGCCGAGATCGGTCGACTATATGCTATAGCTGCCATATAACTGATTGATCGGAAATGGAATAACTTCGTTGTTTTTTAAGTTAGAAGGATGGGACTTTGTATGGATTCCACTGTGCGTATAATAATTCTAAATTTCATGCTAAATTTCATAAGGATCGGCCGACTTTATCCTATAGCTGCCATATAACTGATTGATCGGGAATGCCATAAGTTCGTTGTTTTTGAAGTTAGAAAAATTTTGGGATTTTCTATGGATTCTACACTAGGCAAACTTATCCGATTTGCCAAATTTCATCGGCCGACTTTAAACGCTCCGATATATATCTAATAATATAAGATGCATGTCGCCTTCTAACGGACTGCCACTCAATTGCAAGGGTATATCAACTTC
This sequence comes from Drosophila atripex, assembly GCA_035045925.1. Lineage (NCBI taxonomy): Eukaryota > Metazoa > Arthropoda > Insecta > Diptera > Drosophilidae > Drosophila > Drosophila atripex. Next base: position 237,818 of record JAWNOP010000031.1, read on the forward strand.
GGCTCCGTCCGAAGCTAGCTTTCCTTCCTTGTTCGTTGTTTGTATAGTTTATAGTTCCAAGGTCAAGATGTTGTTTTTTTTTTTATTAAATTTTTTTATTTAATATTACTATCTATTACTAAAAACTACGAAAATTACATAAAATTAATCATATATATTTATTTTTTTTTTCAAGGTAGCCGCAGCGTTGAGGGAGTTAAGGCGAGTTGATGAGGAAATAAAAAAACGTGAAAAAACTATGACGCAACATCCTAATACCGACTCCAATGCTATTGCTGTTTGTGAGAAGTAAGTATTTTTATAGATACTATTTATAACTGTGTAAAATTGAAAATATCAATGGAATCTTCAAAAAAGTTTCTTCGAATAATTAACGGAATAGACATTGATTAAATAACAGCAATAAAAAAATTTTTAACTTTTTCAGAATTTTACTAAGCGTAAATCCTAGTTCTTTAAACTCTATTGTTTATTCTAAAGCGGGTAAAAAGAATTTTTTAAAATAATTTTTCACAATCTTTTATCATTGTATTATCTAACCATTAAGAAAATACCAGATTTCTGATACGGACTAGGCTTTTAAAGAAAACTAAGCCCAAAACATTTTAATAGAACCAGCACTTGCAATAGTTTTAAATATGCAGAATAAACTGAAGACTGAGTAGTACAACAATGCATTTGTAGTTCTTAAAAATTTGAAGTATGAACATCATATGAGCGTCTACAACTGTTGACTGTGGAAGCAAATGCCATCAAAAATGTACCACTTAGACCGGCGGAGTTGGATGGCGTGCCATAAGTAGTCAAGTTTTTCGATAAACCGGAGGTGTGCGCTCAACCAGGAGCGGAGTAATGAAGTTGGAGTATGCACAAGCCTCTAGCTGTATGTACTCCGGCTGAGTTTATTATGTGCCTATCGCAGATGGCAACAGAAGTGAGCCACCTTTTAGTTTCAAGCTCTTCGTCAAGGACGGAAAGAAGAGACATGATGCATAAACACACTAAGCGTTAAGCATGTTGCTGTGCAAACGCAATAATTAGATGCAGCAGACGCAAAGTCCTGCACGGGTGCACAGCACAACATCTTCGACAATTACCCCTATCCGGATACGACTCAGTTTAACCCAGTTTTTAAAGGTTTCAATAACTGTCATTCCTGGCTGTAATTGTGGGCATGAGAAAGTTGTCGGCGCGATGGGTGCCGCGTCTGCTCACCCCGGAAAACATACGCAACTGTGAGACCACTTCAGAGCATTGTTTGACGCTGTTTAAGCGCAATTCAAAGGAGTTTCTGCGTTGTTTCATGACCGTCGACGAAACATGGATCCACTGGTACACACCAGAGACCAAGGATATGTCAAAACAGTGGACATCACCCGGCGAACCTGCTCCGAAGAAGGAGAATCTTGCCCCATCGGCCGGAAAGGTAATGACGTTTTTGGGATTCACAAGGTGTGATCTACATCGACTACCTGGAGCAGGGCAAAATGGTCACAGGGCTGTACTATGCCGAATTATTGGGCATATTCGGTGCCGAATGGCAGAAAATTCTGCACTTGCAGAAAAAAGTGTTCTTCCAGTGCATGACAACGCACCGGCTTACACTTCCACGTCACATACATTCGTACAGTAGATGGATGGTGAAAATGACTAACATGATTTTGATTGCGATTTGTTTTGTTTATACGATATATGATTATTTTTTAATGATGTATTAAAGTTATAATTAAAGTTTACTATAAACTTTATACTAAACGTGAGAGAGATATATAGAAAGTACGATGGAGTTGAAAGCCTAATACTTAAGCAATATCAATAAATAATGCAAAAAAGGAGATTATGCTGAGAAAAAAATTTCCACTTTTCCAAAATTTCAATTTTTTTAGGCTTAGTACTGATTGGACCACCCTCGTATTTAAAATATAATACAAAATATTAATTTTTAAAAATTCCAGAAAATGAAAAGAAGAAGAAAAACAACTAAAAAACAAAAACTTAAAAAATATAAAAATCTTACAAATATTCCCCCAAACTTCATAATGTGCGAAAATTCACAAGACACATATGTGTAACTAAATACAAAAAGTGTCAATGTCCCCCTTTAACACAACAGCAATACATTAAGAAGGAACACCGCAGTGAAATGGAACATCGCTGTTGCACTTTCAGCTTTTTGATAGTGACCGAATTACACAACTCCAAATTCAATTTCAATATTTATTTGGGGTTCAATTTAACCATAATATGTGCAGCCGCTCAAACTAATGCCGAATATATGTTTATGTGCATAAAAAAGATCTTTGATCGCAAAAGCTCTGCCAAAGCTCACAAAAGCGCATATGCTAAACATATTATGATTATTTTAAATGGTTTTATTGGTGGCTGCTTGGCCCAACAATCAAAAAGAGAAAAAACACCGCAAAGGAGGATAACAAAGAAACATAACTGTGAGAATGGAATTATCATAAACAAGAAAGGAAAGCTAACTTCGCGCGGCGCCGAAGCTGATATACCCTTGCAGTTGAGTGGCACTCTGCTAGGTGGCTACATGCATCTTATATTATAAGATATATTTCGGATGAGTGCCCAAGCACTCGCAGACGGAAATGGGGCTGAATTAGCGGACGCCGCTGCCTCCCAACATAGGAAAAGCATCAATCCAAATTACATTGGCCGGGTAATTCACCACGTGTATCAAAGCGCAAGCACTGAAAAAAAGATCAAGGAAGCAATACATAAGCAGCTTTGCTTAAGAAAAAGCGACCAAAAAGTGACTATGGAAATTTTTAAGAAAAATCAATGTGTTTTCTATTGCAACTGTTTTTATTTTTTACTTTTTTATTTGTCAATCTGAAAACTATAACATTTTATCTTAAAATAAAATCAAATTAAAAAAAAAATTTTGACGAGGTAAAATAACGGCACGCATGCCACGCCCCAAATATCTGATATCAATTTTGGTTACGAATAAATGCATAATAAATATGTATAAAACATTATACATTAAAAATATTCTTACCAGGAACGTGTTTACATCGTTAATTGTTCCACGTGTCGAATAAGAATATTTTTAAACTATAATTTTTATACTATTGCAGAGGGTATTATAATTTTGGTCCAAAGTGTGCAACGCAGTGAAGTAGACTTCTCCGACCCTATAAAGTCCGACCCTATATATATTCTTGATCAGGATCAGCTTCTGAGTCGATATAAGCATGTCGACTTTGCCTCAGTTGTTTGCGGTCGCGGCCAGTAGCCAGTTCTTAATAAAAAACTTTTTATTTAAATTAAATAAATTAAATGCATTATTTCTATTAATTGTTCGTTTTTTTCTGGTCGCAAACTAAAACAAACCAATCGGCAACCGAATATGAAAAAGGCCATCGGTAACCAAAAATGTGTCTGTAATGCTATTGTTCGTACGCAGGGCGTGATGCGTCCACTAACGTCAAACTTGAACTCACGGGAGTAACGATAGTAATAAACCTATAGAATGTCTGACTAAAACTGCCTAGTTTGTGCTGGCGGGGGTTGATATGAGGGAAACGGGGAACTGAAGGTCTGTTGATTGGCCTCAGCTGTAGTTAGATTCCTCCGGCGGTCCTTTGACCTGGAGGTCCTATTGAGGGTCCTATGACGGTCTGTTCCACGGAAGCACACTCGAAGGCGATTATGTCTAAGTGCTATAGTTCTCATTATTCAAGAATAACTGCTCTTATATATGGTGCTAAGTATACCTATATCTAGGGTGTTATTGAACAAAGTATGCCTATGTCTAGGGTTAGTAGGTCAATGTTATCGACGTACTTCCGTAACGGTTAACCCGGTCAACTGCTGACTCGGACCACTTGGTCATGCGTTTCATATTTCATGATTCCGCTGGTGTTGACAATGCTGCTTGCTGGTGGCGCCGTCTGTACTCAGTACTGGGTCAGTCGATCGGCATCAAATTATTATTTGATTAGTTAAATTCATATTACTATTCATACTACTATATTGGCATTCGGTGCCAAGATATTAGGTCTTGGCACTAGGTAGCAACAATCTCCACCGACTCAACTCCTTGAATTCCCGTTGTTTACTGGCTCTTGCCCTGTGTGCTCTTCAGTCGTGAGGTGACAAACTTGGCGGCTCTCCTTGTTGATCCGCCATGGGCGGGGAATTCTGTAATCTTCCAGATAATCTTTCCAGGATTTCCTAGCGTGGCTCGCTAGCTTCCGATGCCTAAGCGGCGTGATTTAGGACGACTTGTTCTGATTTGGAATCATGAACTGATTCCGGTCGTACTGGCTCCATCATAACCCATCCAAATTTCGTCTTCTGAAGCAATGGCTGCCCCTGCCCTTGGTTTATTAGTCGTGGCTCAAGCAGTTGTGGGATGTATTCGGCTCCGAGCAGAATATCAATGCCTTATGGATCCGTGAACGTGGGATCTGCCAACCGATATCCTGATGGAATGTTTTTTGGGCGCTCAATTGGTTGCGATGGTTGGTTTGGCAATAGCTCTGGTAAGATATATGCAATTACTTGTGTTTTAAAATTCGTATTTAACGACATTATGTTCAATACTGCTCGGGCTGTCACTGTCTGCATCCCTCCAATGCCCCTGATGTTCATGTCGGCGGGTGCTGATTGTACTCCTAACTTGGTTGCCAATTCCTGAGACCTTATGTTTACTTGTGATCCTGAATCTAGGAGTACGCGGCATTGCAGAGGGGGTCCGGCTGGTCTACGTATTGCCATTTGGGCGGTTGGTAACACCGTTCGGAGCACGGTATCATGTAAGCTGCGCAGCTAATCCGCTGATCCATCTGTTCTGGGGTGTACGAAAAGCTCTTGGATCGTGGACTTGATCAACAACCGCTCATTGTGGTATCGAATCGTTAGCCGTTGTCAGGCATCCTTGTAACTAGTCTGTCCGCCAATTGCTGTTGAGATTAGGTTTGTTGATTCACCAAATGCCGGAATTTTACTGCATCGCTATAGTCTTGATTGTGGATGAACTTCATGAAAATTTCGGAAAATCGAAGCCAATGCCGGTAATCTCCGTCAAATCTTGGAATTTCGACCGGCGGAGCCACGAACGTTGAAGCGGAAGACCGCCTGTGTGTGGCTCCCTGTCATTCTAGTGGTTCCTCGCTTAAAAAAGCAAAATATTTCGCTCGCACGACCTGGAATCGATCGCTAGTATGTCCATCTGTAGAAATTTTTGGATCCAATTCAAGAAGGTCATGATGCGGTCCCAGTTGCGGAGTCTGATGCACCGATTGCCGGAGCGGAGGAGGTTCCACCGGCCCTCGAGGAAGTAGAGGTTGATGCTTGTGTCGCCATGTTGAAGAGCAGACGCTCTCCCGGCATGGACGGCATCAATGGCACTATCTGCAAAGCAGTGTAGCGCGCCATACCTCAGTATCTGACGGCACTATATTCCCGTTGCATCCAGTCGGGTTACTTCCCCCGAGAGTGGAAGTGTCCACGTGTAGTGGCGCTACTCAAGGGGCCCGACAAGGATAGGTGCGAACCCTCGTCGTACCGTGGGATATGCCTGTTGCCAGTATTTGGCAAGGTGCTTGAGGCCATCATGGTTGATCGTGTGAGAGAAGTTCTTCCGGGAGGATGCAGATGTCAGTTCGGATTTCGCCCAGGACGATGTGTCGACGACGCTTGGAGGCACGTGAAGAGCAGTGTCGCCGCCAGCCCGGCACGATACGTGCTCGGGATCTTCGTCGACTTCAAGGGTGCGTTCGACAACGTCGAATGGAGTGCTGCACTGCGTCGGCTCGCCGACTTGGGATGCCGAGAGTTGAGCTTGTGGCAGAGCTTCTTCTCAGACAGAAGAGCAGAGATCCGAAGCAGTTCTGGAACCGTGAGTGTTCTAGTAACTAGAGGCTGCCCGCAGGGATCCATTAGTGGCCCATTCATTTGGGATCTACTGATGGATGTCCTGCTCCGGCGCCTCCAGCCATACTGCGCTTTCAGCGCGTATGTGGATGACCTGCTTCTTCTCGTCGAAGGAAATTCCCGAGCCGTGCTGGAGAGCAAAGGAACGCAACTGATGTCCATCGTTGAAGCGTGGGGTACGGAAATCGGTGTCACCATTTCCACCAGCTGCTGCTGAAGGGTGCCTTCGCGCGCACCCCGTCGGTGAGATCTGCTGGAGCATTTCTCCCATACGTCAGCAGCTGCCGGTACCTTGGCATCACGGTCAGCGAGCGCATGAATTTCTTCGTGCACATCGCATCGCTGCGCCAGCGAATGACTGGAGTCGTAGGAGCATTGGCGCGTGTGCTGCGAGTTGACTGGGGATTCAGTCCTCGGGCCAGGCGGACCATATATGCACCCCTGTGCCCCTGTGCACTGTTTGGTGCCTCGGTATGGTATGTCACGACGACGAGGCAAGTTGTAGCCAGGAGGCGACTTCTTGCCTGCCAGAGGCTGATCCTTTTAGGATGCCTCCCGGTATGCCACACAGTGTCAACCCCGGCACTGCAGGTGCTTGCTGGAGCCCCGCCTCTTGACTTGGCCGCTATGAAAATAGCAGTCAAGTACAAGTTGAAGCGTGGATACCCGTTGGAGGGGGACGACTGGCTCTACGGCGAGGGCCTTTCAGGTCTGAGCTTGGCGCAACGAGTCTCGCGGGTAGACGAATGCCTTCTGTCAGAATGGCAGAGCAGATGGGATGATGGTGACTCGCCCGGTCGGGTGACTCACAAATTCATCCCTGATGCAGGATTCGTCTATCGGAATCCGGATTTCGGGTTCTCGATGCGCGCGGGATTCTTGCTGACAGGGCACGGATCGTTCAATGCATTTCTGCATAGGAGAGCTCTTAGTGATACTGCAGCATGCTCATGCGGCGATCCTAATGAGGACTGGGAGCACATCTTATGTGCCTGCCCCCTCTATGCAGACTTGCGAGACCTCGATGGACTCGGTCTGCAGCGCGTTGGCTAATCCTGGACATTTGGAATGATTTTGGAAAGCGACGACAGGACCAGAAGACTTACCGAGTTTGCTGAGGAGGTGTTTCGGAGGAGGAGGGGCTTTTAAAGCCCACTACTTTTTCGTGCCGTGTGGCTAGCGGCCTAGAATACTGTCACAGCTCGCCATAGCTTGTCGTAAGAGGCGACTAACATGGCAGGGCCCCCCATCCGAGCTTGTCGGAGCTAAAGGGGTGGGTCACCGAGCCCACAAACTTCGGTGCCACGGGTTGGATAGTGTGTCCAAGCACTACCATTGAGGTAGGCCCCCTAGTGGGAGTATCGTGGTGGCTGTGGTTGATACCCAAATCGCGGGTAGAATCTTCGGATTCGACGTGGAGTTGCGTTATACAACTCGGGTGCTGTGACCCATAGATCAGCAGAGGTGATAGATACACCTCGCCTCTTATCCAGAGGGAATATGTTGCCCGGCAAGCGCATGTTCGAAAGGTACCAGGATAGTTGCTATGTATATAGCTATAGCTTCTAATCTGGGGCGCTGGCAGGCGTATCATCCGTGCCCATGCACTATATGCCTACTTGTAGGTATATACGAGTGCCGTGGTTGTAATCCCTTCAGTGTGGAACAAGCCACGTAAAACAAGTTCGAAGAGATCCGAGACACACGCCTGCATCGCTATAGTCTTGATTGTGGATGAACTTCATGAAAATTTCGGAAAATCGAAGCCAATGCCGGTAATCTCCGTCAAATCTTGGAATTTCGACCGGCGGAGCCACGAACGTTGAAGCGGAAGACCGCCTGTGTGTGGCTCCCTGTCATTCTAGTGGTTCCTCGCTTAAAAAAACTCAAAATATTTCGCTCGCACGACCTGGAATCGATCGCTAGTATGTCCATCTGTAGAAATTTTTGGATCCAATTCAAGAAGGTCATGATGGCCGTCCACAATCTGTTTCCATAACTCTTTCATATGGTGCCTAGTGTAAGGCGATACCTTCTTTCCTTCAGTTCGATTACATAGAAAGTCCTCGAGATCATCGAGCCATCCTTCTTGCCTTCGTTTCAGTGAACTGATATTTGAGTCCTCTGTAAGAACTTTTTCGCTAGTCTTAAACTGTGCTTTGGGCTCGAGTTTTTCTTCAGTTTTTCGGGGACGCTGTGATGGGCCAAGAATCCAAGAACATCAGCCAAGTACGGTGAAGAAAAAAATTACCTAACCTGTGGGAGTGAAACTCCCACAGAGCATACTGTATTCTGAAAGTTCTTCCTTTGCATCTTACATTATAGTATTTACAAAAACTTTGTTAAAGTCGGAGATCTGAAGCTTTAAAGTTTTTTGAAGTGAGTACACCACTTTTAGACGTGATAGAACACTGCGAAGGGGAGGTGGATTGTTAATTTCTGTAGACTACTGTAGAGTTTGCTGTGCGAATACGCAGAGCGTTATGCGGCCACTAGCGTCGAAATTGAACTCACGGGACTAACGATAGGTCCCGGAGTCGTAGTCAAACCTATAGAACGTCTGACTAAAAACTACCTGGTTGACCCAGGCAGTGGTTGAGATGCGGGGATGGCCGGGGGTTCGTTGACGCACCTCAGCTGTGGGGAAGGGAGCATCCTCCCTTCATCCCTGGTCGGAGGTACCACACGGAGGTACAAGGGGGTTCCTGTCGACGGTCCGTTTCACTGGATCGGTATTCGGAGGAGTACGTATCAGCGATTTGCTGGCGGTCCGTTCCACGGGAGCAACCCTCAGTGGCAAGTAACGTATCGAGAGTCCTACGATGGTCCGTTCATGGAAGCGCGCTTGAAGGCGATTACGTCTAAGTGCTATAGTTAGCACTGAGTAACGAGACGATTGATTCTGTATTCGCAACTATCTTTATTTTATAACAACCGCTCTTATATATGATGCTAAGTATATCTATATCTAATTGTGTTACTGAACAAAGTATGCCTAGGTCTAGGGATTAGTAGGTCAATGTTATCGACGTGCTTCCGTAATGGTTAAACCGGTCACCTACTTCTGAATCTGCTGACTCAGACCGCTTGGTCAAGGGTTTTGCATTTCATGATTCCGCTGGTTCTTGCCATTCCCGCTGTTGACAATGCTGCTCGCTGGCTGGCGCCGTCTGTAGCTGGGACAGTCGATCGGAATCAAATTATTATTTGAGATTCTTGCTCTTGATTTGACGCTCTTCTCGGAGTCAAATTCCTATTACTAGGTGTGAAGCGTTATCACATGTCTTGGCATTCGCTGCCAAGACATTAGGTGTTGGCACTAGGTGCTATGCTACTTTAGACAAAGTAGCGTTAGACTACTTTAACAAAGGAGGAACGATAGCTATGGGAAATAAATAAAATGCATAGAAACTGACAGACAGACGGTCAAAGGGTCAAACATTTATTTTTATAAAGTCTTGGGGACCTGACTTAGCAAGGGTATAAAATGTTATCTACCAAAACGGCATAGAAATCCCCATCAATTAATGAATTTTCACAGTAAATGGATAGTTAACAATTAATATATGCAACTACATAACAATTAAAATTAAAAAAAAATTTTTCGAAATGTACGGCTTAAAAGCATATTTGTTAGATGGATATAATTTACTACATGATTTACTAGAAAGATGAGCAAAAATGATCAATGAACATGAACAATCCCACATTATAATGTAATAGAAAATCGAAAAGTTACACTAAAAATATTTACATTTATTAGGAGTAAAACAAGGAAACACCCGTATTTTCACTACAAAAATTTATGTAAGACAAATTTTTTAACCACGAAAGTTTTTTAAACAAAAACACAGGTAGGAAAAAAGGTTAGGAGTATAGAAATCCAAAAACGCAATTACTAAAGAATTGTGAGCGATATTAAAACAATATGAACTTAAATGTGAAAAATATGAAATCAAATATTAATTTGAAGTCATAGAACTTTCAATGAGTACATACGATCTTACATATCGGTTGATAAAACTGATTGGGACGTATGGCTTCAAAATTTTGTCTTTTGTTTCAACACGACCCAATCTATGGCACATACTTATTGTCCATATGAGCTAGTATTCGGTAAAACAAGTAATTTACCGAAACTTTTTTATAGCATAGATAGTATAGAAGCACTATATAATATAGATGACTATGCTAAGGAGAGTGGGTATAGATTAGAAGTAGCCTATAAAAGAGCTAGAGTTATGTAAGAAGCAAATAAGAATAGAAATAAAATTCTATATGATCATAAAGTAAGGGATATAGATATATCAGTAGGTGACCAAGTTTTAGTAAAAAACGAGACAGGTCACAAGTTAGATCCTAAATATACAGGTCCGTATATAGTAACGGAAATAGGAGATAGAGATAACATAATAATAACAAATAATAAAAATAGGAAACAAACAGTTCATATGGATAGATTAAAAATCTTTATTTCATAAATTGCACTTAGTATGGCCATACAAAGACACACATACATAAATAAATAAATAAACATATTCTTTTAATAATTTCATTTTCTTTAATTCTAATAAGATAATACAAAAACAAATAAAAAAAAAGAGAATGTATTAATTAGAAATTTTTATTATAAAAATAACTTCATTATATTACGATATTTTTCCAAAGGAGGGAGATGTAGTATGCACATATATTGAATACCCACTGTACCGAAAATACTTAAAGGGTACGCACTGTAACACTTTGTTGCAGTGTTTACGTATTTCAAAGTCCCGGTCATAAACCTTAAGTGGCCGAAATATGAACCGATCGTTATGGCTTAGCCCACACACGGGAAGTGCTAGCGTCGGCATAACTGCATCGAACGGACAGCATATGCATACCCTCGCGCCTCCACTTGTGAGCGCATAGCAATATACATAAGTATATAGATACATAGCCGTCTCTCTGTCGCCGCCTGCGAGCAGCGCAGCTATGAGACTTAGCCTTAATTATCAAGTATATATTATAATTATCAAATAAATTTAAATAATTATCAATATCAATAACCCAAATAAAATACAAATATACAAATCTAAACTGAAAAATGAAATTACTTAAATTTACCCAAATACAACGACAAGGATCAACGAGGAATATACATCAACTTTGGGACACTAAGACCCTAAACACCCTGCCAAATCCGACGCAATTTACCATAAACACTTCTGACATTAACAATTTAGAAAACATTACAGACAAAATAGATTTAGGTTGTTCATATGTTGTAAGACGTATAATTATCAGCATAGTATGTGGATCAGAAAAACAAGAGATATGCAATACCCACTGGGGAAGAAAAATAAATATTATAGATCTTTAGATAATGCCCATACCGATTTACAAAATGTTGCTCTAAACAATTAAATATCTAAAATATCGGTCATATGTTGTTAGTAAAAGCGGAACAGAATATACTGTTTATCAAGCAGCGCTTTCGCGCATCGACTTGGGTAGGATTTATTAATATTAATGGCAACTTAGTCATTGGTACGGATATGTACAGCCTTTGTTGCGTCCAGGCTCTTTTCGAGGTTCGTCTTTTCCTGCTCTGTCTTTGCAGCCTTTATGAGGTCCTTAACGAGCCTTTTTTGGCTGAGAAATTTAATACGACTCAACTCTAAAGGCTCCTCTAGAGTTGGTGTGTGCCTTTGCTCGACAGCTGATCTTTTATCCAAATCTTTAGACATCCGGCTTGGGGAAAACTTTATTAGTATTAATGGCAACTTAGGCATTGGTACGGATATGTACAGCGTTTGTTGCGTTACTGCGCACCATTTCGAAGTATTTCATTGATGACGTCCGAAATCTTTGGACATCCACCGGTGGCATAGGCCCTTGGAGATTTTTCGTCCTTTCTCCGCAATAATTTTTTAATTATTGCTAATTAAAATAATTTTTTTATTGTTATATTTTATAATATTGTCGTATTGTATATTTTGACTTCTACACTTTATTTTTATACGTCCCAATCATTTTTTTCCACCGAAATGAATGATTAAATATACTCATTGTACTATCGGAGACTTATCTTTTGATGAGCTGTTGATTGTATAGTACTTATTATTTACAGAGGTCATCTTTGTATTTAGTACTGCTGTCCGTTATGAACCCTTTCATTGAACCGTACTTTAGTAAAAAGATTCAAATATTGTCTTGGCTACTGTTTTTGCGCTAATAGAGAATAACTATCAACTCATGCCAGACACCTAGTAGTCAGACAGCTTAACCGGCTAAAAATCAACAAAACGTCCAAATGAAATTATAGATTCAAATTTAAAAACTCATCGTTTGTCTCTAAGCTTATTACCATTGCAGTAGTGTAGCGGATATAGTTAGTTAGTATAGTGAATTGCACTATAGACTCCATTTCTCGATGACTTAATGAGAAGTAATATTTTAGGACTTGTAGACGAGCAAAGCTTTCAATTAATATCCTAATGAATCTTTGTTACATTGTATTTTAAATTCTTAAAGATATATATACTTTAGGTTTTTTTTAGAACAAAATCCAAATCTATGTCCTTTCCAAACGTTCAGTTATACGGTAGCCTTAACTGAATCACTAGTACTTATGTACGCTGATGATGTTAAGCTTTGTCTTCAGTATAGATTTACTAGCGCCCAATCTAGACTTTAATTCGATTTGGATAAATTCCAAAGTTGGTGTTTAGCAAATAACTTAAAGCTTAATGGATCGAAATGTAAACTCATGTCATTTTATCGATCTAGCCCTTACCAGGCTACGTACTTTCTCTATGGGAACGCCTTAGAAAGTTTAACTCAGGTTAACGATCTGGGAGTCCTATTAGATTCGAAACTTAAATTTACCGACCATATATCCACCATGGTTAATAAAGCTATGGGTGTCCTTGGTTTAATTAAAAGATGGTCAAAAGAATTCAACGACCCTTACATTACTAAAACTTTATACACATCATTGGTCCGTCCAATTCTTGAGTATGGATCGTGTGTCTGGAGTCCTCAATACGGAGTACACCGAGATCACATAGAATCTGTACAAAAAAGTTCCTTATTTTCGCACTTAGGGGACTTAATTGGAATGCAAGTCTCACCTTCCCTCCTATCATAGTAGACTTTTATTAATCAACTTACCATCATTAACAAATTGTAGAACGATGCTGGGTGTCATGTTTCTATTTAATCATATTAATGGTAATGTAGACAGTCAGCATTTATTAACACGCTTAAATTTCAACGTTCCTAGTAGAAGGACTAGAAACTTTCGTCCTCTACTCCTTAGCCATTGTAGCTCGACATATGCCCAACACGATCCGTTCAGGGTTTTATGTTCGGACTACAATGGTCTCTACCACGTTTTGTCCCTTTGCTCTACTAACAATCATAAATCCTTTATACTAAACGCCTTATCTCAGCAACACTCTTCCTCGTGATTTCATACTCTTATTCTTCTCGTTTACTTTCTCGGATCTATCCCCGCGATTCGAGCCGTACGTTATACGGCACAGTCCCACGATCGGTTGGACGGGAGTTGGGCTGTACGTATGCAGTGGAAACCGCGCGAAACAAAAAAAAAAAAAAATATATATATATAGGTGTTCTAGACTAGAATCTTAATATTGTCGACCGTACTTGGCTAAAAATGTTTAATAAAGCAAAGGGTTTTCTTGGGTGCTTTATTTAAAGACGCTAGGTGCTTTTATATCTTAAAGTATATATACATGGTTAGTCCATCTGATACTGATCTGCCCATCTGATGCATCTGAATAAAAGAATTTCTTACTTTTTCCTCTTGGGGTAGTCAAGTGGTATGCAAATCTCCACCTAACTTCTTATCATAGTAGACCAATAAGCTTTTTTCCGTTAACAAACTGTAAAACGAACAGTATTCTAACACACTTAAAATTTTACGTTTAACGATTGGTTTTTCCTAAATAAACTCCGACACAGTGGACCGAGTTCGGTCCATTGTAATACCGTTTATGGATCTTCACTAAGGACGCAAGGTTTAACAATTTCCTCTCCCTGAGACCATGGTGAATTTTTGTATCCTAGTTAGACCTATTTTTGACACCTCCGGTATATCGGATAGAAATCTATCACCATAAGAACTAACTAGAAGCGCTGCAGATCAGATGTTTTCTGCTTAGCAGCCAGCAATGTATTAGTGTGTGAGTTTTCGTATTTATATAATTTTTTTGAGCCTGTACAGGAGAAACTTTTACCCTTGCAAAGGGTATTGTATTTTTGGCCAAAAGTGTGCAACGCAGTGTAGGAGACATCTCCAACCCTATAAAGTATATATATTCTTGATCAGGATCACCTCCTGAGTCAATATAAGCTTGTCCGTCTGTCTGTTTTTACGCAAACTAGTCCGTCAGTTTTAAAGCTATAGTCTTCAAACCTTGCACACACCCTTCTTTCCTTTGCAGGCAGTATATAAGTCGGAACGGCCGGGATCGGTCGACTATATCCTATAGCTGCCATATAACTGATTGATCGGGAATGCCATAACTTCGTTGTTTTTGAAGTTAAAGGAATGGGATTTTCTATGGATTCTACTTTGGGCAAACTTATCCGATCTGCCAAATTATAAGGATCGGCCGACTATATATGATTCGATATATATCTAGTATCATATGATACGTGCGTAAGACCTAGCGGACTGCTACTTAAGTGCAAGGGTCAACTTCGGCTCCGCCCGAAGTTAGCTTTTCTTTCTTGTTTTTGTTTTAAGATGACTTTGTGATTAATTATTGAATCTTCACTTAATTATGAAACGAACAATAAGTTTTCGAATCTTAACATTAAAATTTACATAACCTAACTAAACTAAGATTGCATTCTGGTTGGGCGTCCCTCATGTTTTGCGATGTATGTTTTCGTTGCGAACGTACCACGGAACCCCGGTGATTGTTCTCAAGATCTTCGACTGAGCTCGCTGGATTATGTCAATATTGCCATTGCTGAAATTCCCCCATAACTGGGAGCCGCACATCCATAAATGTTTTAGTACCGACAATTACAGCAGGACTTGGTATTCAAGGCTAAGGGGAGACCGAGCGGTGATGAGCCAATGGGGCTAGCAGCCCCCAGCTTTTAGCTTTAGGTGTGTTCTTTTGGCTTCAATGTGCCGGCGCCATGTTAGTTTTCTGTCGAGTTGTACTCCCAGATATGTCACTTCGTTTGCATGCGGGAGTTGAGTGTTATTTAGCGTAAGCGGCGGGCGGCTTTGCCTGTTCATTGTGAACGTAACGTGATTGCATTTTCGTTCGTTCACTTTTATTAACCAATCGGATAGCCATTTTTGAGCATCGATCAGATGTGAAGCCAGCTGCGCAGTTGCTTGCATCATATCATCGCTGTATCATCAGCAAACGTGGATGATGTTAGTCGTGTGTTGCCGGGATGTCTGCTGTGTAGAAGACATATAATGTTGGCCATAGCACACTGCCTTGCGGAACTCCAGCTCCTATAGTGATATCATCAGTTATAGCAGTGTTGCACCTCACAGCGAATTTTCTGTCATAAAGGTAAGGCTCTAACAACTTGTGGGTGTTGTAGGGGAGCATTGTCTTGATCTTGTAAATAAGACCTTCTAGCCTAAAAATGTGGCCGAACAGTACTCTCGTTTTTCGAGCGCGTTTCGAACTTCTGATGTTATCCGGATGACATGCTCAATTGTTCCCATTTTTTTCGCGAAACCCAAATTGATGTGACGGTATTCCTTTCTGGATTCTTAAGTATGTGTTTATCCGAGTTAATACGAACTTAGCTTGCCTTAGATAACCTTGCCTGCGAGCATGTGTGTGAACACTTTCGGCAATGCAGAATTGCGCAACACCTTCCGCGGTGAACCTCGATAGCTGCGCCAACTTGTTAGACACCCACCATACTTCCTTTATTCCCTTATTTTAGTGTTATAAATTCCATTCTGTTAATTTCCTAATATTGCATAAATGTAAACTCTAACGAGTATGAATTATTTAGCATAGAACCTTATCTTAACTTTAGTTTCATAATCAAAGCAAACCAGCTTCGATAGAGACATCAGTCAGTCATTTTACCAATTGTATAACTTCTCTCTTGTAATAAGTTAAACAGCGAAAATTACCTCATTATCTTGGGCCCAACGATCGATACAAAATCGTAAAAAATGGGTAAGTAAATCATTAAGAGTAATTGTTGATTTGGAATACAATGGAAACCCTTGATATGTTTTACCTTTCCTTTCTAATGATAGGTTAAATTTTAATATGGCTTTTCTTAAAGATTTTGTACTTCCGATAATTTTGAGTAAATTTTAATGTATGTTCTATGTTTATTTTGAACATGAGATAATTTCTTTTACTTAGAGCCCTTCGGATCTTAACATTGCAGTTGAATATGGCTAGACCCCACTGTTTAGTGTAAAGTCTATATTGACGGGAGGGTATAGTTGAAGGACCACAACATCTACTCATTTATTCATTAAGAGCTGTAGAATCAATCACCCAAGGATCGGGTGATCCTTGCCAACTTTCCCATCTCTGTCTACGATGATTTCCGTAACGTACATGATCTAGTTTGTCGTTCCCACACCCACGCCCTTTTCGATTGAGCCCCAAGTAGCCCCGTCCCCAAGTAGACAAAGCGGCGCGTCAGACACCACCCGTGCAGTGTTAGGGATAGTTTATGACTTAACTTCGTAACTCCGTTACGTTCGTAATAGTTACCTGGTGCCCAACGTGGGGCAGGATAATGCCAAGCGAATGCCCAGACCACTTTGCCTTTTCCTTTCCTTTTGGCTACTTTTCGAATTTTATATAATATTTATATTTTATTCAGTTCGAAATAAATCTCTACTGCCCTAAAACTTACTAATCACTGCCATGTGGGGAGAACCGGGGGTAATCCTCTAAAACTATTATCGATTATATTATTTCCGACTTGAATCTCGAGTAAGATTATTATTGCTGACTACCATTATAATACCTTGTGTGATAATGTCCGTTAAAAGAAGTTCCAAAAACATAGCACCCACTCCGTTTTAGAGTCAAGTGCTGTGCTTCATTTGTAATGATACGAACGCCAGTGATAGTATCATGAACCCAAGCATAAGTTCAAGTATAAATTCCACAGATAATGTCTGTTAGAGTGGCATGAAACATTTGCCCCGGCGGAGCCCCAGGCTGGAAGCCTCGGGTGATCCCGCAAGTGCGACCACCACGACCACAGCAGCTTACACCCCGGCCAGCTGTGTGAGTGTGGATGGTGATCGGCAGCGGCCACAGACAGACAGCGGCCAAAATTTAGTGGAAATTTGGCGCCGACGCTCGGCGGCCATTGCCGCTCGGCGGCAAACAGGCAACCTGTCACATGGACACACACACCAACAACAACATTGGGCTATTCTCCGCCATTTTGTGTGACCGCCTAGGACTAGGTTATGTTCATCCGCCACGGGAGCCGACACACAATTTGGAGGTATCTGCACCATCGCCCCTGTCATATGAAGTGGCGACGGCGAGCATACCTGGATGGACGCCACGTAGATTGCCTGATCTTCCCGATTTCGAGGGTCAGCCAGAGGAATGGCCAATATTCCTGTGCGCGTTCACGGATACAACGGCAGCCTACCAGTGCATACAATTGGAAAACAACCAGAGGCTAGTGAAAGCCCTAAAGAGCGAGGACCGCAAGACAGTGAAGTCGTTGCTCATCCATCCCAACAACGTAGAAGCTGTTATGGTGCAGCTTCGATTCCGGTATGGACGTCCGGAGCTACTCATCCGTAGCCAACTGGATAGCGTGCGCGATGTGCAGCCGATTCAGGAAACCAACATCGCAAGGATCGTGCCGTTCGCGACGACGGTGACCAACCTGGCAGCGTTCCTCAACCACGATCGGCAGCCAGCACCTAGGAAACCCAACCCTAATGGAGGAGCTGATCGCCAAGTTGCCGCTGAGCAAGAGGTTGGACTGGGCGAAGCACGCGGTCACGATACATCCGTATCCGACAGTGGTGCACCTGAGCGAATGGCTTCATGAATTCGCAAGACTGGTGTGCACTGTCACGGGCGCAGCACTATGGTCCAGATGACCACTTTTGTTGGCCAAAATTCAATTTTTAAAAATTAAAATAAAGAAGTGGTTTTAATCGCATTGTATTCAGGGAAGACTGACTATCAATGTTGCATACCAAAAATGTTCATAGATGGCGCCATATTCGCGTAATCCGAAGTTAAACTCAGCTGGTCATACTCAACAAGTTTAAAGTGAAAAAATCAAAAATAAAGTCATTTTCAACATCATATTACGGAAAACCGACCATATTCTGATCAATCTTTAGTCATGGATAATAATCAATGGGGCCTTTACTAAGTGTTGCGTATAATAAAATGTTTCAAGTGGTGGTGTCATGATGAAAATGCTGTAGAATGTTAGTTAAGGCTAGTCCAACCTTGAAACCTATTGTTCGTAATAGAATAATTAATTGTCTTTCAATTGTATATAGTCAGAATTGCCACTTTCAACCACTTTTTTTGGAATTTGCGTTTGTAGTTCATAACCTCAAATTCAACAATTCGGAATTGTTTGCAAAATGGAAGTCTGTGAAGACCCAAGCATCAAAGGAGAAAGCAATTCTTGATTTTTTTTAAAGAAAAACTATTTGGAATAAATCAGAGAAAAAAAGGCAGCCGAAAAAACTTAAACTTTCTCCTACACTTTAGGAAATGCTATTGAACGAATATAATTCTATAGGACCCCCTATAGAAGACTTTGGCAATGATGGAGATGTCGATGATAGTTTTAAATTGGAATTCAATTTTGAAGTGGAGACCGAGATATAAAGGTTTGACAACTTGTGTTTTGTTAATTATCCTTTTATCATTTCATTCGTTTCATTCAATTAAATAAAAAACATATATATATATAAAATTGCGGTGCCACACCCATTTCTTTTAAAATTTCAACTGCCTATGGGTTATATTAATCCAATAAAAAAAACTAAACCGAAAAATCTTGTTTCATTCGTGAGTTAATAATTTATGCCATCAAAAGTAGTCGGCTGGACCATAGTGCGCTGGAGCCAAGGAGCAACCGAAGCGAAGGATCCTGCACGCAAATAGTGTGCGCGAGGAGGAGCGGTATGCCGACCGCCCCAGATGTTGCCCTATATGCGAGGGACAACACCAGATCAAGGACTGCAAGGAATTCAACATAGCGTTTCTATAACGACGCGGATCGAATCCGCGAGGAAGTTGAGGCAATGCTTCTCGTGTCTGGTGCCCGGACACATGTCCCGGTTCTGCAGGAAGAGCCGCGGATGCAACGTCTACGGATGCCAAATGAGGCATCACTATCTTCTCCATGAGTCACCTGGACATCTCACAGAGAGGAGATGCCACGACCAGTGGATTCCAATGAAAGGAGCCGTCCTACGTCAGCCGCAGTTATAGACACGGAGCGTGAGCAAGATGAAAGGCGATCGATGTGTGACCGCCAGGAATTGCCGCATCGAAACCTGAGCTGCGTTGATTCGATTGGATGCCACTTGCTGTTCTGGATTCTACCCGTGACGCTGTACGGGGAGAATACGCATGTCGACACCTATGCACTGCTGGATGAAGGATCGTCTGTCACGCTCATCGACGACAAACTCATCCGCAGTCTGAACCTGAAAGGCGAGAGTCGCCAACTGAATGTGCAGTGGTTTGGTGGGAAATCCGCCAAAGAGCACACGAAAGTGGTCTTCCTGCAGATCAGTGCAGCGGGCAAGCCAAAGCGCCATGGGCCCAAGAACGTGTACGGAGTGGCCAATTTGAACCTTCCGATGCAGAGCCTGCGTCGGGATGACGTTAAGGCAGTGAAGGCGAATGCGCGCCTGTCTGTGAAGCCGTACAACAATGCGACGCCGAGGATCCTAGTTGGACTGGATCATACGCATCTTGGAATACCCCTCAGAACAAGAAGCTATGGATCTGGAGGACCATTTGCAGCAGCCACCGTACGTGGATGGGTGGTGTATGGACCGGTGAACGGAAAGGCGAGCTCACCGCTCCAGAGTTCGTGCCTCCTAGCCGTGCCCCAGGATCATCTTCTGGAGAAGATGGTTATTCGAAATATGGAATTTCGGAGTAAAGCCGGCACTGGCAGTTGCATCAAAAAGGGGTATGCACGACGTCTGGAGCCCCAGGAAGCCAGAGGTTCCAGAAAGGCAAGTTATGGTACCTACCGCACTGGTCTTCGCACCTGGTCAACGGCGTGTCCCTTAATTCAGCGCTAATGAAGGCCCACAGCGCTACAAATCCCTCCCAGCAGTGCTCTTCCATTTTCGGGAAGGAGCAGTTGGGGCTTGTGCAGACATCAAGGAGATGTTTCATCAGGTACTGATGCAGCCACAGGACTGAGGTGCCCAGAGGTTCCTGTGGAGAAACGGAGATGACCAGCGGGAGCCGGACGTATACGAGATGCAAGTGATGACGTTCGGAGCAGCTTGCTTACGTGGACGACTACGTCGACAGTTTCACCAATGAAGAAGAAGCTATCGCCGTTTCGACACGGGTGAGAGAAATCCATGCAGATACAGGATGTGACTTGTGTCGATTTACTTTCAGTTCGGGAAGTGTGGTTAAAGCGTTGAACCCACTTCAATCCATCTCTAGCGTCAGATGGACCGAAGCTGAGAAGAAGGTATTGGGAATGTACTGGCAGTCGCCTACAGATGACTTTAAGTTCGGCGTCAAATACCATCGAGTCCCGAGAAGCGTGATGACAGGGGATCGCGTCCCTACCAAGGTCATGTCCACGTTTGACACGATTGGATTCCTAAGCTGCTACATAGGAACTGCCAAATTGTTAATGCGAGAGAATTGGCGGAGAGGAGTCAACTGGGACGAGCCGCTACCAGATAATTTGGCCTCAGTCTTTGAGGTCTGGCGGCAAGGAATGAGCAAAATCGAAGAGTTCCGATGTCCACGCTACTACTTCGGCGGTGGACGCGTGTGGATGCTACAGCTGCACATCTTCGTGGACTCCAGTCAGTCGGCGTTCGCAGCAGCGGCCTATTGGCGGGCCACTTACGAGAACGGAGACTTGCGGGCGCATTTCATATGCTCCAAGACGAAATGCGCTCCGATGAGGACTATGTCGATCCCGCGACTGGAACTTCAAACAGCACTATTGGACATGAGACTGATGGACACCGTCAAGCAGGAGCACGGTGTGGCGATCAGCAGCTTCATATTATGTACGGACTGTATTGCACTGGATAAGCAGCACGCACCGGAGATACAAGCAGTTCGTTGGTAACCGGGTGGCAGAGATCTTGGAATCAACGGAGGCGTCCCAGTGGAGATGGATTATGTCTGCCGAAAATGTGGCAGATGACGCGACGGAGCCGCGCAAGGCCGTGGACCTGAGCATCGGTTCGCGATGGCTAAGCGGTCCACCATTTCTACGAGGACCAGAGGAGAGCTGGACGAGATCGAGCGAGGATTGGATTCCTCTGACGTCCGACGACGTACGATACGGTAATCGCAGCGAGAAGCGTTTGCTGAGGATAGCCAAGGAAAGGCCGCCAAGGGCAGCCGACTGCATGGACTGTCCCCATATTTCGACGAGGATGGAGTACTGCGTGTCAGCGGAACGATCGACAACGCGGCGTGTGCGCACGTCTGCCGATCATACTGTATCATGAGGAGGCATAGCCGGAGATGATCGTAATGCAGCATTACCACGAGAATATGTGCCACCAAAACACGGAGGCAACCATAGGAGCGATCAGGCATAAGTTCTGGATTACGAACCTACTGAGGCTGCTACGGAAGGTGGTAAGCAATTGCAATGTTTGCAAGCTCCGAAGGGCATAACCAATTCAGACAGAGATGGATCCCCTGCCAAAGGACCGGCTGGAGGCCAACGGATGGCTCTAAAAGTTTACCGGATTGGATTGTTTTGGACCGCTATTTGTGACGGTTGGACGTCGCACGGAGAAGAGGTCGGTGGCACTGTTTACGTGTCTGACCACAGAAGCTATCCACTTGGAGATGGCTCACGATTTGTCCACCGATTCCTGCATGATCGCTATGAGGAACTTCATGAGCCGACGAACTTTGTTGGAGCCGACCGCGAGGCCAAGAGGTTCAGCGAAGTTTTCGAGCCTGTAAAGATCCAGGGCGAGCTGTCGTCTAAAGGAGTCGAATAGATCTCCAATTGCCCGCCAAACCCAGCTGAGGGTGGCGCCTGGGAGAGGATGGTGCAGTGCGTGAAGAAGGTACTAGCCTACACGATGAAGGAACTCGCGCCCAAGGAGCACGTACTGGAGAATCAGCTGATTGAAGCGGAGAGTATAGTGATCTTTCGTCAGCTATAGTGAAATAGCTGATGTAATTCTTTCAGAATAAAACGAAGTAAACCATTGTGCAAACGAAACGAACCGTTTGGTATCAAACGGTTTGGTTCAAGCGGCGACCTTATCCATATTGTAGGCAAGTTGTCCCTGAGCTTTTATGATATATAGACAGTGTATTCCTTCTGAGCGTACAATGTCGAGTAACTGACTGATCAGGATTCTAACCCTAATTATTCTTGAGCCATTCCAAGATCTCATATGAATGCCAGATCATATGGTGACCAAATAACTACAGTTATTAGGAATATGAACATATTCTCTTGAGACCCGCGAAGAGAACTCCCACTTGTTATGCACTTATGCTACAAACAACGCAAAAACAGCCAAAGATCGAGACCACCAAATAGTAGGCCAAGATATATTTCAGTAAAACAACCAGATAGGATTTCTAACTACATGTCCGATTGGCGCATCAAGTTCAGTGGTATGACCAACGACCCTTCAATCGAAGATTTTATTTACCGAGTTAACTGTCTAACTTCTCAGTGTCTTAATGGTAATTTCCCTTTGCTTAGTCAGTTTTCTCATCTTCTATTTGCTGAACCAGAACTCTCATTCTATTGGCTTATCCATAGAGCCTCCGAAAACTTGAATTGGTACGAGTTGTGCAGTCACTTTCAGGAAGGTTAACTGGATCAGAGATCAGACCGAGATATTAAAAAAGCTAAAGAAGCAGAAAGCAAAGAGCACAGAAGTGTTTTGATGAATTCCTTGACTCCATCTTATCATTATCCGATTCATTGGGCGAACCAATGTCAGATGGTGACATTTCAATTGAAGTCAAGAACAACCTAAGATCAGACATTAAACTAGTACTATTACACGTAGATACCCCAGATTAACCTAGTCTGCGAAAGGACGGATTTTATTATTACTTTCGTATATGGTAAACGACCCAACCAGCCATGCGTAAATTTCGTAGAAGCACTGTGTGATTCAGGTGATTTTCTCACATGAGAAAATCAAATGCTGGAATCGCGAGCAAGTAGGTCATCGGTATCATATTTGCAACGTCGAATTTCCTGCTATGGTTGCGGCTTGCTTGATGCGTATAAGCCGAGCTGCCAGAAATGCAACGCGAATTCGGAAAACTTCGCTAAGGATGTCCGCCGCAATTCGAGAGGATATGTCTGCCAGTAGTCCAGTAGAAACTCATTCCAGTATCAATAGTTCTCAGATCAGTTCTTCAGTTTCTAGATCAATTAAACCTTACCATATCCGCCTCAAAGAATACCAACAACGTAGTAAAAATTATTCAGAAACCTTATTCTTCCACAAGAAGAACAAGATCATCTCAACGTGAAAACAAAAGAAGAGCTTGCGAGGCTTTGCCATTTCATCAATTGTACGAAAGGGGGGAAATGACATACGACCATTTACTACACTTTCCATTTTCGGAAAGGAATTTTTGGCCCTGCTAGATAGCGGAGCTAATTTAGCACAACTGGAAGAAGCTTAGCACAACAAGTTCTACCACCCTTTTCCCAGTAATTCAAATAGTTCAAACCGCAGATGAACAGTGACTGTCTGTAGCCGACCTGATTACACTTTCTTTGACATACAATTCCATATTAGCAAATTTCACATTTCTAGTAGTAGCTTCAATAAAGCAAGACATAATTTTCGGAATTAATTTCTGGAATCGTTTTGGAATCTCCATATTACATTCCAGTAACCTAAATGAAATTACGGTACAAGATTCTTGCAATCACCTCTAAGTCTCAAGGAGCAGGCACATTCCTTTCTGCATAGTTATCCATTCTTTTCCCTCTATTGAAAAAGAGGGACCAGGATATACTTCCTTGATCGAACACAACATTGAAGTGGCTGACGCAAAGGCAATCAAATAACGATTTTACCCCATTTATCCTGCTTGAGAGAAACTTCTTTATGACGAAATAGATCGCATGCTTGAAATGGCCGTAGTTGAAGTAGCGTCAAGTCACGTCACGTCTCTGCTGAACGCTCGGAAGCTTAACTCAGTAACTGCCAGGGTTGCCTATCCTATTCCCATTATGAAAGGACTCCTCGGTCGTCTCCCACCGGTTCACTGCATATCCAAGTTTGACCTTAAACACGTCTTTTGGCAAATATGCTTTGACAAAGATTGTCGAGCAAAAACAGCTTTTACCATACCGAACAGACTTTTGTAACAATTCATGCGGATGCCATTCGGATTAACGAACGTGGTAAACGAACGAACGATGTAAATTCATCTGGTAATTTCGTACAATCTTAAGCAGTCTTAGTTTATTTAGATGACCTGTTGATCCTATCCGATAGTTTCGAATCTCATTTGTTGCACTTATCACATTTACGTTACGCAGGACTCACTATCAACATAAACAAAATCCAAATTTTTCAACTGCTATGTTATTTAGATGGGGAAGGTAGCTCACGAGTCAATCAAGGCAAAATATCCGCTGTCAAAGAATTCCCGATTCTACCGAATCAGCGACAACTCAGACGGTTTCATGGAATGATTTGTTGGTACAAACGTTTCATTTCAAACTTGAAATTGAAAAGGATGCCTGAAAGGATAATCAATATGAACTAACTGGAGCCCCTGCAGATGTTTTCGGCTTAGGCGAGCAGTGTATTAGAGTGCGAGTTTTCGTTTTTATTTTTTTTTTGTGAGCCTGAATAGGACAAACTTAGCTTGCCTTAGATAACCTTGCCTGCGAGCATGTGTGTGAACACTTTCGGCAATGCAGAATTGCGCAACCACTTCCACGGCTATCCTCGATAGCTGCGCTAATTTGTATCGACTCCTACAATAATTCCATTATTTCTTTATTTTAGTATTATAAATTCCATTCTGTTAATTTCATGTATGAATTTTTTAGCATAGGACATCGAACCAAACCAATTTCGAAAGAGCGATCAGTCAGGAATTTTCCCAATTATATAACTTCTCTTTTGTAATAATTAAACAGCGAAAATCACCTCATCATCTTGGGCCCAACGATCGATGCAGAATCGTAAAAAATGGGTAAGTAAATCATTTAGAGTAATTGTTGAACAGGAATTCAATGAAAACCCTTAACATGTTTTACCTTTCTGAATGATAGGTTAAATTTTAATATTTTTTTCGTATAGATTTTGTATTTCCGCTAGTTTTGAGTAAATTTAATTATATAAAATGAACATGAGATAATTTCTTTTACTTAGAGGACTTCGGATCTAAACATGGCCATTGAATATGGGTAGACCCCACTGTTTAGTGTAAAGTCTAAATTTGGGATGATATAGACGAAGGACCTCAACATCTACTCATTTATTCATTAGGGTCAGTAAAATCAACCACCCAGAATTGGCCTACTCCTACAGATATCCTTCCCAACTTTCCCATGTCTGTCTACGACGATTCTCGTAACGTACATGGTCTAGTTTGCTGTGCCCACACCCACGTCCCTTTCTTCTGAGCCCCAAGTAGCTCCGTTTCGAAGTAAGTAGAGGAGGAGCAGCAGAAACCACACGTTTTATGTAAGGGATAGTTAACTGTACCTAACCTTACGAGTAAGCTGTACGTCCGTTACATCTGCTTGGCCTAAAGTCTGTTGAGAAGACAGTTTGTTCGCCTTGGGTATAAAGACAATTCGTGATTTGAGCCACGGCGGGTGAAGTTTTCGTAGCGTCAGAGATCTTTTAAAGATATTTGACAAACAATTCATGGCAATATCGCCCGCCTGTTGAATTTGTGCGTGTATGATTTTGTTGGATCCAGATGATTTTTAGGGCTTAAAGCTATGTATTTCCCAGTTAAGGGTTTTCTGGTCAAAGTCATCTCTATATTTTGTGGTTTAAAGTTGTTCAATAGTATTTTTGAATATTTGGCCCAGCAAGTTTTTCTAGTTTTTCGAAGTAAGCTGTTGAACAGAAGGGATCTACGGTCGGAGAAGGAGTGCTTATTGAGCACTGTCCAGAGAGATACAAAGCTATCTGGTTAGATACTAGTGGTAAATCAATCAATCCTTATTTCAAAGGATTGACCTGTTAAATAGGTTTGACCTAAGTGGGCAGTTAAAAAACACACCCGGTTTTTTTTTGTATTTTAGCTCGCTCATTGAGAGAGGGGAGCGTCAAAAACGCATCCTATCAAGAGGATGTAGACCTTCGCCCTGTCTACTGCTAGCCATTTCACTGGCTCGTCTGAATGTTTTGGCCTTTCCGGACCGTACCCGGATTGAAGCCGTCTGAAGCTCCACGGCCTTTGAAGCCCCTTTGTCCGAGGCTAGTTCCTCTATGACTGGAAGGTCACCGAGCTGAAGACGAAGTAAAGCTCCCCGTAAGCGGTACCTATGGGAGCCGCTGAGTCTTTATTTATGATAAGGACCATCTGGTTTATGGGTCCTTCCATCTCTTCTACCTTCACCACTCGCCAGTCCGTAGTGGAAAGGTGTGGGTTGCATCTTTGAAGCGTGGTGAGGATCTTATTTGGTTCTTTAATTGGCTCCTTAAGGCCGGTCTATTCGTTAGTCTCACCAGCTCAGCGCAACTAGCTTGGCGCCTTCTGAGATTTCACCCTAGACGAGTTGGGTTATGATGAGCTGCCGCTAATCTCTATGAACCATTCATTGACACAGGCTATGACCTTAGGGCTTCCTTGAATTCACTACAAGTCTTTGCAAACAGGAGTGTGGCCTGGTTGTTTGGCCTGGATATCAAAGGATTTGGCTGCTAGGGATGCCTCTACCCATCTTCACTTTTCCCTTGCAATTCGGTCAGGGTTACCTTTATCAACAGCCCCGAGAACAATGCGCTTTTTCTACGCCAATCTCCGTGATGACCCGATTCGCTATATGCGAAGCCACTTTGCCGAGGATCCTTACTGCACATCCTGATATCGCTCTCGCTTGGGTTTGGGCGTGTCTTCTGCTACGGAACTGTGAGTTTTGGTGCTGTGCCATACTCTAACAGTACGCTTTCGCCCATTGGACCTTTTTAAACCGCTCCTTGGAGATCTTGGTTGAGTTGGCCTTGTCGCTTCGTAGGCTCTGTCCTGGAGCCGCCCGGGTTCGCCGCCCTTAAATGCACTTGAAGGGAGCATCATGGCGTCTAGGCCCGGAGATGCCGCTACTGAGTCGTCGGTGCCAGTTCATTCCCAGTTTTTTCTTACGCTAGGAATCCTGGGCGACATCTAACGATTAATATTTCTTTTAGGAGGCTGAAATTGTTAGTCCTCTATTCCTAACAATTAGCGATTGTAGTTCCACATATACCTATCAAAATCTTTGAGGGTATTATGCTCGATCTCTATGGTCTCGTTGCATCAAATTAGTTTCCTGTGATTCTATTTTCAAAACAATGTAAAATTTCAATGAGGTGAGTACAAAAATAAATGAAAGGGTATATACTAATTTGTACTATTTTTGTCTAAACAAAACAACTCATATAATAGCACAATGTTTAATTCTGTTTGTTTTATTTTTTAGGCTCGTGCAAGAAGAAATAGAAGCACTCTCGCATATTGCCGAAAATATAAAGCAATCTGTCATGGATAGTGAACTGTCTGTTAAAAATTCTTTGGAAGTATCAACCCAGCAGGATTCGGTGGACTTGGACAACATATTTGCATTTCTGGGTGAAGGCTCTGAGACGACTTGTGCTAATATACTTATTGAAGAGATAAATGATAAAATGAACCACTTGGTTCAGGATCTTGACCAAGAAGTAAGTATATATATAATTAAATGAGTATATATAAAATTAAGTCTATAAGAACTTTTTACCAAAGATAAGTTATTAATACTGGGATTATGGGATGGTAATAATCTGTAGCATATATTGTTCGCTCATTTTATAGCGCTAGCTGTTAGTCCTTTGTCAGTATTTTTACAAAACCAAGTCTTAAGGGAAATAATTGGAATAATAAAAAGCTGCTAGCCTATTTTTTCTTTTGGTACGCCATTATAGGGTTCAATTTATAGGATTTAGTTACATATACCATACTTATTTTTTCGCAAAGAATGTCGAACACACAGTTTAACAATTCCTCCAACAAGCTTATTATTAATAATCCCAAGCTTCCACAATAAGCTTCAGGCGAAAGCGACAGGGTGAAAGTTTATGTCGCAAACGGAAAAACGCACGGGCAAGACAAAATCCGGTACAAATGCGCAAAGCTTGAAAATGAGACAATTTATACCACGGTAATTCACCGGCCAGGTAAGACTGCGATGAGAAATGCGCCAGTCGTCCAAAGCTGCGAAATCAATCGAAACTGCGATAAGAGATGCGCCAGTCTACCAAAGCTGCGAAATCAATTGAAACTCCTGCCTCAATAAAGGAATATGTACATATTTTCAGATTACATAATTTTTATAAAATTTAAGAGATTCTGATGCTGAAACAAGACCAAAAATAGTTTCTCTGTTGGAAGCCCAGCTTAGTTAGTTTTTATTTTCCGGCTCCCATCGACTCCGGATCGAATCCAAAGGATCCATTCCAACATGGTAACCTCCATCCAGTAAGCAGTTTTGAATTGGCTAACGGTGTGATAGGCTTGAAATTCTGGCGGCAACATGAGGATTGCTTCTGGGATGAGCCGGTTCTTCCACGATCGGTGACCTAACGCCTGAACTGGACGCGAATGTAGAAGTCATGGTAATAGTTATAGGTGATCCGATGTGATTGACAGAAGGCTTGCGTTTCAACTAAAGCCACAGACTAGGATTTATTTGAATAATCTTAGATGACACAGCTGAGAGTTTTTAAAGATGGGCTATGCACTAAGAAAAAAAACCAAAAGTGGGAGTGTGGTGGTGATCGATAAGAAGTGATACACTGAGCGATTGAAAAAATGCGCAGCATATAAAATTATTTAGTTAATAAAAATAATTTTATGAAAAATTAAATATTTTTTTATTATATTATATAATATTATGTTAATAATATATTATAGTTATATGAAAATTATTAAAAAAGCTTGTACAAAATAACAAAAACATAAAAATGTATTTAATTTATGTCTAATATTATGAACTTAATAAAAAATGTCGCAAACTACCTTCTATCTTCAAAAACTACCAAAGTTAAGTCATTTCCGATCATTTAGCTCGGATATGGCAGCTATACGATGTATTAGGTCGGTCACTCAAAATATTTTGAGTGACCGTAAAGTGAAATTAATAGAGTTAGCTGAGACCGTGAAGATATCAAAGGAACCTTTTCGGCATATTGTGCATGAATACTTGGACATGTGCAAGCGATCTGGCCTCGTGCTGCACGAGGTCACAATCGATCAAAAACAACAAAGTGTTGATGATCGTGAGCAGTGTTTGGATCTGTTCAAACGATATAAAAACGAAATTCTCCGTCGATATTTGACAATGGATGAAACATGGCTCCATTACTTTACTCCAGAAATGCTTTAAAGCCATCTCATCTATCATTTATCTTCAAAAATACCAAAGTTTCATTTTCGATCATTCAGTTATATGACAGCTATAGGATATAGTCGGCCGATCCTTATTAAATTTAGTATGTTGAATCAGCCTATAATAGAAGCCCAATAAAATCCCCTTCTTCTAGTTATCTTTTAACATCCTCCATCGTAAGAACCATTAAAGTTATGGCATTCTGGATCAATCAGATATATATTAGCTTTAGTCGACCAATCCCGGCCGTTCCGACTTATAGCGTGTAAAGCATAGATGGATTTGTGCCAAGTTTAATAGCTTCAAAACTAAGAGACAAGTTTGTTTAGTAACAGACCGACGTGCTTGTATTAGGAGGTGATATTGATAAAGATCTGCTTCAGTGATTTATTATATACTATATATACTTTATGGTCGAAGATTTCTCCTTCACTGCGTTGTAATCTTTTGAAATTAATACCCTCTGCAAAGATATAAAAGTACTTAAACTAAAATAGTTATTCAAATTTCAAAAATTGTCTAAATTTTTGTCAGTCAAAGAGCTACCCATTGCGTTTCTTAAAAAACATTCGTATAGATAGTAGCGCAAAGCCCACTCGAGAAATACGTGAGAGTGAACTGCATAGCACAGAAAATACATTCGCCGGTAAACACTTCGTCCAATCAAAAGTTAATGGCTTTCGGATGATTACCTGCTATATACCGCTGCGTCTCACCCTCCAGCAGTTTGGACGCACGTTGAGATGTACATGCCACGCATGAAAATTTTCAAAAATCTGAGGAGTTAGCCCTAAAAAAAAGAGGCGTTTAATAGGCAAGCCTCCACAGAACCACGCTGGGATCACAGACAGCCGGTGGTAGGCAGGACAAGGCAGGGACCGAACCGAACTAAGATCCAACAGCAACAGTGTCCCCAGGATAAGGATGGATACAGAGATGGCAGGCCGAAGGACCGAATCAAATGGTTGTCAAGCAATTGTCAGCCAGTCCAAGGCAGCAACAGCTAACTCAGCAATGGGCAGCAATCCAAGGCAGCAATAGCCAAATTAGCAATGGGCGCAAGTGCAAGGCAGGAACAGCCGGAGTATAAGCAGAAACGAAGAGACGGATGAAGTTGACCAATGGGAGCCACACGGAGACTCAAACGATACTCCAACAAGCGTAGGCTTTGGTAACAAGGAAAGGAAACTGAACCTGTTGGTGATTCCTGGAATGGGATTTCCTCGCAGAATTTGGCACGATAGTAAAATACGAGGGTCACCGAGTAACCATACCGAAAAGAGAAAGATGGAGTGCTATCTGGAGAATATGCTATTAATAGCGATAACAGAACCCTTGGAGGAGTGGAAAAAGGAACGGGACAATAGGTTCATAGAGGAGGAGCTGTTGGCGTCGCAAATCAATAAGGTTCCTACATAGAACCACTAACCATACAGCATATAAACTACTCATTTCATACAACGAAAATGGACGAAAAAATTTCTTGTGACAAGCCCCAGAGAGTATCTTACTCTCATTCTTACGCTCATATTCTCATTAAAAGTTTTTGGGTATTCAGTCGCTGAGAGGTACTTCATCAAGATGGTTTGTCAGCGGTTAAATTCAGCGGCACATACACGGTTTCATGTGTGTGCATTCGATTTCATTTTGAACACAGCCAAAACCTTAGACTTTAGTAACTTTTCAGGCTTGCTACCCAAAGAAAACTAGGGTATGCATTATTGAGTTAGTGATGATGAAAGAGAATATATTTTATTTATTAATATTTCAGTAAATTATATTTATTTGAGAATACGATTAAGTGGTAGCAGTAACATGTTTTTATATATATATTACTACGATTGAATACAAATCAATACACTAAAGTAGAATCAGGGAATATATATTCTGCAAGCGGATGGTGCTACCCTTTTGATAGACGATTTTTAGGGGAGTGAGCATAAACAACAACAGCTTATTTTTAGTTTGTGTGGGCATCAATAGGGTATGCAAGCACCATCCTTTTGAAAACAACAACATAAGCACAATATGGGTTTTAAGTGAAACCAACTGAAAGATACCCTGTTCCTATCCTAGTATAATGATTTTCATTATTTTTTAAATATTGTATATCATATAATAAAATATATCATATAAAAAAACGAGGTAAAATAACGGTGGCGAACTCGCAATATATGTATAAAAAAAGGATATATTAAATATATTCTTATCCGGCACGTGTTTATATCGTTTATTGTTATGGTTCCACGTGCCGAATAAGAATATTTTTAATGAATAATTTTTTATACATATGTTGCATTTGCGACTTATGCGACTTTTCCCACATATATACGATATATCAAAACTTGCGTTAAAGCCAATTACAAAAAAAAAATTGATAAACAGTTTTTTTTTTTTTAATGTATTTATTTTTCCTTAAGAATTAGACATTTAATCTTAAAGAAAGTGAAAAATATTTTTAAAAAATCTTTCTAACGAAATATAGCATGTGATGCTAGCTTCATTGGTTCTAAAGTTATGCGTTTGTTAAATTTAAAAGTCCTGTTAATTAAAAAAAAAATCTTAAAACAAACGTTGTTCGTATTTAACTAAGGAACATACGAAAATTTTTAAAAAATTTTAATAGAAAAAAATAAGACAAACGCGGACGGTACATTTTTTCGGAGCAAAATTTGGGGACATTTTTTAAAAATTGTTTTTCCTGAATATCTTTTGAAAAAAATGTCGGAGGTTGGTTGAGGTACCAATCGATGCGTATTTTGGAGCAAAATCTGTGAATATAAAAATATTTTGTCTGTTAACACCGATGTCCCCACAATGTTCAATTTAGTAAATCAAAAGTGTTTTAAATATACGCAAATTACTCCCAAGCCAAACTACTTTTGCTAATGTTTGAATAAAATCCCTTTAATTAAAACAATACCTTTCATTTGGTATATCACTCATACAGTTTGAACGCACTCAGATAATGTTTAATTCTTCGGCTATATATAGTGTCTTCACGCGCCTGCTACAGCAAGGGAATGCGTGTCGCCACCTAGCGGGCTGCCGTCCGCCCTGATATTTTTCTGCTACCACTTAATCACTTTGCTAAATATTTATAAAATATACGCTGAAATATTTAAAAATATAATATAACATCTAAAAAAATTAATCGTCAACCCAACAATGAGTAACTCCCAAAGTTACATAAATCTAAAATTTTGGGCTGGCTTCAAACCGAAATCGGACGCACAGTGTGCTCACATATTCACAAACAGTGAATGTGAATATGTGAGCACGCATACATATAAAGATCACTTTAACCGCGGAGCAACCTTCTTGATGATGCGCTTCTCTGCGACTGAAGAACCTAAAACGTTCAATGAGATTTTGAGCGTAAGAATGAGCGTACGAAAAAGAGTTACATTCTTTCTAGGGCCTGCTGGGGCCTGTCTCAAGAAATGTTGGCGTCCATTTTCATTGCATGAAATGAGTAGTCTATATGCTGTATGGTTAGTGATAGAACGTAATTCAGACAAGATTACCATGAAGGACGACGTCCGGGTAAAGTAGAGGTATTACCCTAAAAAACCCTAAAGTACAAGGGGTCGTGGCTATCTGTAAAGTTTGTAAAGCTTTACTGATCTAGCTGTACCTGCAGCAGATTTGTATATCTGGTATACAAACATTTCAAAAACGATATGTACTAAGAACAATAATGTTAACGGAATAACATGGCCTTCATAATTAAATATATAGTAAAATTAGATCAATTTCTTTTCTTAGGCGTACCGCGGAATTTATGGGTGATAAAACCTATGTTTGTTCTGGATTTTGGTTCAGTGTAGTATAAAGGTTATGGATCAGTTGATATTAAACGTGGAGGAAAACAAAATTTGAAATTGTAGCCCTCTGTAATTGGTAGCGTCGATTTTTTTCCCATTTTTATACTGAGGAATAATATAAGATTCCTTTCACATAAGGGGAAAGATTTAAATCGCAACCGATAGATTAAAGAGTTTAAGGAGCAGCTTGCACAGTGTCTTGGCGCAGTTCTTTAGAACACAGCCTGGTACTCCATCAGGGCCTGGCGAATACACGGGCTTGACCTTGACGTATTAATAGTTGAAGACTCAATTAGTAGTTGAAGACTACTAAACTGTGTATCGAGCGCACAAAGTTAGTAATTGATTTTACGAAAACCACTAGTCAACTCTTTGAATCCACTTTGAATCTGTCTCATGAACGATCTCATTTCGTCCTGAACAGCATGACATCGATCACAGCAAAAGTGGAGACTAGACCTACGTGAAATGGCATCCGAAACAGAGCCAGCAGTGGATTGTAGGCTGGGATTAGGATATTTTAGGATTAGGATATTTATTGACGTAAAAGGGAGATTAAAGAGAGAGATTAGTATGGGTTACTAAAAAGAATAGAGATAAGAATCTTTATTGAGCGACAATAGATGCAACTCCGTAAAAAATGAAGAAGAAGAAAAATATTATTTTTATTATAATATATAAATTAACTATCGTGTAGTAAATTCTCGTAGACAGCTACTGTTGAAATTTCATCCGAATCGGATTTGTAGTTTTGTTTTGTGGAATCGGGCGTGTCCCGATCGGATTTTAGAAAAATGGAGAAGAGCAATATCGGTCTGAAATTCGATTCTTGTAGGGAAATCGCGCAGCGAAATCAAAGAACTCTTGGACGCTGTGCACGGTGACTACTCTCTTTTGATAGCGACCCTCAAAAATTGGATTTTGATTAGCCACTCCCAGGTGCCCCGAAAACGGCTACCATTGAGGATAACGTGGCAAAAATCCACGATCTCGAATTGGCAGACCGCCGATTGAAGATACGCGAGATAGCTGAGTCAGTAGGCATCTTAAAAGACCGCGGGGGTCATATCCTGTATGAAATTTTTGGCATGAGCTGTCGGCGCATTAGGTGCCGCGTTTGCTCACTCCGAACAACAAACGCAACCGTGAGATCACTTCAAAGCAGTATTTGACGCTGTTTAAGCGTAATCCGAAGGAGTTTTAGCGTTGTTTCGTGACCGTCGACGAAACGTGAATCCACTGGTACACACCAGAGACCAAGGAACAATCGAAACAGTGGACTTCACCCGGCCAATCTGCTCCGAAATGGTCTCAGGGCTGTACTATTGGGCTGCCGTGGAACCCGCTGTCCTACCATTTTTCAATGGGTTCCGATACTTAGCCTGGATCCGGAAAATTTCACTTCGGTGCCGGGACCTGTCATAGGAATACTTTTGTTTCTTTCAGATGTCCCATCCAATAATCTTTGCTAGTATTTATTATTTCGCTGTCATATAGGCGCTTATAACTTCCCACTCCACAGAAATTCAGCCTGGACTTAACATAATTGTTTGAATTTTTGAATATCAGTTCCGTTAATAAGTGTTTTGAATGGATGCTGAGTCTATGAGACCTTCAACATACGACATCGTTTGAATTTCCTGATTGAAGCTAGCCTGCTTATCGACTAACAGCTATCTGTTTACCAATTTTTAGTTATAGCATTTAATTAAGTATAGCATTTGGTATACTAAGTTGTAGCTTTGGGAGTTTTAGTAGGACTTTTCTTTTTTCTGGGTTCATGTACTTGTTTTTATTTGTTGTGACAAACCGGCTTCTGCTAATTCTGAATTTAATCCGAATAAAATAAAATAGAAGATTCATATAGAACTTAGAAATATTTAATTTGAAGACATCAAAAATAATTGATAATTTTAATTGTTTTCCGAATTCGATGATTATAAATCTTTAGGTTTTTAAACCAAAAATAGTATTTTATACATTTTATAACTCAAATAACTCTTAATTTTATTTAAAATATTAAAATATTTTTTTTTATGAATTACTGTGTTCTCTATTATAATTTTATTACACAATGACTACCTTCGTATTTCTATACCGTCGCAGAGGGTATTATAATTTTGGTCAAATGTGAACAACGCATTGAAGGAGACATCGCCGACCCTACAAAGTATTCTTAATCAGGGTTACCTCCTGATTCGATAGAAGCATGGCCGTCTGTCTTTCTGCTTCTACGCAAACTAGTCTCTCAGTTTTAAAGCTATTGACTTACAACTTTGAACACATCCTTTATTAATTTGCAGGCAGTATATAAATCGTAGCGGCCGGGATCGACCGACATAGAAATTTTCTTTGTTAAGTTTGTAATTAGTCTCTCAGTTTTAAAGGTATCGTCTTCAAACTTTGCTCACGCCCTTCTTTCCTTTGCAGGCAGTATATAAGTCGGAACGGCCGGGATCGGTCGTATATATCCTGTTACTTCATATAACTGATTGATTGCAAATGGCATAACTTTGTTGTTTTTAGAAGGATGGAACTTTCCAAGGATATTACTTTTGGCAAACTAATCCAATCTGCCAAATTTCAGTCGGATCGGCCGACTATATTCTATTATAACTTTAATATTTCAAACATACCCGCAATGAAACAACCCCGTTTTCATATTTTCACCCAATCTTGATTTAACTTTTTAAAGTATAAATTTCCCAAAAGAATGTTGCATAATCTTGTATTTTTGGAAAAAAATAACAAAAAGTATTAAAGCAGAATGAAACTCTATAACTCCTCTAGAAATGGTCCGATTTGGCTGATTGGCTGCTTTTGTATTATAAAAGTTTACTTGCAAAATCTTGTAGATCTATGGATTTTAGTCTCTAAGATCGATGCGTTCATATGCAGAGGCACAGGCGAACAATCGGTCTATATCGACTCGGATGATGATGCTGATCAAGAATAGATACAATTTATGGGTTCGGAGATAATTCCTTGTCCCTGTTATATACATTCATGCGAATACAATACACCCTAATACGCAAAAAGTTATAAAAACCATCTGAATAGTAGACAAGTGATGTCAGTATGTAGGCAGTTCGCATGAACGTTGAATATAAGTAATAACCATCGATTGAGCAGTCAAAATAATTTTATTGCAGAGATATTCAAAATCATAAAATTCTTGAAACTTCACCTCTTCAGAAGCCAAATTGGAGTCTATAGAGATAAAAACTTCTCCTTCTCTTTGCAGACATCGGTCCAAGCTCCGTAGTTTTCCAAGAACATATCCTCTCAAACGTCGACAATGCCTCACGTATCTTGAAAAAAAACTCGATCCTCAGGTTTAAAAATTTTTGTTTTTCTAATATATTCCACTTATTTAACGGCTTTTGATTCGGCTTTAGATGTCAATCTCACAGGCGTGAGAAAAATATTTATCTTACAGGTGAAATCACCTGTGAAGGTTTTAGTGCTACGCTCGCGGGGTTAAACTGTTGAGTGGATGCTAAGGGTGTTAGTTCCAAAACATTCTGTTGTATTCTTTTGAGTGAAAGGACATCGCGGACATGCTTCTCATCAGGAAATTTGGGAGACGAATTTGTTTCCACTAATCCTGCTCTTTGCGAGTCAAGGAAATAAGCGAATATATGAATGCTTAGGATTTTGTACGCTCAAGTGACTCATTCAAAAGCTGGCAGCAATTGAATTAAGAATCCAGCGCACTGAGTTGATTTTTAATTTTTCAAAATCAGTCAAAAACAAACAACCACCAGCATAAAGGATCGCATTTCGTCGTGGACAGCCTGACACGCACCCACTTGGCGGAAAATGGCTTCACACACAGATGAAGTCACACAGCCAACACAATACGCTGACCTAAGACGATGAAATCGATTAATTGTACGATTTTATAGGGCAGATCATTTACCATTTTGATAACTGCTTTAGATAACTGCAGACAAATAACTGCAAATATCAAAAAAAAAAATAAATAAAAAAAAGAAGCAGAACTATACTTGGATGCATAATTGTACAAAATCTGTATTATGCTCACCCAAATATGACGCTGCCCAACGCGGGTATAGTCTATAACTTGATGAAAAACCAGTGTTTGATAACAAAACAAATTTCTTTTATCGGAATTGACAAAAAAACCACACTAAAATAAGGAGTGAAGCTTATTTAACATACAATTAAATTATGAACCTTCTTGACGATGTATAATAAGAGAACAAACGCCATGCCACGCCTAAAATATTTGATATCAATTTTGGTGACGAAAAAATGCGATATAGGTATACAAAATGACACACTATAAATATTCTTATAATTGTTTTCCATGCACGTGCCAAAAAGACAAATCGATTAATTTGGCCGCTGCCAAACCTGGTGGCGTTACACCTTCTTCAACGAGGAAATTAAAACGGAAACTTCAACGATAAGCCCGGACCGTTTTATGGTGCACTGTACAGAACAAATAACGTCATAGCCGCTGCACCCACTCTGAATCTCTTGCGTTGAACTACACAGACAACAACGCTTTAGACAACGCATTGTTTGGATTGTTCTGTGTTGGAATGTGGAGAGTTCTGGTTTTGAACTTTGTCCTGCTGGTAACTCTGGAATAAGAGAGCCACATCCTGACGCATGTCGACTTGGAAGGGAGTCGTGCTGGTGATCCTGTACCACGGATATGGTATAGAATATTGAATCCTGTTCTATTTTTGTTTGAAACTGACATTAGTGACAATGCTTACATTTTATTTGTGGAGATTGATGCAAGGCATCATGAGTTAGCACTATGCACTGATAATGAATACTTTTAAAAATCCCTTAAAAGGCACTTAAATATCTGGTGAATAACTATGAAGCCATATTCTTGGATGGAATGCCATCAAGATCAGGATCAGAATTTACGTGATCAGGCGTCCCCGAAAAACTGACGAAAACCCGACCCTAAGGCACAGTTACGGGGGAATGGATCAGGATGTACTGAAATCGCATCACTAAAACGAAGGCAGCGAGGGCCATTTGGCGATCTGGAAGATTCCTGGTGCTGCAACCGCACGGAAACAGGGTACCACGACCGCATCGCCTTGAAACTAAACCTACAAAATGATGGACATACCCACGATAGATTCCAAGTGGTACGAGCAGAATATTTTCCCTCCTAAGCGAAGAAACGCAATATAATTCAGGATCAACGCAAAAACCCACTACCGCATCGGCATCTTCACGGAACTGATCCACAATCAAGATTATAGCGATGCCAAGATTCACGCGAGAGGCCAAGAACCTAATCTTCTCCACAATTGGAGGACATGCTGGGTATCAAGATGCCTGTCAGCGATTAACAGAACGATTAACGGTAGAAGAACGAAAGAATTCTAATCAAATCCACGCTTGCAACTTTTTTTGCACATCCCAAGACATGTGGATCAGAAGAGCAGATACGCAGCCTTACAGTGCTCAAAACAATCACCGCCCTCAATGTACCAACAATCGGTGTAACCAATCCTGATACACATTGTTGAAGAAAAACTTGATTCACAGACATTATTATATCTAGAACTCGCTATCACGAACACAACCAGTCGTCAATCACTGAAACAAATGCTAGAAACTTTAGAGCGGCATGTGACTAGCCAAGTTACGCTACAAAAGACAACTACGACGCCTGGGTTTCGTTTATCGACCAACTCACCCGGTGAAAAATGTATTTATGTCCTCAACTCCAGAACATGACTTCAAGCAATAAGACTCAAAAAAAAAACCAAAATAAGACTTAACGCCTGCCATAATTGTCTGCCCACATATCACTCAGCCAGAAAAAATGCAAATCTAGGTTTAAATGCCAGTAATGCCGAAAAAATCATCACACAATGTTGCATTATACACCAACACGAATTAGCGCATCCGCTGTCAGCCAATCTGCGATACTCAATCTGTTTCTCGCAACTGCACAGATAGAAGTTCAAGATCCTTTAGAATCACGACACAAATGTCGCGTAGTATTAGATTTAGGATCACGAGTAAACATAATCTCTCAGGAACGGGTAAACAAGTTAGGAGTACAATCAGCACCAGCCGACATGAACATCAGAGAAGGGACACAGAAAGCATTTCTTGGGGCACTGCATTTAGTCCCTTAGCTACGAGGGTGATCTCTGTGTTTAGGTTCATCCAAGCAAACTGTGGTTGAGGTCGGGCTGCGACTATTTAGCTCGCAGTCCGCCTGAGGTTGTCAGGATGTCTATTTGCACTGCTGCAGGAGTAATACATTGGTAGCGGGACGAGGGATGTGCTGCTGGAAGGAATGAGGATATACACCGATCGGAGATACAAGGCAGCCATCCTCGTGGATGGAGTTCCTTACCACCGCCTTTGGCGTATGCGTGAGCGT
Organism: Drosophila atripex; assembly: GCA_035045925.1. Taxonomy (NCBI): domain Eukaryota; kingdom Metazoa; phylum Arthropoda; class Insecta; order Diptera; family Drosophilidae; genus Drosophila; species Drosophila atripex. The sequence goes on from JAWNOP010000031.1 coordinate 277,739, forward strand.
TAAAGAAGGCTTTGGCTCAATCTTCCTTTGCTTCGTATACTCCAGTTCATTACCGAGCTAGAGCCGTACCTCAAGTAAATGTATGCGGTCCTGCTGCGGCCAGCAGAACCTCCGCAATCTTGGGACTCGTCGCGAATGCAGCGTCCTCCATGTGGTTTAGGGACATACAAACCGGGTTGAGCTGCTGTCTGACTGGATTCTGGAAAATGGAGCCGATGCCCTTGACCAGCCAAGATCGGTGTTCACGTTCGATACCTACCATGGTATACCATACCGGGTAGCGACATCGATGTGATAATGGCCAACTATGCAGAATCGATGTGGGCCACATTCGAATGGGAGTGGGCGAGTGGGAGTTGAGTGATCATAATATGATTACTATTACCCCACATACTATACAACATATGATCATGGCCCATTCAGCCCCTCTCCGCATAAGCTTCCACGATTATTTGGAAATAACACAAAATTCAGTCCAAAATGCTGAATACACATCCGTCCTGCATTTAACATAAACTCATACATACGTACAGAATTCTTATGATGCATTCCTATAAGACCAAAAAGCTTTTATATGTGACAGCTGGAGAATAATGTTTAGATCAATTCAAAGACCCAGGAAGAAAAGCTGGTATTTACTTCTGGGGAAGTCGAGCTAACTCAAGCAAACCTGGACAATTCGGAGAGGAGCAATGGACCTCGGCAGATAACTACCTCTACAAATAACTCGCGCAGTTGAGAGCTTAGCTCCTGCGCCGTCCTGGATCATCTCCGTGCTCGCTGGTGGCTGTTCGAATAGGAGATGGTGAGTCGAGCAGCCGATATTCCGGATCTTCTCATAGTCGCCGTTGGACCGGCATGATGACCGTCCACGATGTGTATGACTATGCCTTAAGAAGGAGGACGCCGAGATCGCCTAGGAGAAGTTAGACGGTTTGGACTGCCAGCCTGAACACGGTGAGACGCGAAGTCCGGAGACTTCGCCGCCGTCTTCTAAACGCTTGCCGTCGATGAGACGAAGATGCAGCTGAGCTGCTTGCGGTCGCGCTGAGGCAAGTACACCTGGAGACGCTTTATGGAAGTAAACTCACACGATCTTTGGGGTGCGTTTACTAGATAAGGACGCTGAAAGTGCACGGAGATTGGGTGCGTCCGCGTTGATGGCGAGCTGGTCACCGATTAGGGTGACTGTGCGCGTGTGTTCCTCCGTAACTTTTCCCAGTTGCGGAGTCTGATGCACCGATTGCCGGAGCGAAGGAGGTCCACCGGCCCTTGAGGAAATAGAGGTTGATGCTTGTGTCGCCAGGTTGAAGAGCAGACGCTCTCCCGTCATGGACGACATAAATGACAGTATTTGCAAAGCAGTATCGCGTGCCGTATATCAGTATCGGACCAGTTGCATCCAGTCGGGTTACCTTCCTCCACTCTTTACTTGAGTGGAAGTATCCACGTGTAGTGACGATACTCAAGGTGCCCGAGAAGATAGGGATAGGGATAGGGCCCGATAGGGATTCGTCGTACCGTGGGATATTCCTGTTGCCAGTATTTGGCAAAGAGCTCGAGGCCATCATGGTTGATCGTGAGAGAGAAGTTCTTCCGGAAGGATGCATATGGGTAATTCTCCAGAAAGGTCAACCACACTCAAAAAATTCAAATTCTATAAATGTATGTTTTTTTTGTTTTTTTTTAAATTTAATTATGTTTTACATTTACTAATAACACATTTTGATATATTTCAATGCAAAGTCTGACAAGTGCGAAAGTTCAGACTTCAACATTTTAGTGGCTCGATTTGTTTTAAATATATTTCGTAAAGAGACTTCAAATTCATTGATATTCGCTATTTTTAATATTGGCTAATAACCAAAGATGGTAAAGAAACGATGCGATTGCTAATTATTTATTGTCGCGTGCGCCATTAATTTAAACAAAACTTTTTTTTTAGTTTGAAAATTATATTTTCTACACTTATTTTATTTAGTTCTAAATTAAGGTTTAATTAATATAGAATATCGAATTTATGTTTAATTATGTTAAAAGGACAAAAAAAACAAAAAAAATGTTATGGAAAAAAATGTTCAGTGGTTCGAATTAAAAAAAAAACTACCAAATATATTAAAGTGAAAAAAAAAGAATTACTAAGATAAATTAATAAATACCATTTTAAATTTGATTGCACACAAATTTCTCATCAGGTTTCACTGAAATGGTTTTTCAATAGGTAACTTCTGTCTGTGTCGCTTGCGACAGTTCTAGTTTTGTTATAATATTTTAAAAACAAAAAGTCACCCAAAATGTATATTTGCAGCAATTATAGTACTTGTCAAGAGGTATAAGATTCACTTTTTGAAAAACTAAAAACATTCTAAGCACATGAAAAATATGAAAACTAAGCACATCTTTTTTCAGTTGAAATAAGTACAAATGTCGCGTTTGACATTAGAGAATTACCCATATGGCAGTTCTCACCCGTTGGTGAGATCTGCCGGAGCAAATCTTCTATACGTTTGCTATCACGGTCAGCGAGCGCATGAATTTTTTCATGAATGACCGGAGTCATGGGAGCATTGGCGCATGTGCTGCGGGTCGACTGGGTATTCAGTCCTCGGGCCAGGCAGACCATCTATGCCGGACTCTTTGTGCACTGTTTGGTGCCTCGGTATATCGTGACGACGAGGCAAGTTGTAGCCGAATGCGACTTCTTGCCTGCCAGAGGTTGATCCTTTTAGGATGCTTCCCGGTATGCCGCACAGTGCCTGCAGTGCACTGCAGGTGTTTGCTGGAGCCCCGCCTCTTGACTTGATCGCTATGAAAATAGCAGTTAATAATAAGTTGAAGCTTGCATACCAGTTGGAAGGGCTTTATGACTGGGTCTATGGCGACGACCTTTCAGGTCTGAACTGGACGCAATTAGTCGCGCGGGTAAACGAATGCCTTCTGTCGGACTGGCAGAGCAGATGGAGTGTTGGTGATTTGCCCGGTCGGGTGACTCACAAGTTTATCCCAGATGCAGGTTTTATATATCGGAACCTCTTGTGTGGCTTGGGATTGGGAGCACATATTATGTTCTTTCCCCCTATGCACACTTGAGAGACCTCCCATATGCAGACTTTCGAGACCTCCCGTATGTAGACTTGCAAGACATCGATGGATTAAGATTGGAGCACGTTGGCGGAATCTGAACATTTGAAAGGATTTTGGAGAGCGACGACAGGACCAGGAAGAGGTGGGGCTTATTAAGTCATTTTTCCGCGTGCATAGCGGCGTAGAACTACTAAAGTTCACCGTAGCTTGTCGTAAGAGGCGAACAGCTAAGGGTGGTTGAGCCTGGATCCGTTCCAATTCTTTGGGAGATGTCCGATCGTTGCGGGCCCTCATGAGTTCTGGATGACCTGCTGAGATCCAAGGGTGCCTGCCACAAAAGCGAATTGGAAGGATTCTCTCTCTGGGATTAAGGAGGACCGCTTTCCATCATGGGAATCTATGGCTCGATTCTTGGGGCAAGGATTCCGGTTGAAATTGTGGACTTTGCTTTGACTACGTGTCCTCCAGCTAACCGGATCATATATGTGGATCGTATACGAACCGATCTTCGATTATTAACACTCGTTCTGCTCTGTGCACCCTGTGCGGTGTTGTGGCTCACGCCTTGCCAGCTTGTCCAGCTTGTTTGCATTGAGGAACTGTACGACAAAGTGCGGCGGCTGTCTCGCTGTTTTGTTTGCTTAGAGGATGGCGAATTCCCGTTGCTCAACGTACAATCGCCAACATAATTTCCTGTTGCACACTTTCGGGCAGGTGTCTAGTTCTACCAATGCTCCACCCGCACGTGTCTCACGTCATATCGTCGCGCTGGTTAACTTCAGCTTTTCCGCTTAAAATTTTTTTCCCGTCTTGGATCGTATATAAATATTGGCTTAATAAATATTGGAACATTTTTTTTATTTTTTTTTTATTTTTCTAGGCAGCATATTCTTTTTACTGTCACTACACATGATATGCCCTAAGCTTTTACTATTGGGATGGGATACATGTCAAAAGTTCGTAAAACTGCCCTCCAAAACCCAAAAGTGACTGCCCTCCAACATTGTGCAGCAAATTAAAAAATTAAATAATGAAGCAATTACACAGATCATTAATATAGAAGAATTACGAATAATAAAATAATATAGATTTTATTTATATCAAACGCTTTCAATATTAACTAACTTTCAAATAACTTTTAATTTCCAAATTATCATTTAAATCAATAAAAAAGGATCAGGTAATATACGATATATAATTTGACAACTTGCTAGAATGTTAAAAGTATTTTTTTTGCGATAATGAAACCGTATGAGTCGCATGACGATAAAACAATTTGTGTTAGGAAGAAACTATTATAGAGAGAAGCAAGGGAATCTAGAGAAGCAAATATCTAGCAAAAGACCTTACATCAGGTCAGGAGAAAGGTCCTCCCACTGTTCAGGGAAAAACATACTTGCCTGAGTTTCGGTTAATAGTCGTCTTCGGCCTCAGATTTGACGTCGTGCCTCCGTTACAATGAAATATAGCTATGGGAGCCGCGACTGGTCGCTCTACGCAGCTTTCTCCATGGGCGTGAGCTCATGAGTCTGACACTCCTTGCTCTGCTGGCTTACGCCTGTTCGACGCGTTCGGGTACCGGTCTGACTTAGCTTTGTTTTACGTCTCCCTCCGTGCATCCACTCGCTCGTTGCCTTAACAGCGTCTGTTGCATCAGAATCCCACCTTACTCCTGTTGCCGGTACCTTTCTCCATATCATAGCCCCATAATAACCCATCACACTCCCCGTTGCTGTGTAAGGCTTAGGCGGGCTTACAGGACTATTACTTTCCACAGTGTCCTCCATTCTCTGCTGCTGCTAGGAGCGACTTCAGCCACCCTTTAAGCACCGCCTCATACAACAGCTTAGCCGCTTCTCGTCCTTCTGATCCACCTTATGCGAATGCCTTTCAAATTCCCTTTATGATTCCCGACCGTTATTTTCGTCCACGCTGTCCTACATACAATTTCCCATTCCTCGATCGGATTATTCAGCTGTCTTGGCGTGTTATACGGCCGAGCTTAAAGAGTGAAGAGCTAAAACTAAATTCTAAGAAAGCACCAAGTACAGTTACACGGGGAAAGTCCTTCCAAGAACAGAGTTTAGGTAAACTGACGACTCAACCAAACTAAAAGAAAGAAACCACTTAATAATTGGCATCCCACTGAACGTAGTGACAAGTGAATCTACAAAAAATAAAAACAAGAACTTCAGTAACTATAGCAACATCAATTACCAATGACATCGATGCAAGCCAGCAGAGGCGTCAGCCGCGAATGCATCAGGGATGGGGCGACAGGTACGATTAGTTATGAAAAATTAATAAATTTCAGTTTGAATCAATATTTCAAATAAACCAAATTCCATTCTATTCTAGTAAATAGATTATGGATCATCTCTGTAGCTGGATAAGGGGTCCCCCACAGAAGTTGCTTTGTGCTGGTCGGCGTTAGTTTATCAATATAGTATCGATGCGAAATCTTTTTATCTTGCTATAAGGTCTTATGTCATTGGGCTTACTAGTGCATCAATGTGGGAAAATACATCTTGTTCTTAAGGGTTGCTTGTGGGAACGCACGTTTGATACAGGCTCCCAAGGTATATATAGGCAAGTTTTTTGTTCAAGTGTATTGAAGAAGACAATAAATGGACCTTATAAAGCGGCGATAGTAATACGACTTTTTTCTGATTGTTATTAACAATATTAAATAGTTATTAAGTAAATTATTATTATTATTATTGGCCATCCCAACCCTATCGGGTCACAGCCTGTTGCACAGTCTGCCTCCACGCTTCCCTGTCCTGGGCACGCCCTCGCCAGTTGGTAACACCAGATGCAGACAGGGCTTCCATCACCTGGTCCTGCCAACGTATCCGGGGTCGTCCTCTCCTCCGTTTCCCGACGATTACCGCATCAAATACTTTACGAGCCGGAGCGTCTTCTTCCATACGGGCGATGTGACCCAGCCAGCGGAGTCTTTGAATTTTGACTCGGCTAACTATATCAACATCCCCGTACAGCTCATACAGCTCGTGGTTCCATCTGATGCGATAAGCATCGCCAACGCAGATTGGGCCAAAGATTTTGCGGAGAATTTTTCTCTCGAACACTCCAAGAGCAGCTGCATCGGATTGCACCACTGTCCAGCACTCCGCACCATATAAGAGTACTGGAAGAATGAGCGTCTTGTAGAGTGTTAGTTTTGCCTGTCGAGAGAGGGCTCTACTGTTAAAGTGCCTACTGAGCCCAAAGTAGCACCTGTTGGCAAGTGTGATTCTCCGCTTAATCTCCAGGCTGACATCATTTGTGCTAGTTATTGCAGATCCAAGGTAAATAAATTCCTTGACGGACTCAAAGCTATGGCTGCCTGCAGCTAGCTGGGAATCAAGACGCCGCGATTCTCTGCTAGAGCACACCATAAACTTTGTCTTGTCCATGTTCACTGCTAGTCCTACTTTAGCTGACTCTTTTTCAATAGCCCCGAAGGCTGCTGTAACATCACGCTTGGTTCGGCCAATGATATCAATATCATCGGCGTAGCCAAGGAGTTGGACACATCTGTTTGTCAGAATTGTGCCCGTCCGATGCACACCAGCCTTCCTTATAATACTCTCCATTAGGATGTTGAAGAGCATACAAGAAAGCGAGTCGCCTTGTCTGAGACCACACTTGGTATGAAAGGTTTCGGATTGGTCATTCCTAATGTCATCATGCAAAGCCGTATCAGCTTTGCTGGTATACCAAGGTCAGACATGGCGGCATGTAGGCGATCTCGCCGTGGACTATCGAATGCAGCCTTGTAATCGACGAAGAGGTGATATGTGTCGATTTGGTTTTCATAGGACTTCTCCAGGATTTGGCGCAAGGTGAAAATCTGGTCAATAGTGGATTTGCCAGGCCTGAACCCGCACTGATAGGGTCCAATCAATGCTTCAGCATGGGGTTTCAGGTTTTCACACAGTACGCTCGTAAGGACCTTGTATGCGGCTGGAAGAAGGCTAATGCCACGGTAATTGGTGCGCAATGTGGCATCACCCTTCTTCAGGATAGGACAGATTATGCTGTGGTTCCAATCGTTGGGCATGCTCTCCGTAAGCCATATTGCTGATTAGTTGGTGATGCTCCGTACCAACAATCACCAGCAGCCTTAAACAATTCAGCCGGCAGGCCATCAGCACCTGCGGATTTATTGTTTTTAAGTCGTTGGATTGCATCCTTGACTTCGGCATGGCTTGGGGTCGGTACGTCCACATCAGTACCATAGATTGGGGTTTGTGGATCATACTCTACAAAGTCATCATAGCTAGAGTCAGCTAATAGACTTGAGAAGTGATCCCTCCATAACCTCAGCACAATCTCTGCATCTGTGACTAGGTTTCCGTCATCGTCCTTGCACGCAACTCCTCCAGTCTTAAAACCTTGGGTCAGACGCTTAACCCTCTGATAGAAGTTACGAGCCTCATTCCGGCATCTGCTGCTCTCAATGCTCTCACACTCACGCCTCTCCTGTTCTCTCTTCTGCGTCTGAAGAGGCGTTTCTCATCTCTCCTCCTTGACCTGTAGACCTCGACAACAGCCCTTGTAGCCCCAGCTTGCAGTGTTCTTCTGTAGGCGGCGTCTTTTGCAGCTGTAGCGTCGCGACACTCCTGGTCGTACCATGGATTCCTCGTTGGGGTACGCTGGAATCCAATGACCTCTTCTGCAGAAGTTCGCAGGGAGTGGGATATGAGCGCCCACATATTGTTGATGTCTTCAGGTGTTGGAGTTGCTCGGCTCAGTAGGCCTGAGACTTGGGTGGAGAATGCATCCCTTGTCCGTTGTGATTGCAGCTTCCCGATGTCCAGCTTTCTTAACAGTCCTCGACGTGCAACCTTCGCAACACATAGCCGTGTGCGAATCTTAGCTGCAACAAGATAATGGTCGGAGTCGATGTTGGGACCCCGACAGGATCGCACGTCGAGTACGTTAGATGCATGCCTTGCATCGATCACAACATGATCGATCTGATTTCTGGTCAGTCGATCAGGAGAGAGCCATGATGCCTTATGTATGTCCAAATGACGAAACCCAGTACTACGAACTACCATATTATGCGCTGCAGCGAAGCCTATTAATCTGAGACCATTGCTCGAGGTGGTCTCATGTAGACTAAATTGCCCGACGGTGGCACCAAAGATGTCTTCTCGCCCTACCTTGGCATTAAAATCCCCAAGGAGGATCTTAATGTCATGGGAAGGACAGCGGCCATAAGCCCGGTCGAGCTCCGCATAGAAGGCATCCTTGGTGACATCGTCCTTTTCTTCGGTTGGGGCATGCGCGCATATCAGGCTGATGTTGAAGAATTTGGCAGTAATTCGGATCGTTGCAAGTCTCTCGTTTATTGGCAAAAATTGAGAGACCCGACGCCGCAGTCTGGCGCCTACAACGAAGCCACAGCCAAATTCATGCCGTTCTGGATGGCAGCTGTAGTAAATGTCGCAGTTCTTCTTCTTAATACAACCTTGTCCTATCCATCGCATTTCCTGGATAGCAGTGATGTCAGCCCTACATTTATTGAGGGTATCTGCCAGTTGTTGAGCAGCACCTGGTCTGTACAATGTACGTACATTCCAAGTGCATACTCTCAAATCATTGTCCTTTTTACGTGCGCCATGGTCGTCAACGTTAGATCGGTACCGTTCCGAGGCTTCATCTGCTTCATTCACTGAAAGTTTGTTTTCCATGGGTGGATTTCAAGTCCTACGCCACAACCTAGTTTGAAGAGCTAGGACTCTCGTCGCGCGCTTTAGTTTGTCAAACAACGGGTGTTGAATGGCAATCCAGGGAGAACCACGTGGAGGTAGTGCGTCGGCTTGGGGAGAGCAGTGATAAGGATCATGCTGGCATTCACCAAGTTGAATGCAATCAGACACTTTACCTTATATACTCTCCCCCATCCTCCCCTATTAAGTAAATAAAATGAATAAAACAGGCCGACTGATTCAAATTATACTTTTAGACTGCCCTAAAGCAGCGGAGCTTTAAGCTGCCTTATGGCAGTGCCTGTACCAACACACATAAATCAAATCACATGCACACATGTAACAAAAAGTAACATAAGTATTCAATAACGTTCACTGACAAAAAAACAATTTTTTTTCTTTTGCTAAAGTATCAGGAATTTTTCGACAAGCGTTCTCGGTCCCCGAATTGTTGTTCAAGCGATCCAAGCGTTGTTCGAAAGATCTACTGCGATTAAAATTTTCAGTGTAAAGCAATGATAGACAGAATTATGTCGAGTGAATAACAAATGTATTCTTTCAGAACGGGACACCTGGATTTGTATTAGCATTGTCGAAAAAAATCGATGAGATTCTTTTCCCCACTGCGGAAAACGACAAAATAAGAATCTGAGAAATTATTAGTAACCTTGCGGGTGCACCCGAAAAGCTTACGCGTGTGCAGCTCCATGAGCTTTATGCATTTACAAAAAAAAAAAAAGGGCCTGATGTTCATAGGCCTTAGCAATCCTGCCTTAAAGTATAGAGCAGGTGATTACGCATGGAGAGTTTTTTCTGTCAGTCTGTGTAATTTCACTAAAGTAGATATGATTTGGATCTAATCTTAACATAATATTAAATATCGCGCGGTTCCCACTGCATACGTACAGCTCACCTCCCGTCCAACCGACCGAGGGACGCGGGGATCGCGGGGATAGATCCGAGAGAGTAAAAGAGAGGAATTGGAGTATGAAGTCACGAGGAAAAGTGTTGCAATGATAAGGTGTTTAGTATAATGGATTTAAGATTGTTAGTAGAGCAAAGGGACAAAACGTGGTAGAGACCATTGTAGTCCGAACATAAAACCCTGAACGGATCGTGTTGGGCATATGTCGAGCTACAATGGCTAAGGAGTAGAGGACGAAAGTTTCTAGTCCTTCTACTAGGAACGTTGAAATTTAAGCGTGTTAATAAATGCTGGCTGTCTACATTACCATTAATAAGATTAAATAGAAACATGACACCCAGCATCGTTCTACGGTTTGTTAATGGTGGTAAGTTGATTAATAAAAGTCTACTATGATAGGAGGGAAGGTGAAGGCTTGCATCCCAATGCCTTTAGCCATTTACTCCCCTAAGTGCAAAAATAAGAAAGTTTTTTTGTACGGATTCTATGCGATCTTGGTGCACTCCGTATTGTGGACTACAGACACACGATCCATACTCAAGAATCGGAGGGACCAATGAATTCGGTCGTTGAATTCTTTTGACCATCTTTTAATAAAACCAAGCACACCCATAGCTTTATTAACCATGGTGGATATATGGTCGGTAAATTTAAGTTTCAAATCTAATAGGACTCCCAGATCGTTAACCTGAGTTAAACGTTCTAAGGCGATCTCATAGAGAAAGTACGTAGCCTGGTGCCTGGGTTAGATCGATAAAATGACATGAGTTTACATTTCGATCCATTAAGCTTTACGTCATTTGCTAAGCACCAATTTTGAAATTTATCCAAATCGGATTGAAGTTTAGATTGGGCGCTAGTAGATCTATATTGAAAACAAAGCTTAACATCGTCAGCGTACATAAGTACTAGTGAGTCAGTTAAGGCAAGGGGCAAGTCATTAATAAACAAAGTAAAAAGTAAGGGTCCAAGATGGCTTCCTTGAGGCACCCCAGATGTGGCGCGGACTGTACGCGAGGTAACATCTTTAAAGAAGACACGTTGGGTTCTTCCAGATAAGTAGCTCGAAATCCATATAAGGAGATCAGTTGGGAATCCCAAAAGACTGAGTTTACTTATAAGAAGCGAATGGTTAACAGAATCAAATGCTTTACTGAAGTCAGTGTAATAGACGTCTGTTTGTAAGCCATTCCGGAACCCATCCGGGACAAAAGATGTTAGCTCCAATAAGTTGGTGGTGGTGGAGCGGCGCTTCATAAAGCCATGTTGGCACGGGGATATTATTGAACTACATAGGTGTTGCAAATGTGGAGTGATAAGTTTTTCGAAAAGCTTTGGAATTGCTGACAATTTAGAAATGCCTCTATAATTTGAAGCATCAGATTTTTTACCTTTTTTATGCAGAGGGATAATGTAAGATTCCTTCCACATAAGAGGAAAATCGAGGTCTCCAGCGATAAATTAAAAAGTTTAAGGAGCGGTTTGCACAGGGCCACGGCGCAGTTCCTCAGCACAGAGCGTGGTACTCCATCGGGGCGTGGCGAATACACGGGCTCGATCCTAAGAAGACCCGATAACACACCACTTTGATCAAAAGATGGGCAAAAAATAAGGTTGGCTGATTGGATATTATAAGTGTAAGGCTGAGCTGGAGTGGTGCTATGTGAATACGTTGTTTGAAAAAACTTTGCAAAGAGATCGGCCATTGCCAGATCAGTGTTCGCATAAGAGTTCTCAAACGTAAGCAGAGGCGGAAAAGATACAGATTTGCGCTTAGTGTTTACAAAGTTATAAAACTGCATCCGGTTCTGAGTAAACTGAATCCGGCAGCGGCGAATATAACTCCTATAACATTCGGCGTTATGCACGGAAATTAAGACCGAGCTATTAAGTTTGTTGAATAACTAACTGTACAGCCAGATAATTTATGTTTATTTAAAAGTCTATTCATAACGTTCTTTAAATTTAATAGGTGCCTTGTATACCAAGGTGGATTAATTGAAACAGACGGATATTTCCATGGCACGCAAGCGTCGAAAAATAAATTCAAAGTGTGATAAAATTTATTTAAGGCAATATTAATATCTTCACATGCCAGTAAATCGGACCAATCAAATTCAAGAATTAACTTGTTTAGTTTCGTAAAGTCAGCCTTACGGAAGAAACGAACTTTTTGAGATTTAAGTTTAGACTTAAGGTCAATTAAGCTATTGTTTTCGATAAGCTATTAAAACTTCAAGAGTGGGATGCTACGGATTCTCAGGGTTAGAAAGGGGCAAAGTTCTAGAAAGAGCAATTCCATCAGGATCAGAAACGAAACACAAGTCTATCAGCCGACCTAAGGAATTTCTAACGTGGTTAATTTGCCCGAGTGACATGTCGAACATACCCGCTGGAAAGTCGTGGTGCGAGTTAAGTATTAAGGACGGTGAATTCTCAACATTGGACCACATAATATCTGGTATATTGAAGTCCCCCAGAGCTACCAGCTGGTCCCCGTCAGACAAACGATCCGAAACGAGACGAATAGCGTACAAATGTTGCCAGTATGTGGGCGGTTCCGACGAAGGTGGTATGTAAGAACAGGTAACTTATAAATTTTGACCGGACAGAATGATTTTAACGCAAAGAAATTCTATGTCACCAAATTCTTGTGATGTTACCTCTTCAGAAGCGAATTTGGAGTCTACAAAAATTAGGACTCCTCATCCCCTTCGCAGTGTTCTATCAGGTCTAAAAGTGGTGTACTTATTTGGAAAAACTTCGGAGCTTAAAATCTCCGTCTTTAACCAAGTTTCTGTAAAGACTATAATATGAGATGCAAAGGAAGAACTTTCAGAATACAGTTTGGGAAGTTTACTACGTAGCCCTCTAGTATTCTGATAGGTAAGTGTTAGTGAAGCAATATGGAAGGTTAGTCAGTGGCTCTAACATGTGGGAGTTTCACTCCCACAGGCATGGTAATTTTTTTCTTCACCGTAGTTGGCTGATGTTCTTGGACGAAAATGTTCTCTGGCCAAAAGCTGGCGGAACAGATCGCCTTGAACATCTGCACGGGCACCGTATTTTGAAAGATGACGTGTGCCTGGTGTATGAGTATTTAAATTTTGTAATATCTGCCACCTTAATATCGGCTTCTGTTTTGGCTTTGATATAAGCCGAGATATCTATCTCAGAAGTGTCAGGGGCAAGCCGAGAAACAAATATGTGTTTCGATGGCGGGATCACCTGCAAGGGTTTTGGTGCCGCCGTAACTAATACTGCAGCATCAGTTCGTACCGGGGGTCCGGACGGTTGAATACCCTGTTCGGTGACCCTTAAGGGGGTTTGAGTTATTGGGTCTGGTGGTATCACTTGGAGTGATGCCACAGAGGACAAATCGGACAATTGCTCATTAAAACTGAGAAATTCGGATGCCGAATTTTTCCCAGTTGCAGCCCTTGGGGTGTCTAGAGATATAAGCGGCTGAATAATTGTCGGCTGAGTAGGCTGAAGTTTATTCGCCACAAGCACATCACTAATAGGATTTCTTACGCTTTGGAGACTCATTTAGTAGTTGAAGACTACTAAACTGTGTATCGAGCGCACAGAGTTGGTCATTGATTTTACGAAAACCGCTAATCAACTCTTTAAATCCACTTTTAGTCTGTCTCATGAACGATCTCATTTCGTCCTGAACAGCACGACAGCTATCACCGCAGAAGTGGAGGCCAGACCTACGTGAAATGGCATCCGATACTGAGGACGTGATCCCGGCACACTTAGCGTGCAAAACGTTTTCACAGAGCCAGCAGTGGATGGTAGGCTGAGATGAGGAGATTGTCTTATTACAAGACCTCAAAGCACAGACAAGTTTAAATTCCATGATAAATTATTTATAATTATTTTTGATTTTATTATTGACGTACCTTGAACCACTGTGCCAGGGAAACGAAAGAGGGGAGATCAAAGAGAGAGATTAGTGTGGGTTAGTGAACAGCAAAGAAAAGAGATAAGAATATCTACTGCGCAGTAATAGAAGCAACACCGTAAGAGAAGAAGAAGAAGCAGAGCAGAGCTATGTTTGGATGAAAATTAATAAAATTATTGTTTTACCTCCAAATATACCACTGCTCACGCGAAGCGATACGGATGATTAATATTGAAAGGTTTAATTTTAAAAATATAAATAGATAAAAATAAACACCGGATTGTTTAGTCTCAATAAACAAAGTTAAAAAACGCAGTTCGCACAAAAAAAACACGTCCGTTCGCTTTAAGATAAAGAGAAAGATTTTTTTATTTAATATACATATTCGTTAAATACCTAAAACAACTGTTTTTTTTATTTATTTTCAGCTAGAACTATGTAGTCAAAATGAATCGACTGTTATTTCAAAAGAATCAGACAGATGTCTAGTGACTAAGGGTGTTCCATCACTTCCCGAACCAACAACACGTCCTCCGCCTCCCCCAACTATTACACATCATGAGACTACAAAAAATAAGGTTCTGAAGCCAGAACCGATATATGAAGCTATAAACGCTGAAAAATTAACAAACTTAAAAAATAATGAGAATAAAAATGATACAATAATAGAGCCTACACATTTTGTTGAAAAAAAAAAAAATTCTATAACTCCTACACTATGTAAGCATGAACTCGACCCTGAGAAAGAGCAGCGGAGAAAAAATAGAGTGGAAAAAAAAATTCAAGAAATTAATATCAATGAAGAAGGTCACAAAAATATTTATGTTGAAGAAGTCTACAACATTCTTGAATATGCGGAAAATTATTTTAACACACATGAGATTTTAATTGATGGTACACTAATGGCAACATTGACTCGAAAGGGAAAAAAGAGCAACGACGTTATGCCAAAATTCGATATGATAACTTTTTTTAAGTCCGACAAAATTCCGACGTCACATATCCATATGTATGATCCAGAAAATGTTTCATTGGCCTGTAATATATTTCGGGTAAGCCTGAATTTAATCAGAGCCAGTCTTTTTATGTATTTTTCTCAGTAATTTAATTTTTCCTACTGATATTTACAAAATATTTGATATTAATTTTAATTAATTAAATGACATTGATGTAGATTTTGAGAAAACAAAACTAAAACAATAAGAACATATGCACATTTACCGTTGATAGCTTTAAAATATTTAAAATTCTTACATCACTATTAACACTGGCCGACAATTTTTTCCCCCTCCACGCAAAATTTCAACAGCTCCATAACCTTTAGGCTCCAGTGAACCAAAGTCCAGAAAAACATAGGTTCCATCACCCAAAGTTTAGGCGGTACAACTAAGAAAAGAAATTGATAAAATTTTAGTATATATTGAATTATGTAGGACAAGTAATTTCGTTGACCATATTTGTTATACCCTTGCAGAGGGTATTATAATTTTGGTCAGAAGTGTGCAACGCAGTGAAGGAGACATCTCCGACCCTATAAAGTATATATATTATTGATCAGGATCACCTCCTGAGTTGATATAAGCATGTTCGACTGTCTGTTTCTAAGCAATCTAGTCTCTCAGTTTTAAAGCTCGGGAATGCCATAACTTCCTTGTTTTTTATGTTAGAAGGATGGGACATTGTATGGATTCCACTTTGGGCAAAGTTATTCGATCTGCCAAGTTTCATAAGGATTGGCTAACTACATACGATCCGAAATATGTCTAATAATATAAGATGCGTGTTGCCACCTAGCGGACTGCCACTCAACTGCAAGGGTATATCAACTTCGGCTCCGCCCGATGTTAGCTTTTCTTTCTTATTTCATATTGAAATTAGTAGATCATACCATGTTTTAATTTAAGGAAAAACTCAAAAAAATTGAATTGAATTAGTCATAGTTAGTTAAACAACATTTTCGTCAATTAAATAAGAGTTTTTAATGTTTTTTTTTGAAAATATGAGATTAAAACCTCCAATGTAATTGAATAAAATATTGTCCACCTTTGAGTGGATTCGTAGATTTCCTCCCCTTCGTTTGCCAGAATGTCGATAGGGATCATTCCTGCCAAGAAGCCCCTAGCTTCCTCCTAAGCCCTTGGTGACTTCTGGCTGATGCAGCCCATATAGCTCCTGCTTATAGTAGGACCGAAGTGATGACCTCTTCCAGAAGTCGTATATTGCCTTCTTTTAGGCCTTCAAAGTTTAGCAGCATCCACGAGAGTACTCGCAAATGAGAATGATTGAGCTGAAAACTTCGCATATATCCCTTAATCTGCTTTAACGAATTCAATATCACGAATAGTAACTTCGATATACACTCGCTTGATAGCTTACACATTTGATCAGTCAGCACCAATTTTAATGCTGAAAATGACCTTTCGACGCTCACTTGGGTAGCTGTTAAAGAGAGACTATATCTAATTTGTATAAATAAGGATATTGAAATTCATGGTCTTATCAACATTTTTCTCGGCGACCCTGGGACAAGAATGATTGAACTGGAAACTTCCCATATATCCGTTAATCTGTTTTTCCGTTAATCTGTTTCACTTAACATATTCAATTTCACGAATAGTCGATATGGAGTACCTTGATAGCTATTAAGGAATGGCTTTTCCGAAAATGGCCTTTCGACGCTCACTTGGGTAGCTGGTGAAGAGTGTACCACCATGGCTAACTTGTATAAATAAGGATATTGAAATTCCTGGTCTTTCCAATATTCCATTAAATCGGAATCTACATCAAGCGGATTTGGGTTGTAATTTTCGATTTCAAATCCTCTTTTTTATACCCTTGAAGAGGGTATTATATTTGTGTATTTGTTTTTTCGTTACATTTGATGGTGACTTTTCTCTGTCGCTGATATTCTTATTATGAGTATTTCAGTCATATTTTTAAAGAGGAACCTAACGTTATTGACTGATAAATTGCAAAGAATTTTAAATAGCGTCTTGACCTAAAGCTTGTGACCTCAGTTCGTAGTGCAACCAGCTAAAAAATAAAGGCTCTACGGGGTTCTACGGGCAAATGCCGGACAGAAAAACTTTCTCATTTTCGCACTTAGGGGACTAAATTGGAATGCAAGCCTTCACCTTCCCTCCTATCATAGTAGACTTTTATTAATCAACTTACCACCATTAACAAACCGTAGAACGATGCTGGGTGTCATGTTTCTATTTAATCTTATTAATGGTAATGTAGACAGCCAGCATTTATTAACACGCTTAAATTTCAACGTTCCTAGTAGAAGGACTCGAAACTTTCGTCCTCTACTCCTTAGCCATTGTAGCTCGACATATGCCCAACACGATCCGTTCAGGGTTTTATGTTCGGACTACAATGGTCTATACCACGTTTTGTCCCTTTGCTCTACTAACAATCTTAAATCCATTATACTAAACACCTTATCTTTGCAACACTTTTCCTCGTGATTTCATACTCCTATTCCTCTCTTTTACTCTCTCGGATCTATCCCCGCGATTCGAGCCGTACGTTATGCGGCAGCGTCCCTCGGTCGGTTGGACGGGAGGTGGGCTGTACGTATGCAGTGGGAACCACGCGAAAAAAAAAAGAAGTAAGAGGCACAAGAAAGGAAGGCTAACTTCGGACGGAGCCGAAGTTGATATACCCTTGCAGTTGAGTGGCAGTCCGCTAGGTGGCGTCTTACGAAATGCATATTATATTATTAGATATATATCGGATCGTATTTAGTCAGCCGATCCTTATGAAATTTGGCATGTCGAATTATTTCACCCAAAGTGGAATCCATACAAAGTCCCATCCTTCTAACTTCATAAACAACGAAGTTATGGCATTCCCGATCAATCAGGTATATGGCAGCTATAGGATATAGTCGACCGATCCCGGCCGTTCCGACTTATATACTGCCTGCAAAGGAAAGAAGGGTGTGTGCAAAGTTTGAAGACGATAGCTTTAAAACTGAGAGACTAGTTTGCGTAGAAACAGACAGACGGACAGACGGACGGACGGAAAGATGGACATGCTTATATCAACTCAGGAGGTGATCCTGATCAAGAATATATATACTTTATAGGGTCGGAGATGTCTCCTTCACTTTTTAACTCAACTAACATTCATATTGACTGATACAGAGTTAGATGGTCCTAAGAATCGATTGGTTGGAATGTCGTAGCGTCGCAGGTGGGATCCGGTAGTTAATCGAGCCGAAAGAAGTTTAGGTGCGAAGACAGTTTTTCTTTGTAGGACTCATTTTGCATCTGGACTTCGTTTTTCACTGTGAGGATGCCCAGATTCCAGTGTATGTTTTCGTTGCGAACCTCAAGTTCTCAAGATTTTTGATTGAGCGCGATGTATGATGTGTTTCTTGCTGCTGCTAGCCTGCTCCCACAGCTGGGAGCCATACGTCCAAATTGGCTTTAGGACTGAATTGTGGAGTAGTAACTTGTAGTCCAGGCACAGTGGCGATCGTGAGTTTATAATCCAGCGGAGGCTGCTGGCTTTCAGGTTTATGTGCATCTTCTGGCATTCGATTTGCTTACGCCAGGTTAGTCGTTTACCAAGGTAGACGCCAAGCTATGTTACTTCGTTAGCGGAGGGCATGTTTGTAAACGTTACATGTTTACACTTTTGTTCATTTATTTTAATGCGCCAACCGGACAGCCACCTTTCCACTACTATTAGACGATTAGCCAGATGGTATGTTGCTTGCGTTGGGCATCTGGAGCGACTAAGGATACCGGTATCGTTGGCGAACGTTGAGGTTGTTAGTCGTACGTTCGTAGCAATATCCGCAGTATACAAAATATATAGACTCTGGCCGAGTGCGCTTCCTTGTGGATCTCCAGCTTCGATGATGTAGTCGCCCGAAGAAGCTGCGTTGCATCTCACTGAGAATACCCTATTGTAAAGTTTCAATTTTGTGGATGAGTCTATTAAGCCAAACTCGGTAAGATTTTGGTGGGCCCTCTACAGGGGATACTTTGTGCTTGTTGACGAAAGATTCTGGATGTACCTCAGCTGTGCATTTTCTTCCTGTTGGTGGAGAACCTGTTTGAGTGATGGGGTTGCTTCCTTAATGCGTTGCTTTTAAGCTGGTGATCTGCTGTTTTGCCAATCACGACACGTGCGCCTCTTTTTTCGCACGAGCTGTTTGTATTTGTTTCGGTCTACTTCCTTCCCAAGAGGAGTAGAGAATTTAGCTGCCGCAAAAAGTACTTCTTTCAGGGCGCTCGTAATGTAGTCGATATCCGATTCCATGTTGAGCTCCGGTGCGAGTTCTATGTGGGCACTCACGTACTTTTTTATTCAATCCAGTTCGTTTTTGGCGACGTCAGGCTGAAGGGGTGTTCCGTTATTTCTGGGCCTTGAAGAAGCGTTAAAAGCACAGGGGAGTGGTCTGATGATAAGTCCGAGACTGCTTTGGCACTTATTAGATTGCGAGGTATTTATTTTATCCGCGCAAAATCTATAAGTTCGGGAGCTTGCGGGGGTCGGTTGGCCAGTATGTGGGACTTCCAGAAGAAACAAAGTCCAGTTTATTTCTCACATTTATACAATTGCATTGTACAATTGCATTCCTTTGGGAGACACTAGACGTGATCCCCAGTGCGTATGTTTGGCGTTGTAGTCTCTTGCGACTATATAACGATCCCCAACTAAATTGTAGAATCCCATAAATTGTCTTTCCGAGATTAAGAAACGAGGAGGACAGTAAACGGCAGCGATTGAAAGGCTTCCGTTACTTGACTGAATTTGTATCGATGTGAAAAATGGTGTTTAATGCGTTCTATGATTAGAACTCCAGTTCTGCCGTGGGCTTTCCCATCTGGATAATCTGTGCTTTAGATTGTATAGCCGCTTATTTGAAAGTTGAATTTGCTTGTAAGATGCGTTTCTATCAGTAGCATAACGTCAATATGGTTTTCGGTCAAGAATTGTGACAATTCTACTTTATGCCGTGAGACACCATTGGCATTCCGCATTGATATTCGTAGAATCTGCATAGATTATTTAGACTGGTGTGCTACGAGCAACTGTATTACCATGTTCTGGTTCTGAACAAGTGTTTGCATGGTCGTTTTCATGAATGACATAAGCTCCGTCATACTATGCTGGAAGATAAGCATCATAGTTTCCGTTTTGCTATGTGGCTGTTCTGGGGTCTGTTGAGCTGTTTGTGGATTAGGCTGAATTAGATTTTCCATTCCAAATCGTAGAGCATCGGCATAGGAGAAGCTGTTGGTGGTGTTTAGAGGACCGAATGAGGACCTCGCAGCTTTGGCGAGGAAGACGTCTGGCGTAGCTTTTGACGCAATGCACACATTCTGTGGATTTTTGTTGTGCATTGCGGTCGCTTGACGCATGCGACGCATGTTCCTTTTCAACTCCTTGTACCCCATACATCTATAGTTTTCCGTATGGTTGCCTCCGCAGTTTCCACATTCCTTCACGGTGCTGTCCTTGTTTGTAGTGCAGTGAGCGGAGATGTGAGCGTCCCCGCAAACTACACAGACAGCCTGAAGTGTGCAGTATGACCTAGTGTGTCCACAATCTTGGCAATTAGTGCATTTCAATCGTGATTTTCTCATCCAAAAGATATTGCAGCATGTAGATTGTAGCGACTTGCTTTCTGGCTCGAGCTTGACCTTGAAGAGGGTTTTCGCTTTTTATCTTTATTTAGAATGTTAATAAAATTCTTAGCGGCAAAGCCCTTTCTTTAAGCGCGGTTTTTATTTCCGCGGCGGTAACATCAGGTTCGATTCCTCTTACTACCACTTAAAGGCCCCTGCTGCTTTTTAGCTGGTACGTGTAATAGTTTTTCTGAGCATAGTCCAGATATTTGGACTCGATTCGGAAGTGCTCTTCAGTCTTGGTGTGCACCTTTGTTTTATAGATGTTCCCTTTTGGTAAGCGGGACAACATGAAAGTTGTCACCGTTCCCGATCAACGCCGCAATTCGGTTGACCATGGAACTCGAGCTTTTCTCCCTGATATAGATTGGAGGGGCTGTGGTTTTTTGGTGTGGCGCTGGTTGGTTTTCCTCTACCTCCGCCATTAGGGCAAATCTGTTACTACTGGATCTGCCTGGTTGTTCGTCGATCTTCTGGACGCGGCTAATTTTTGTTTTATTGCCTGCCGGACTAGTCTGCGCGCTTAGCTTGTGCTTAACTTGGATGTAGCGGTCCCTTCCAGTCTCTTTGACCCGAAGTTGATTTTTTTGTACTCGCTGTACTCGTTGACGGCGCGGTATTTTTAGTTTCAGTGGTTGTCGTTGTGCACTATGGTCCAGCCGACTACTTATGTTGGCATAAATTAATAACTCACAAATGAAACAAGATTTTTCGATTTAGTTTGCCATAGGCAGTCGAAATTTAAAAAAAAATTGATGTGGCACCGCTTTTATATATATATTTGTTTTTATATAGATTTTGTCTTTTTATACCCTTACAGAGGGTATTAAAAATTTGGTCAAAAGTGTGCAACGCAGTGAAGGAGACATCTCCGACCCTATAAAGTATATATATTCTTGATCAGGATCACCTCCTGAGTTGATATAAGCATGTCCGTCTGTCTGTTTCTACGCAAACTAGTCTCTCAGTTTTAAAGCTATCGTCTTCAAACTTTGCACACACCCTTCTTTCCTTTGCAGGCAGTATATAAGTCGGAACGGCCGGGATCGGTCGACTATATCCTATAGCTGCCATATAGCTGATTGATGGGGAATGCCATAACTTCGTTGTTTTTGAAGTTAGAAGAATGGGATTTTCGATGGATTCTACTTTGGGCAAACTTATCCGAGCTGCCAAGTTTCATAAGGATCGGCTGACTATATACGATCCGGAATATATCTAATAATATAAGATGCGTGTCGCCACCTAGCCGACTGCCACTCAACTGCAACTTATCAACATATGCAACAATATCAACTTCGGCTCCGTCCGCAGTTAGCTTTCCTTTCTTGTTATACCCTTGCAGAGGGTATTATAATTTTGGTCAATAGTGTGCATCGCAGTGAAGGAGACATCTCCGACCCTATAAAGTATATATATTTTTGATCAGGATCACCTCCTAAGTCGATATAAGCATGTCCGTCTGTCTGTTTCTACGCAAACTAGTCTCTCAGATTTAAAGCTATCGTCTTCAAGATTTGCACACACCCTTCTTTCCTTTGCAGGCAGTATACATATAAGTCGGAACGGCCAGGATCGGCCGACTATATCCTATAGCTACCATATAACTGATTAATCGGGAATGCCATAACTTCGTTTGTTGTTACTAACTTCGTTGTTTTTGAAGTTATAAAAATGGGATTTCTATGGATTCTACTTTGGGCAAACTAATCCGATCTGCAAAATTTCATAAGGATCGGACCTATATACGATGCGACATACTACGGACTGCCACTCAACTGCAAGGATCAACTTTCGCTCCGCCCGAAGTTAGCTATCCTTTCTTATTTTTTAGTTATATGGTATCGAAAATGGCTCTTTATTTTTCACTTATCCAGTTTACATTTTTTAAGTATGACCAGCTGAAATTATGAATAGTTTTGGTATGCAACATTGATAGTCAGTCTTTTCCGAATACAGTGCGATCAAAATCACTTCGCTATTTTAACTTTTAAAAGTTGAATTTTGGCCAAAAAAAGTAGTCGGCTGGACCATAGTGCTGTGGTTGCAGAAAATGTAGCACTGCTTGTGTTGGTACGAAATTTGTTTCCGCTATTGGAGGGGGTGTTTTACACTGCAAACTCGATGACGCGGGAGTTGGAGTGAGCAGAGCGGATCAGCAAGACCGTGCCCTTTGGCTTTTGGCAGTAGTGCCGGATTGCTCTTAATCGGCGATTTTTCCATTTCGGTATTGCGGTTTGAAAAGTAAGAGTAGAAGCCGTATCTTTGGTTCACTGAGCTTCTTCGATCCTTCTTTTGATCGTTGCTCAATGAGCTCATTGCGTGGCACTTATTTATTTAAAACAATGCACTAGTTTTTATTTAAGCACATCATAATCTTTAAAAAAAGCTCGTCTATTGCCTTTAATAAATTGCGGTTCAGCGTCTTTTCGCTTATATTGGGTTACCACAAATTTTTTTTAATGATTTGCTGTTTTTTTATTTTATTTAAAAAAACTATTATGTTGCAGTTTTATTGAGGAGATTTTTTGAATTTTATATCTTTGGAACTTTGGAACATTGAAACGTCAACATCGACCCAAGTTTTACGGTGAATGAGCAAAGAGATCAGCAATAATATCTTTACTTCTTAACTCCATGGGTTCCCCAGTCACTATGACATCAACCTAAAGTTAAAATATTTCCCTATTCAAAAATTATTCAGAACCAGCGTAACGGTAGAGCATTGGCTAGCTTCCGGTGGAATCGGGTTCAAATTCGACTAGGTAACATTTCTAGCTACCCTACCATTGTAGACATTTTTTAAATTGGAGCATTATTTGAATTTGTTTTATTATAAAAATTAACACAAAAAAAAACATAGAAAATGCGCAAATGTTAATTGTTACAAAGAAATGCAAGAAAAATGTCTTTTCCGGCTAGGATTCAAACCTGCGAAAATAAGATATTAAACCAGCACCTTTTCACTCTTGGCCGCAATAATCGAACACATACGGTCGGTAAAAACGATTCAAGAGAAGTCGAAATTGATATAGCCCAGTTAAGTGGCACTTGTTGTAATCAGATATATATTGGAGATTTGTGTAGATAGCTTTAAAAATGAAAGACTACTTCGCGTAGAAACAGCCAGACGGAAATGCTTATTTTGACTCAGAAGTCGGAGCTCTTCGAGAATACTTCACTGCGCTGCACACTGTTCACCAAATATATAACATAATACCCTCTGTAAGGGTATAAAAATACAAAGTCACCTTTTATCGAGGACACAACTCGAAAATTAGTATCAAAACTTATAAAAATACTAAACTATTTTAAAGCCTTAACTAAAAATCAAAATTCAGTTGAATAGGATAATTTTTAGAGGATTTATAGATTTTTCGTTCAACTTTACTACTGGATTGTTCGAGTTGTTTTTTCAGTTGTATCATATAGTCGGAAAACTCGGAGTCCGTTCTTGTAGGTCTATGTTATTAAAACAAAAAATTAAAACAAGAGAGAAAAGCTAACTTCAGGCGGAGCTGGAGTTGATATTCCCTTGCAGTTAAGTAGGAGGTAATAATATTAGATATATATGACATCGTATATAGTGGGCTGATCCTCATAAGAATTTCCCTATAAGAAGTATAATAAAAATTTTAGATACAGCCCCAAGCATATTTAAAATAAGCAAGGTTTTTCATTTCTGATCGTTCGTTATATGGCGGCTATACGATATAGTCGACCCATCCTGGGCGTTTCGATTTATATTCTGTCTGAAAAGAAGGATGTGTGCAATGTTTTGAAAAGTCAGTTATATGGCGGCTATAGGATATAGTCGACCCTTCATGGGCATTTCGATTTATATACTGTCTGGAAAGAAGGATGTGTGCCACGTTATAATACAGCATAATATAGCGATAGCTTTGAAACTGAGCGTAGAAACAGTCAGACAGACATACATATCATCTCAGCAGGGGATCTCGATCACGATTATATATACTTTAAAGGGTCGAAGATATCACCTTCAGTGCATTGGACACTTTTGATCAAAATAATCGGACGACTATATCCTATAGCTGCCATGTAACTGATTGATCGAATATGACCTAACATGGACTTTAAATTTCAAAAGGATCGGCCTACTATATACGATCCCATATATATCTAATAATACAAGCTACCATTTAATTTAATGGGTTTATAACACCCGGCTCCGCCCGAAGTTTGTTTTTCTTTCTTGTTTAAAGTGGAATACAATAGATTTTGAATAATGTGAAAAATAAAAAAAAAAATTTTTTTCTAGGAGCTATGGAAGTACATGAAAGGTGATCTTGGCGCAGAACGTGAGTTGCAAATAATTCAATATATTATTGGATTAGGAATTGAGCGAGAAGAGTTAAGAGATGAAATTTTTATACAATGTGTACGCCAAGCAACAAACAATCCGAGTGCCGACTGGACGGATCGAATTTGGCTTCTTATGTGTCTTATAATTGTCGCATTTCAACCAAGTAAACAACTTTTCAGGTAAATTTAAACATATTTTTATATTTTCTATTCGTATGTATTTTTTGGCATTCGTTCGTCGAATTTATTTTTTAAGTTACCAAGCGTTTTTGGTAGCTGAAAAAATGTTCGAAATTCCCTTTTCTAGAAATTTTTCGAGATTTAAGGTGTCTTATGTATATTTACATTTTAATATAATAAAAAAAACCGGCGCCAACAATTGAGAATCAAAGGAATGGCAATTTTAAAAGAGGCCAGCGTGGCGACCAAAAACGAAAATATAGAGTGCAAACGATAGAGACGATCCCAAACATGATGGCAAATAAAGGTTGTCGATCGAATGAAAAGTGAAGGAAGGGAGTATGAGCTCGGGTGGAAATGGCATTGTAAAGTTATAAGGTGATGCTGCTGTTAGATCCGCCAAGCTTGGTATACATAAAAACCGTAGTCGTTCTTTTAAATTATATATTTCCAACTGCGACCGTGCGCAACGTTGGACATTATAACGGATCTAAATGTTTATACAATTCATCGACTTAAAGCGAACAGAAACTGATACTTACACCCAAATATGCTGTTTAAGCTATCCGGTCAAATGCTGAACCGGATTAGTCTAGTTAATTACCCCCTCCTCAAGACCAAGGTCGTCTTCTGACGACATAATGTTTGCAATCACTTTTTTTAGTTGCATCGAATATTTTCCTGCAACGGTAAACGACATTAGGTGAGGTCAATGCATATTAGGGCGCAAATTACTAGTATTGCGATTAGCAATACTTTAACGACACGGTCGAAGCTGATATCTTCCAGGTTACTTTCACTCAGGCTAGGTATGGGAGGCTCAGGATTTCTTGGCTTAAAGAAATTTTGAGCGATGGGGAATTTGCTACTCCTACTCCTCTAAGCATTACCATAATTGGTAAAAATGGTATTTTAAAGTTACCGAGCGTTTTCGGATAGCTGCAACCTTTGAAATTCTGTTCGATTTAAATAAGGGCGTAATTTATTTGATCACATTCGATTTGAGTGATATATGTGGATATGTCTTAGAAGTTGAAGAGCGAACGAAAAAGTAAGAACGCGGGGGCGTGGCTTGATGCTGCGAAGCGACCAAGAAATACCGCCAGAGAGCGAGACAACTATAGCACCTGCCACCACATGGCAGGTGCAGGTGGCCGATTGAATGCACCGGAGTGAGCGACGCGAAAAAGACATAGAAAGCGATCGCAAGTGGACGCAGAGTCATAACATCGGCGGAACAACCGAGTAACGTCACGGGTGGTTCTTTCCATTTTTTGCCGGCCAGAGTTTTCGGCGGCTGCTTGTCCCGACATACCCCCCGTTGGAAGATAAGCTTCATTCGCATCTTGAAGAAGCAGCAATAAAAGCTCCGTATAAAAAATGATCAGGAGTCAGGCCATCGAATTCAGTGGAGTTCTGCAGAAATATTGTACACAAGCATCTGCAACTGTCGACCTTTAGTGCAGCCGACCTAACGACCCTATGAACTTCCCTCCAAAGGCAATGGACTCTGGAAGACAAAAATCCAGGACGGCTCGCTGATGCTCGTCGCTAAGAAATAACCGCTTTAAATTGCTCAATTGATTTTTGTCTCCAACGAAATTGCTGGCGTTGTCAGACCTGTCAAGGACTGTTCCTGATAGAAGTGAATCTCCTCAGTGCATGTAGAAAATCCAAGGTAGACAGATTCTCCACCAGCTCTAAGTGGACAGCCTTCATCGTGAAGCAAATGAAAACGCTGATGTAAAACTTTATGGGGACGTTGTTGCGAACCTTCGACTTATAAAGGAAAGGATCGCCAAAATCAATGCCGGTTACATCAAATACCTGGTAACCTTCTACTCTCTTCTTCGGAAGATCGCCCATTATATACTCCAAATAACGCGGTTTCGTCTGAAAACATCTCAAGCATCCGAAACATCTCAAGCATTCATTTATCTCCTTAAGCACAGTATTCCTCCCCTTAATCGGCCAATACTGAGAACGTATCATCGTCAATAACGATCCAGGTCCAGCGTGGGGGTTCTTCCCATGAAAGCTATAGATTATGCTTTGTTGTGATTACGCTTTGCTAAGTACCGAATGGTTCTTGGCAAAATAACGGGGTGACGACGATCGTAAGGATGAGTTCTTGAGTCGCCCGTGAACTCAAAGCAGTCCAAACAGTTCCGAAGAAGGGGGAATCGAATACAGCGAGCTGAAGAAGGCAACCATTCCCTTTGTCTGCAACGTCCTTATTTCATCACTCAAATCGGCGTTCTAAACAGCCCACAGAAGCATATGAGTCCCCGCCTTGAGATCATATATGGTAATTCCTTAAATTCCTTAAATTAACGAACCCGTCTGCCGGGTAATGAGCTGGAGATGAGTTTACGTATTTGCAGTAGATAGGGCTCCACGATTTAAAATGTCATCGTCCAGTTGAGTCCGCAACGTAGGCACATAACGCCACTCCATGGAATGAGTCAGATTTTGGATGGCTGATTAGCGAAAAAAACGTTAAACCTGGCTGGCTCATTTGTAAGCGCCTAGACTTAGAGCCTCTGTACATCATTCTCGCCAACAACTAAGCTCCAGCCAGCTCTAACTTCGGCACATTTTGCGTCTTAAGAGGCGAGATACACGAGACTTCGCAAATAGGAGTCGACTCTCAGCCCCTGGAGACCTAAAAACTACGTAGACACACGGTCGGTACGCTTTAATGGTGGCGTCACAGAAGCCATCCCAAGAAAGCTGCTCCCGGCACAGCTTCTGAAAAAATATTTTCACCTTAGTAATAACTGGACCAACTAAGCTTAGCAGATCGTATAACCGCGCTATTGATGATAAGACTGAAGAACAGGAAAAAAAAGTAGCAACTGATCAGTGGATCACTTGGATAGAAGCCTTAAATTAAAAAAAACCTTCTCCTTGCTATTATCACCAGAAAAAAGATCGTCGACGTAAAAATCTCTCGAAGATTTTTGATCCCTCAGGAAAATTTTTCAACTTTTCCTTAGCCAATTGGTGCATCGCTCGCACAGTTAGATAAGAAGCCGGTTTTGTTCCATCCAATTAATATGTATGTTTGCTCATCCAGGGGGGAATATCGCCAAAAAATGCACTGCAAATAGATGTCGGACGAAGCCATTCTCACGCAACGGTACATTTTACAAATGTCGCCAGTCAGGATGCGAACGGAGCCTCAGGATTTATTATCGCAACAACTGCTACATAACGGGGTAATATATGTATGAGTGATTGTAGGACTCCGCGAACAACAGATGTCGTGGCGTATGCATGTATGTAGTCGATGTTTATATATCATTCACGAATCACAATCCAAATAATATTTTTTGTTGTTATCAACTAATGTAAAGTTAACGAGCGTTTTTGGGTAGCTGCAATTAAAGTTCAGAAATTCTCCTTTTTAATAAAATTCAAAATCTGTTTGATTTAAATGTAGGCGTGATTTATTTCAATACAATGATTTGAGCGATCTATTTGGATATGTCTGAGATGTTGAAGACCGAACGAAAAAGTAGAGCACCATAACCAAATATTTGACTTATTCTAGCGTGTGTTTAGTGTAATACGTGGAGTCAGACAGGTAAGGTTAGGCACTTAAGATTTTCTTTGTGATCCACCCTCTCTTTAATTAAACCGTGGTCTACAGATTTGCATCAACCGATTTATCCTCACTTAACTAAGACTTTTTCGCCCACCTTAAAGACAGTCTTACCTGTTTGCGTTTTCTCTGGTTCTGAGTATTTCCTAGGCGCTTTTGATTTTCTCAACGACTTCGAGCTGTGGGTCGGTGTGTACCACATCGACTGGTCTTTTACCGATATCCGAATGGATCTTGTGGTAGCTTGTGTGTGGAAGCGCTGTACCTATGTGTGAGTTTGATGATGGTTTATTGTCACAATAGATGATTTTAGCGCTTGGGAAAACCTGATCTGTCAAGACAGTCAGTCACTCAGTCAGTTACTCAGTCAGAATATCAGTTACTCTGTTCTTGCAGTGCAGAATTTTTCTTTAAGAGGTAATCCTATACCAACGCAATCGTGTGTAAAAAACGGTTAATGGCGTTCGTTACTACCGTATTTGAAAGGTCCTCAAGTAAAGTCTCCCTGTTGGGGAAGTGTTTTTCATGTCGCCTTTTATTTCCGAAGAGAACAAGGGGGAACTTCGATTGGGAGCGCGCTTCTTCCAGAATTATTTGGTCCTGGAAGCCGTTTAGAGGCTTGTCAGTTTTTTCTATGGTTGGTTGTGATACGTTTGTATGTGGTATGCATTATTGTGCGTTTAACTCTTCTATAGAGTTTACTTGTTGTCTAGACAATTCGTCAGCTATTAAGTATTCTTTGCCGGGCTTATATATGACTCTCACGCCGGTCTTTTCAACGCGGCTTTGTCAACTTTTTATTTTGGTATTTGGATGAGATCTGTGAAGATAGTCATGTTGCAAAATGCGTACATGATCCATACAATGACAAATAATTCCCTTTCGTTAGTGGCGTAATTAGATCCCTTGGCAACAACGTGCTTTCTGGGAATAGCCGGCAGGTGGTACCATTCTCGCCCTTTAGGATGTCATTGATGGGCTTTGCTATTGATGCGAAGCCCTTGATAAAGCATATATAGTATCTTCTTAGGCTAGGAATGACCCTACCTCAAAAACATTTTTCGCTTCTGGAAATTCCTTGATGACCTTACCTTCTGTGTGTCCGAGGTTGTGCCATCTTTTGTGTTAATAAATTCCAGGATGTTTGCACTTTTCTTGTAGAAGCAAGACTTTTGTACCTATACTTAACGTCGCAAATAGTTTTCAAAACCCAGTTTACATGCTTTACGTTACAGAATTTACCAATTTGTTGCTGCAGGATGTTATCAATGGTCCTCTGGATAATTCTGGCAGCAATATTCAAGGGGAACTCATATTTGAGAAGGAAGTTTTTTCATGATCACGTTCCTCGAGTATTATTTTATGATTTCATTCAGAGTCTTCAGGTTCATTCAGGTGAATTATTTTGACTTTCCCAATATCATGGAGATATTTGGCATTGGGTATGTGTCTGGGATAGTCCTCTAATTTAATTTTCTGAAATCAATGATCAAGCGTAAATTATTATTTCTGGCTTCGTCGGTGCCCTTCTTGTCCATGAGCCGAATTGGGTCATCGTAAGGCGAGATGGACTTTTAAAGTATGCCATTTTTCAGCAGCTCTTGGATTTCATTGTTGCAAAATCAGCCGCCCCAATTGGGTTTGGGTAAAGTGTGGCGTAAATGGGCTCTTTGCTAGTTACCTAGATAGTAGGCACAGCGTGACTTCTGCTTTTATTAAATGCTCTAGTCCGATTATGCCGTCGAAAACTTTTAAATCTGGTAAAATTAAGATTAAATCTGGTTCCCTTAAGGTAAAGGATAGAGATAAAGCACTTATTTTTAACTGTGGTCGCACAGTGCATTGATTTGACTCGGAAAGGGAAATCTACTGAACGTATGGTGCGTAGTTCCTTATGTGATCGAATAAAATTCTTTGAAATTCTGCTACTCTACTTCTGATAACGGGGTAGAGGGATTTTCCTAAAAAAACTAACAAGGTCTGGGTCATGGAAGCTGGGTCATTTCAGCCTCTGCCTTATAGCACTAACCATACAGCATATAGACTACTTATTTCATACAACGAAAATGGACGCAAAAATTTCTTGCGAGAGGCCCCAGCAGGCCGCAGAGAGAATCTTACTCTCATTCTTACGCACATAATTCCAAAAAAAATTTTTTGGTTTTTCAGTCGCTGAGAGGCCCTTTATCAAGATGGTTGATATGTATGCGAGCTCACATATTCACATATACGGTTTCATGTGTGTGCGTTCTTTTTCGTTTTGAAGCCAGCCAAAATTTTAGATTTTTGTAACTTTTCAGGCTTGCTACCCTAAGAAAATTGGGGTATGCATTATTGAGTTAATGATGATGAAAGATTATATGTTTTTTTTATTATTATTTCAGAATAAATTTTTTATTTGTTTGGGAATACGATTCATATATAATTATTACGAATGAATAAAAATCTTTATACTATGGTAGAAACAGGGTACATTTGAGTCGGTAACACTTAAAACCCCGATTGCTTTTAAATTGTTTTTCTTCTGCATGGGATGGTGCTAGCATACCCTTTTGATAGATGCTTTTTAAGGGAGTGAGCATATACAACAACAGCTGATTTTAAGTTTGTGTGGGCATCAGTAGGGTATGCAAGCACCATCCGTTTGAAAACTATCAACATAGAAAATTTGGGTTTTAAGCAAAACCGACTAAAAGATACGCTGTTCCAATCATAGTAAAAGGATTTCGATTATTATACCCTTGCAGAGGGTATTATAATTTTGGTCAAAAGTGTGCAACACAGTGATGGAGACATCTCCGACCCTACAAAGTGTATCTATTCTTGATCAGGATCACCTCCTGAGTTGATATAAGCATGTCCGTCTGTCCGTCTGTCTGTTTCTACGCAAACTAGTCTCTCAGTTTTAAAGCAATCGTCTTCAAACTTTGCACACACCCTTCCTTTCTTTGCAGGCAGTATATAAGAAAAAAAATTTGTTTGAGAATATGAGCGTAAAGAAATCGCAAGAAATTTTTGCGTCCATTTTCGTTGTATGAAATGAGTAGTCTATATGCTGTATGGTTAGTGCTTAAAGGCAGTAATGGAGTAAGCATGCGATTCCTCCTCGGGCCAAGTGGATGACCCTTTTGAATTTCTTTGGAGTGTCTGTCTGCTCGGACGTGGGTTGTCGGAATTGATAACGGCCTGGCAGTGACGTGAGCTACCATTGCTTGGTGAAAATATTAGATAAGCAAGATACATAGGACTCCTGGGATTTCGAAAATTCAAGGAAGTATTCGCTGGTATTCATCACGTTATATGTCATTATTTCTTTAGATTACTTTAGTAAACGTGAAAGATTAGAACCTACCAAAAAACTTGCCATAAGGAGATCCGTATTTTTGTTACCCACCCTATCTTATTCGGGATAGATAAATGCCGCTCTCTATCGATCTAGAGAAGATTATCTAGAGATTCGTGCTGTTTGCGTGGTGAAGCTAAAATTAAAATAGGTTCTTCAAAACGGTGGGTTTGAATTGAGTAAGTGGTTTTCAAATTCGCCTGAAGTTACTGCATCCGAGAGCACCGTTAAGCCAAAAACACTTTCGAACTTAAAGCTTACTAAAGCATTAGGACGCGCTTGAGTTCCTAAGGATGACGTATTTAAATTTGAATTTGATACTTCAGTCATAAGCGGAATATTCTAATCAGCGGGCGACTAAGCAGAAGTCTTTTGGTGACATCAAAGCTACCTTGGCTTATTGAACACAACACTTCTTAAAGGAAAGATCCTGTTGCAGTAACTGTGGCTTAACAAGCTTAATTGGGATAAGTCGATTGCACTTCATTTGGAAATTGCGTTGAACAAAATTCAGCGTACCTTGTCACAGTTAGAAGATATCTCAATACCGATCGTTGTCAACGTTCGTATTAAATAGATTAGCTAATTATTATTAATAGATTAGCTAAGATTCAAGAGTGGTCAGAGGATAGCACGTTGCGGTATGTACCAACTAAACAGAACCCGGCAGATATTGTGTCAAGTGGTGGAGACGTAAAGGAGACCGTAAAATCGATTTGGTTTACAGGTCGATCGTTTTTAACGATTTGGAAGCCCCGGTTGGATCCGTCACCAGATTGGAACCAAAAAAGAATGCGGTCGGATTAACCGCAATGGTATCCCCTCATATTTATCGGAAGTAATATAAAGATTTTCCTCTCACTTACAACTGCTGCGTGTGTTTGTTCGCTGTTCGTTTCATAAAAAAGTGTAAAAAATAAGTGGTTATTTCAGATGGTGGACCTTATCCTGTCGAATATCAAGAGGCTTTCAATAAAATTGTTCAGCTTGTTCAAGAGTACTAGTATCAAGAGGAAATTAAAAATATTCGAAAAAACATGATTGTTAGCTTAAGTCTACAGAATCTAAATCCGTTTGTCCATGAAGCCTTTCAGGCTGTGCTTACCTTTTCGTTGTTGCGGGTCGGGGGCGACTTGCTAATGATCCTATATCGTACGTTGCCAAGTTTCCAATATTCTTGACGAAGTGTTCCCAATTTGTTCAGAGCTACTGCCGACACTAGCACGAGTTGAATTTTCATGTTGCGACAGTGTGCTTGGACAGTAAACGCGCAGGAAGTCTGCAGTCAGAAAGTGAATTCTAGCATACGCTGTTTTAAATGCAAGCGTCATCTTATAACTCAAATCATGAGAGATTTACCCTTAGATCGAATACGTGCTCTCTGCCCATATGTGGCGTAGATTTCTGTGGCCCAATTCAGACGACAAATTCGTGGTAGGTCACCTTACAAGACCTACATTGCCCATTTTGTTTGGTTTGCGTTCAAGGCAGTTCATTCAGAAGTAGTTTCCGATTTTTCAACTGATACCATTTTATTGGCATTTCAAATGTTCGTTGGGCGCCGAGGATTTCCGCAGACCGTTCACTGCGAATTTTGACGGAGAGAGCTGTTTTTTCTGGGCATTACGGCAGCGCTAAATAGAAATGGATTTGTTGAATTTAATTTGGAGTTGTGCAAAGTCTAGTATAAATAGCATAGAGCGGAGCGGGATAATCTCAGTTTGGCTCTTGTGTGTATTTGCCCCGCTTCGCCGCAATAGATAAGCTACGCTCAAGACAATTAAATATATAGATTTTTAAATAGATCTATATCTAGATAGTAAAAAAAAATGGATTTGTTGAATTTCAATTTTTTTAGTCGTTTTTGATTTACAAATAATTATATATTAGGTGCGCAACTAAGTTCCCGCTGTTTTTCGATAGATGGCTCCAGCAGTTAGTGGTGATAAATTTTGATATATCGAAAACGTGATAAACTTAACCTAGACATTTGAAAAAGAAACTGCGTTTTCATTTTAGTGACTTTGTTTATGTGTCATGTAATTTTGGCTGTGCGAATATGTCCGTTTGTGTGCCAAATAATTGCCATTTGCGGGAAGTTTTGTTTTTCTTCTTTCATTCAAAGAAATCGGCAGCTGAAGCACATCGACAACTCCAAAAAGTTTACGGGGTTGTTGCCCCAAGTGAAACAACGTGCCGTGATTGATTTCGTCGCTTCAAAGACGGCGATTTTGATATTAACGACCGTCCGCGTGAATAAGGCCAAAAACCTTCGAAGACAGTGAATTGGAGACGTTACTCGATGAGGATCCATGTCATTAGCAAGAATTCCAGATCGAGACTGGCACCAGCGATTAGTTAGTCTTATCAAGAATTAAAGCAGAAAGTATTAGTTAAGACCAAATCGTTAATGTAAACACATCATATCTATCTATAGTAACATATCTATATATTCAATAAACCTATGCGATCAATAATGCGTTGGTGATGCGCATTGGAGATTTAGTCGAAAAACAGAAAAAAAAGATCTAGATATTTCTCGTTCCTTATGCGTGGCAAACTGATTCAAAGTGAAGTAAAACAAGACAGTATACATACTAATAAGTGGAAGTGTGAGCCATCGAAAAGAATCGTCACAAGCGTCACAAGTTTCACAACTGCAAAATGAAATAACGAGCCGAAGAATATGATAGCGTAGTTGGTGATCATACAAGGGCAAAATGCAGATGATGGAGCTATTAGGTAGCAACGCGAGAGAATATCAGAGAATATCAGTTGGAATAATACGTTTAAAACATATTCCTAGTCTACAAGCTTTTGCCATAGTTTGATCCAGGAGACCAGTTCACCAGTTCATTGATCGTGTCAACAAAGTGGTTGGTGCGAATCGTTGGGGCGAAACATTTTTATTACTGGCAATTTATACAAAAATCAAGGCACCAGCAAAGATACGGTTTTATTCTTCGCCAGTGGTGCACTCAACATTGGGTGACTTTGCGCAAACTTTGAGAAATAAATTCGGTGCAACCCCGGACGAAGCGGAAGTGCATTTCAATATGATCAGACGAGCTAAAGGGATAGTGAAGTAGTTTCCAAATGTCAGCCCCAGAAGTGCGGTACAGTTTCATCGAAGCAGCTGTTATATGATATTTTCGAGCAGGATTACACCACCGAGAGTTGAAAAACAGCATTGCAGTAATACATTTTTCAATAATAAAGCAGCTAAGAGATGCATTCAAATTTAATTTTGCAAAATGAAATCGGGCAAGAACAAACAAAAAGCTGTTCGTACCTAAATACAACAATCTTATGATCGCATCATCATCAACAGCGACATAAAGCCAGCAAAGCCAAAGGAGTTGAAGACGTGTTTCAAATATGGAGAGTTGGGACTCCATAATAATCCGTATCAATTTAATGAGCTATAAAGCCTTTATTGATACTGGTAGCAAAGCTAGTATAATTCGACAATCGGTTGCTAAAGAATTAAACGCTGATGAGTGCTCTATAAAGATTTGAGGCATATGTGTCGGATCGTGTATTTTTACCGAAGATGGTCATTGAAGGAAAGACCATCGATGCCAAGTTTTGCAAATTATGATTAATTTATTATTCCTTAGTTTTTTACACGACGCAGTCCGATGGGAGGGGGGTGATAACGTCAGCGTCGACGAGGCCATTTGCCCTGCTAGGTAGTGTGGCGAAGATCTGGTTCTTCGGGTGGTGCACTTGTTTTGTAAGCTCAGCGCCGTTCCTAAATATGGTCAGAAATATCTGCCCTTAAGGCAGAAACCAATTAAATAATGACGGCGTTATATAAAGTTAATCTGCGAGCTATGTGCTAATTAAAATATAAATTAAACTATACTTCTTAACTTCACTTCAACTGTACTTCAAGCGGCCAGCAATCCGACCGCTTGTCAAGCAAAATGCTGATCTAACAAAAACAGCGCATCGCACCATATCGGGACTCGGGACCAATCACCGCCCCAAACGTTTATGATGAATCTGCATATAAACATTAGGGCAATCGAATAATCACCCAGGGCTTATACCATCTTTAATGATGAAGGTTAATGAGAAAGATAGAGCAGCTTATAAAGATGCTGGCCACCACGCCGACAGCGAACCAGATATCAGTAGTATCAGCCGATTTCACTTCCTCCTCATGCCTTGGATTACCTCCAAGTTTTGGTTGTTAATCTTTTGGAGAAGTGGCACGCTCAGCATGGGGTCGTGGCCGATGATGTTTAGTGGCGGGGATGCTGGCATGCCTGGAGCTTTTTTTATGGTTTCACGTATGGTTGAGTATTTTTTACCATTGATGAAGCCCATTCTCTCGAAGAATGAATGCAGAATGACGCGTAAGTTGTTAGTACGCAATCGGTGACAGCTAGGATATCGTTGTTGCATTCGGCTACTATTTTTACCTTCAGTTGCAGGATGGTGTTGGTGTGATACCTGGAAAATTGTAACCTTCTTACAAGTAGCTTTAATATTAAGGTATGCGATTCATGGATCATACTATCGGTCTGAAATACCTTAATGGTAGACGCCTCAATTAAGCTAATAATTGGGACTTCTGTGGGGTGATCAATCAATATAGACTTCATTGTGATTAAAAATAGCTCGATTTATGATGTTGGCTTTAGCTGAGTGTAAGCATCAAATTTTGAATCTCTGTTATTAATATTCTATTTCTGGCCAAAAAGGAGTGTCAACCATTTTATTTTGTTTTGCCCTTATAATTTTATTATCAGCCTCTGTTAATGCATATTTATACCCTTGCAGACGGTATTATAATTTTGGTCAAAAGTGTGCAACGCAGTGAAGGAGACATCTCCGACCCTATAAAGTATATCCGTCTGTCTGTTTCTACGCAAACTAGTCTCTCAGTTTTAAAGCTATCGTCTTCAAACTTTGCACACACCATTCTTTTCTTTGCAGGCAGTATATAAGTCGAAACGGCCGGGATCGGTCGACTATATCCTATAGCTGCCATATAACTTCGTTGTTTATGAAGTTAGAAGGATGGGACTTTGTATGGATTCCACTTTGGGTGAAATAATTCGACATGCCAAATTTCATAAGGATCGGCTGACTATATACGATCCGAAATATATCTAATAACATAAAATGCGTGTCGCCACCTAGCGGACTGCCACTCAACTGCAAGGGTATATCAACTTCGGTTCCTCCCGAAGTTAGCTTTCCTTTCTTGTTTTGATTTGCGTTTGCGTATTAATGGTCACCTGTCTGTTATTAGATTCTATTTTTCGTGAGTCTGACATTTATAACTTTTCAAAGTCAGCGGCATCCGGGGTGCCCGCTACTACTTTAAGTGCAGTGCCAAAAAAGTCTTGGCTCCTGGCAATCCTATAGTGTGCCTTTAATACGGACAATAAGCTTCTTAAATGGTCGGGTCGAGTTCTAACAATTTTCGCACATGCGACTCTGGGAACAAATTGGACAATCTAGTAGATTCTTTTATAATTACTGAGAATTCTGACAAATTGCTTGAGTGTCGCAGCAAGTTTCTCTGTTCCCACACCAGTGCAACTCTGTGCATGATTGGAATATATTGGGCATGAGAGTAGTCCGTCACTCTAGCGTTAACTATAACTACCGTTATTAATATATTCCCGCGATCCTGTAGGAAGGCGAAAGCTTTAATCTACTGTGCGTTAAGTGGAGTAACTATGGTGAAGTGTAAGGTGAGTGAAAATAAGGTCAAACGTGAGTGGGGCATTATCTAAGGTTGTCCTTATGGACCACTTTCCCTCTAATTAGGACAGATGTTCCCATGTTTGCTTGTATACACTCTTCTGTGTACAGTGCGTTCAGTTTGTTTTCTAACCTTTTGTTATTTTTTATGTATACCTTTTCTCCTACCTCAAAAATTCGGTTTTGTCTAGTACTGTTGCACCTATCTAGATTCGCCTGTTGTTCCTTTATCATTTTATCTAATCTTTTTTAATTGATAATTTCTGGTCATCGTTGGCTGAGTGCAAGGGATGTATAATAATTGGACTGGAGCTTTTTTTTTTTCGCGCGGTTCCCACTGCGTACGTACAGCCCACCTCCCGTCCAACCGAGCGAGGGATGCTGCCGCATAAACTACGGCTCGAATCGCGGGGATAGATCCGAGAGAGTAAAAGAGAGGAATTGGAGTATGAAGTCACGAGGAAAAGTGTTGCAATGATAAGGTATTTAGTATAATGGATTTAAGATCTTTAAGTAGAGCAAAGGGACAAAACGTGGTAGAGACCATTGTAGTCCGAAAATAAACCCTGAACGGATCGTGTTGGGCATATGCCGAGATTGTAGCTAAGGAGTAGAGGACGAAAGTTTCTAGTCCTTCTACTAGGAATGTTGAAATTTAAGCGTGTTAATAAATGCTGGCTGTCTACATTACCATTAATAAGATTAAATAGAAACATGACACCCATCATCGTTCTACGGTTTGTTAATGGTGGTAAGTTGATTAATAAAAGTCTACTATGATAGGAGGGAAGGTGAAGGCTTGCATCCCAATGCCTTTAGCCATTTAGTCCCCTAAGTGCAAAAATAAGAAAGTTTTTTTGTACGGATTCTATGCGATCTTGGTGCACTCTGTATTGTGGACTACAGACACACGATCCATACTCAAGAATCGGACGGACCAATGAATTCGGTCGTTGAATTCTTTTGACCATCTTTTAATAAAACCAAGCACACCCATAGCTTTATTAACCATGGTGGATATATGGTCGGTAAATTTAAGTTTCAAATCTAATAGGACTCCCAGATCGTTAACCTGAGTTAAACGTTCTAAGGCGATCTCATAGAGAAAGTACGTAGCCTGGTGAGGGTTAGATCGATAAAATGACATGAGTTTACATTTCGATCCATTAAGCTTTAGGTCATTTGCTAAGCACCAATTTTGAAATTTATCCAAATCGGATTGAAGTCTAGATTGGGCGCTAGTAGATCTATATTGAAAACAAAGCTTAACATCGTCAGCGTACATAAGTACTAGTGAGTCAGTTAAGGCAAGGGGCAAGTCATTAATAAACAAAGTAAAAAGTAAGGGTCCAAGATGGCTTCCTTGAGGCACCCCAGATGTGACGCGGACTGTACGCAAGGTAACATCTTTAAAGGAGACACGTTGGGTTCTTCCAGATAAGTGCTCGAAATCCATATACTTATAAGAAGCGAATGGTTAACAGAATCAAATGCTTTACTGAAGTCAGTGTAAATGACGTCTGTTTGTAAGCCATTCCGGAACCCATCCGGGACAAAAGATGTTAGCTCCAATAAGTTGGTGGTGGTGGAGCGGCGCTTCATAAAACCATGTTGGCACGGGGATATTATTGAACTACATAGGTGTTGCAAATGTGGAGTGATAAGTTTTTCGAAAAGCTTTGGAATTGCTGACAATTTAGAAATGCCTCTATAATTTGAAGCATCAGATTTTTTCACTTTTTTATGCAGAGGGATAGTGTAAGATTCCTTCCACATAAGGGGAAAAATCGAGGCGATAAATTAAAAAGTTTAAGGAGCGGTTTGCACAGGGCCACGGCGCAGTTCCTCAGCACACAGCGTGGTACTCCATCGGGGCCTGGCGAATACACGGGCTCAACCCTAAGAAGATCCGATAACACACCACTTTGATCAGAAGATGGGCAAAAAAAAGGTTGGCTGACTGATAAGTGTAAGGCTGAGCTGGAGTGGTGCTATGTGAATACGTTGTTTGAAAAAACTTTGCAAAGAGATCGGCCATTGCCAGATCAGTGTTCGCATAAGAGTTCTCAAACGTAAGCAGAGGCGGAAAAGATACAGATTTGCGCTTAGTGTTTACAAAGTTATAAAACTGCATCCGGTTCTGAGTAAACTGAATCCGGCAGCGGTGAATATAACTCCTATAACATTCGGCGTTATGCACGGAAATTAAGACCGAGCTATTAAGTTTGTTGAATAACTAACTGTACAGCCAGATAATTTATGTTTATTTAAAAGTCTATTCATAACGTTCATTAAATTTAATAGGTGCCTTGTATACCAAGGTGGATTAATTGAAACAGACGGATATTTCCATGGCACGCAAGCGTCGAAAAATAAATTCAAAGTGTGATAAAATTTATTTTAGGCAATATTAATATCTTCACATGCCAGTAAATCGGACCAATCAAATTCAAGAATTAACTTGTTTAGTTTTGTAAAGTCAGCCTTACGGAAGAAA
The DNA here is from genome assembly GCA_035045925.1 of Drosophila atripex. Classification (NCBI taxonomy): domain Eukaryota; kingdom Metazoa; phylum Arthropoda; class Insecta; order Diptera; family Drosophilidae; genus Drosophila; species Drosophila atripex. The sequence goes on from JAWNOP010000031.1 coordinate 317,711, forward strand.
CGAACTTTTAGAGATTTAAGTTTAGACTTAAGGTCAATTAAGCTATTGTTTTCGATAAGCTATTAAAACTTCAAGAGTGGGATGCTACGGATTCTCAGGGTTAGAAAGGGGCAAAGTTCTAGAAAGAGCAATTCCATCAGGATCAGAAACGAAACACAAGTCTATCAGCCGACCTAAGGAATTTGTAACGTGGTTAATTTGCCCGAGTGACATGTCGAACATACCCGCTGGAAAGTCGTGGTGCGAGTTAAGTATTAAGGACGGTGAATTCTCAACATTGGACCACATAATATCTGGTATATTGAAGTCCCCCAGAGCTACCAGCTGGTCCCCGTCAGACAAACGATCCGAAACGAGACGAATAGCGTACAAATGTTGCCAGTATGTGGGCGGTTCCGACGAAGGTGGTATGTAAGAACAGGTAACCTATAAATTTTGACCGGACAGAATGATTTTAACGCAAAGAAATTCTATGTCACCAAATTCTTGTGATGTTACCTCTTCAGAAGCGAATTTGGAGTCTACAAAAATTAGGACTCCTCCTCCCCTTCGCAGTGTTCTATCACGTCTAAAAGTGGTGTACTTATTTGGAAAAACTTCGGAGCTTAAAATCTCCGTCTTTAACCGAGTTTCTGTAAAGACTATAATATGAGATGCAAAGGAAGAACTTTCAGAATACAGTTTGGGAAGTTTACTACGTAGCCCTCTAGTATTCTGATAGGTAAGTGTTAGTGAAGAAATATGGAAGGTTAGTCAGTGGCTCTAACATGTGGGAGTTTCACTCCCACAGGCATGGTAATTTTTTTCTTCACCGTACTTGGCTGATGTTCTTGGACGAAAATGTTCTCTGGCCAAAAGCTGGCGGAACAGATCGCCTTGAACATCTGCACGGGTACCGTATTTTGAAAGATGACGTGTGCCTGGTGTATGAGTATTTAAATTTTGTAATATCTGCCACCTTAATATCGGCTTCTGTTTTGGCTTTGATATAAGCCGAGATATCTATCTCAGAAGTGTCAGGGGCAAGCCGAGAAACAAATATGTGTTTCGATGGCGGGATCACCTGCAAGGGTTTTGGTGCCGCAGTAACTAATGCAGCATCAGTTCGTACCGAGGGTCCGGACGGTTGAATACCCTGTTCGGTGACTCTTAAGGGGGTTTGAGTTATTGGGTCTGGTGATATCACTTGGAGTGATGCCACAGAGGACAAATCGGACAATTGCTCATTAATTCGGATGCCCAATTTTTCCCATTTCCAGCCCTTGGGGTGTCCAGAGATATAAGCGGCTGAATAATTGTCGGCTGAGTAGGCTGAAGTTTATTCGCCACAAGCACATCACCAATAGCGGATTTCTTACTGTGTATTTAAACTGTGTATCGAGCGCACAGAGTTGGTCATTGATTTTACGAAAACCCCTAATCAACTCTTTAAATCCACTTTTAGTCTGTCTCATGAACGATCTCATTTCGTCCTGAACAGCACGACAGCTATCACAGCAGAAGTGGAGGCCAGACCTATGGGAAATGGCTTAGCGTGCAAAACGTTTTCACAGAGCCAGCAGTGGATGGTAGGCTGGGATGAGGAGATTGTCTTATTACAAGACCTCAAAGCATAGACAAGTTTAAATTCCATGATTAATTATTTATTAATATTTTTGTTTTTATTATTGACGTACCTTGAACCACTGTGCCAGGGAAACGAAAGAGGGGAGATCAAAGAGAGCGATTAGTGTGGGTTAGTGAACAGCAAAGAAAAGAGATAAGAATCTATACTGAGCAATAGAAGCAACACCGTAAAAGATGAGGAAATAAACACCGGATTGTTTAATGTTAATAAGCAAACTTAATAAACGCAGTTCGCACAAAAAAACACGTCCATTCGCTTTAAGATAAAGAGAAAAAAAAGGAGCTTTGTCACTTAGTGAAATGTTTTATTATACTCTACCGTGGCTCTCATAATGAATTCGATGGTGTCGTCAACCTTTTTGTCAATTTTAATGCACCTAGCTATCTCCGTTAGGGTACTGTGAAATCGTTCCACTGGCCAGTTGGAGCTGCTGTGTAAAGTGGGTGCATTAACAATGACAATGTCATACTGATTTTTCAATAATGACGTTATGGTCTCTGAGTTAAAGAATGCCTCATTATCGCAGTATATCACTTTAATGTTTGGAAAACAGTTTATAAGTTATGCTATGCCCCTAAAAAATAATGGCTGTACAGCGAATTTTGAAAACTTATCTACGCAAGTTAAGAATATTTTCGTATCCGTAGAGTAGTTATCTATATCTATATCTATAGCCTTTCACCCGTGTATGGAGGGATAGGTGTGACACTCAGCTCCTGCTTCTTGGGGTGTCTGTTGTACTTAGCCTTGATGCATGTCTTGCAGTTTATGACCACTTCATCAGCGAGTTTGTCCATATTTGAAAAATAGTAATCCTAAAAGACCTGTTTAAGATTTTCCTAGGCAGCCGTCGGCGCGGTTGTGTTCGCATGTAATTATTTCTTGCTGCCCATTTGCATTTGTAATATCACTTACTTGCAGTCCCAAACTGGGTTGCTGGGAATTCCGCAGCTCAAGGGCTTATCGGTAGATTCGACCAAGTAAGTCAACGAATGTTCACTGTGGATAGTGGCTGCGTCAGATTGGGGTTCGTTTTGCATAGCGTTAATATGTTGTCGGGACAAGGCGTCAGCGAAAAAATTTTCCTTTCCCGGCTTGTAACACTTTAGCACCGTGTTCTGTCGTTCCATCGTTTAATTTTTGTATTATTATTTCGCTCGGATACAGTGAAAGCCAGGGTTGGTGGTCCGTAAAAATGCAGATTTCCTGTGCGCCATATAGGTATTTTTTTAATTTCCCTATGGCCCAAATGATTGCTAATAACTTTCTTTCCTTTATTGCATAATTAAGCTCGCAGTCTTTTAATGTACGAGATATCATCGTGATTGGCCAGCCTTTTTAAAAACAGTACCGCACCGATACCGCTTGGCGAGGCATCAGTGGCCAGATCGAAAGCAAGTTTAAAATCCGGGTACGCTAGAATGAAATATTTTGGTTCGGTATACTCTTGAATATTTTTTACTTTTTCAGGGTTTGTTTTGGATCCATTGGACGTGATAATGAATTTTAAAAATTTAACATATTGGCTTCGCACATCCATTTCAGGACTGTGTCGATGTGTGGTCAGCCGCATTTTCGGAAAAAATTATCACGTCGTCTACATAGATGTAACAAATTTTCCCGATTTGTTCGCGTAGCACGTCGTCAACCGCCCTTTGGAAAATGCTTCCCGCATTTTTCAGTCCAAAGGGTAAAAGGCTCAATTTATACTTTCCTCTGTTTATGAAGAAAGCCGATTTTTCGCGATCTTTTTCGGCAAGATAAATCTGGTGGTACTCTCATTTTAGGTCCAGGGTAGTGAAAAATTTTGCCATTTGCTAGTTTGCTAGAATCATAGGAATCCTTGGCATTGGATAACGATCGGCGATGATTCGTTCATATAGTTTTCTGACGTCTATCACCAGTCGTTTTTTGTTGTTGCCATCGTCATCAAGCCCTGTTTTGTCAACAACCCACGTCGGGCTGTTAAATGACGACCAAGAAAGCCGGATAATACCATCCTTTAACAGCTGTTTTATTTCTGTGTTGTCTTCTGCTGCATAAAATCTGCTGCACCCATTGGATAAGGATATAGCTTGGAATATACGGGTTCGTTAGTCTCCGTACGAATTGTAGCAATGATCGAAGTGTTAAATGGCAGCGCCCCGTTAGAGTGCGAAAACACTTGTTTCCTCTTAAGGATCATTTTTTTAAACGCAGCTTTCACTAATTTTGGAACAACTAAGTCGTGGATATTTGTGAAGTTCACATTATCGCACTTGTGGTATTTGAGCTGTTCAGATACGTGTAAATATCTGATCACGCTGTTGCATGATCTAATGCCGATCCGACATGCGTTAGAAAGTCGAAACCTATTATGGCATCAAACGTATTAATATTATTAATTTAAAACAATGGAGCCTTTAGCCAATTATGTGCATTTAGCACTTTTCTTTAATCTTACTAGAGCCATGAATTATACTCATAGTAAATGGGGAGTCGACAATGGGAAAGGCTTTCGCTTAATGAAAGACAAGCGGGACCTTCCTCTAAAATTGATAAGGTCATTGATAAGTCGAATGGGTCACTGTCTTCATCGATTGTATTCACTGCGGCTTCAGCCACGTTCTCGTAATCTTTCGTAAACGTAATCGTTCTCGTAAGCATTTCAGCATTGGCGGCTTGCCCAATATTATGAACTCGCTGGCACCCTTGGCCGAAGAGTTAGGTCTATTCTGGCTCGAATTTTGGACTTGAGCATTATTTCCCTGCCTGAAATTCATAGAATTTCTAAACTTTGGGCTGTGCTGGAAACACAACGGCCTTGAGGTATTCTTTTAGCCCTGAAATTAATATGGGTAAGGCGTCAGCCCTAACCTCTGAATTGACCAGCGAAGCTCTTTCATGGTCATGTGTCATGACAATTTTGTTGGTCACGAGGGTCAATTTTCGCTCGACCTCTGACGGACCGACTCAAGTCCCTGCCGTAATAGGCGCAAGGAGGATTTATCTGCGTAGAAGCAGTCTAATCTAGCCAAATTGGCTTTAAAATTGGGCATTAGTGCGAAACTAGAGCGCGCTCGGGACCTATTATTTTAGAACCTTCATAGGTAGGTCTACTTATCGAAATATATCTTGAGTAAGCAACTTTTCGCACATATGAATGATATATCAAAAGATGCGTTATCTCAACGGCTATCTCCACATTTATTATAAATAGAATCGTTAGAGACAATTAAAAAAAATATCGTGGTTTTAGTGTATTTCTTTTTTCTTAAGAGTTAGACATTTGATTTTAAAGAAGTGAAAAGATATTTAAAAAACCTTCCTTACGAAAAATAGAATGTTATGCGTTTAAGTAATTTAAAAAAATCGTAGAACAAACTTTGTTGGAATTTTAATACCCAAAGACAAAATAAGGCAAACGCGGAAAATTTTTTTTTATTTTCAAAATTTTTTAAGAGACGTTTTTCCCGAATAATTTTTTAAGAAATGTCGGAAAGGGATTGTGTAGATACCAATCGACCAATTTGGGCCAGAATCCGGTTATATAAATTCGTATATTTTGTCCGGTGATACCAATGCCCCCACCATCTCCAATGTGGTGGATCAAAAATATTTTACATTTACACAAATATCTCCCAAGCCACACTACTTTTGGCAAATGTTTGTATAAAATTCCTCTAATGAAAAAAATACCTTTCATTACCTTTCTTGAACGCACATAGAAAATGTTTTGTTGTTTAATAATGTCTTCACGCGCCTGCTACAAGCTAGGGAATGCTAGTCGCTACCTAGAGGACTGCCGTCCGCAGTAATGTATGTTAAGTTCTAAATTATGTTATCTGAAAACAGCTGTTATATTTCTGAGTGTTGTTCAGATGAAGATGTTCTGAAGATGTTTAGAATCATCTCCAATCCCAGAAACCATTGTGCCAAATTTAGTTTCCCTCCAAAACAACATAATGCAGTAATATTCACAAATCATGCTCACAATAATCAATTGCTGTATCATAGTAGGATGCAGGTCGTTTAAGAATCACAGAAGATTTGCGCTGCGGTTTCCGTCAATTTCATTATGTTGTACTTGTTTTCGAGTTGTTGCGACTTAAACAAAAATCAATTAATTTTTATACCCTTGCAGAGGGTATAATTTTGGTCAAAAGTGTGCAACGCCGTGAAGGAGACATCTCCGAACCTATAAAGTAAATATATTCTTGATAAGGATCACCTCCTGAGTCGATATAAGCATGTCCGTCTGTCCGTCTGTCGGCTGTCTGTTTCTACGCAAACTTGTTTCTCAGTTTAAAAGCTATCGTCTCAAAACTTTTTATATCTTCAAATATAATGTATATGACTAACAACATAATTTCCAAATTTCCCATAAATTTTGGAATATTTTAGAATCTGAATCAACTGAATTCTAACCAATTCAAATCATATATATTTCAGATACTACGTTTCATTTTTAAAAAAAAGTATAAAATTTCTTGATGGAAAACTTAAGCAATATGCTCAATGGTGCTTTGATAACTGCAAAAGTACTAAAGCTTCTACCCGTACTCATCCTCCATCTAGTGTTGAAGTGGCGGTGAGTAATTATTTTATTCTTATTTTCGAAATTAATACAAATAAATAGAGAACTTCAATAATCCCGTACATTATAAAATCTGGGTGTTACCGTTGAAATTTAAACGAAAATGCGTGAAAGTAGTTTGTATTATTTTTATAGTTTTTTCCGATTTTTCAATTATATGGCTGCTAAGGATACAGTTGGCCGATCCTCATGGATTTGGCAAATACGATTAGTTTGTTGAAACCGTAAAAAGTCATATCCTTCTAACTTAAAAAACACCAAAGTTATGGAATTCCCGATCAATAAGTTATATGGAAGCTATAGGATATAGTTGTTCCGACTTATATGCAAAGGATAAAAGTATGTGTGGAATGTTTGAAGAGTGTAGTTTAAAATCTGGGAGACTAGTTTGCGTAGAAACAGACACACAGACGGACGGACGGACATGCTTATATCTATACTTTATATATACTTTATAGGGTAGATGGGATATATGGAAGATGTCTCCTGCAGTGCTCTGCACACTTTTGCATGAGCAAGCCGCCACATTGCGATGCGTCCATCCTCGTCCATCCTGGGCAATGTTCGCGTAACGATGTCGCATAGGGCGAAGGGAAACTGATGAGCATTAGGAAGCAGGCGCGAAGATCGGTTGTTAAACGATCGGTTGCGTAAAAGCATTGAGTGCCCAGAAGAATGGCAGCTGAAGAGGAATTTCCAGGTGAGGTTTTGGCCATTAGATCACCTGAGAAAATTAAATGATTGAACTACGAGGAATTGGGTCATCAATATCATGATTGCCCTAAGCCACGGCAGTTTGTAGACCAATTAAGCCGTACTATATCCGTCTCAAAGTGTACCAGCAACATAGAAAATATTTAAAGAAATAAATAATTAAAGAAAGATCAGTAAGGCATTTTGCAAATTCTATAATTTTTCTGTTTGATGTTAGTTATCATACATTTTAATACGCCTTTATATTATAGTTTTTTACTTCCATCAAAATTGATTATATTTAATTATATAAAAATAACATGAACAAATTTACTTAAAGCACTTCTAATCTTAAAATGGCAGTTGAATATGGGTAGACCCCAATGTCTAGTGTACAGTCTATAAAGCTGAAAAATTTTCCCTGCAAGAAATCACGTCTTGCTTTGGCCTCTCACTGAATGTTTGCCTTCGGAACGATACATTTTTTTTTTGCAGAAAATTTTCTTTGGGAGCAGCAATGTAGTTTTTGTAATATCATAATAAACAGAAACAAAAAATTTTTTTTCATTGAATATGTTACAATAATTTTTTTCAGTGATTCGATAGGAAGTAAAAACAAGAGAGGAAAGCTAACTTCGGACGGAGCCGAAGTTGATATACCCTTGCAGTTGAGTGGCAGTCCGCTAGGTGGCGACACGCTTCTTATATTATTAGATATATATCGGATCGTATATAGTCGGCCGATCCTTATGAAATTTTGCAGATCGGATTAGTTAGCCCAAAGTAGAATCCATAGAAAATCCAATCCTTCTAACTTTAAAAACAACGAAGTTATGGCATTCCCGATCAATCAGTTATATGGTAGCTATAAGATATAGTGGGCCGATCCTTATGAACAAGGAAGTTATGCCATTTCCGATCAATCAGTTATATGGCAGCTATAGGATGTAGTCGACCGATCCTGGCCGTTCCGACTTATATACTGCCTGCAAAGATAAGAATGGTGTGTGCAAAGTTTGAAGACGATAGCTTTAAAACAGAGAGACTAGTTTGCGTAGAAACAGACAGACGGACATGCTTATATCAACTCAGGAGGTGATCCTGATCAAGAATATATATACTTTATAGGGTCGGAGCTGTCTCCTTCACTGCGTTGCACACTTTTGACCAAAATTATAATACTCTCTGCAAGGGTATAACAAGAGGCGAAAAGCAGAGCTGAAGTTCATATACCCGTGGCGACACGCATCTCATATTTTTAGCCAACGTGTAACGTTGCCACCATTTTGTGTTGCCACAGCTACCCCCTCTCCAGTGACCATATTGGGCGCGAATCGGGCCGTTCGGTGATTTGAATAGGTTCGCAACACTCTGAATCGAAATGTAGGATCTTCTTCGTCGGCAGTCCTTGCATTAAAGGGTGGCTTGAGGCGCTCTGGTGATATTGCTACTTCTCTTCCGTCAACTTTGATAACAAAAACACGATCGGAGGGGCGGCTCAATATTTCGTAAGGTTTCGTATACGGCGGTTCCAACGGTTGGCGCACTGTATATTTCCAAAGCATGACATGACTGCTGTCGTTGATATGTTTGAGCACGAACATACGCTGCTTAAGTGATGCGTCGTGGTAATGGGTCGAGCCACACGCACATGCTCATTAAAATTTCTCAAGAAATTTCTTGGATTCATTGGTTTAGAGATGTCGTCGTAAAACTCGTTCGGCAATCGAATGCGCATTCCATAAGCCAGCTCCGATGCCGAGGTACCTAGATTCTCTTTGTAGCATGTTCGTAAATCGAGTTGCACTGTGGGAAGGAGTTTTACCCAAGGAGTCGCAGGTGTGCACATTAAAGCGGTCTTAAAGGAACGATGCATCTCTCAATGATTCCGTTTGTCTGAGTATAGTAAGGCGTAGTATGAATTCGCTGTTGATTTTTTCAGGGATCATGTTATTATATCGATGGATCTTTGCCCATTGGCAGGTCATGCAATTCCGAACCCATGTCGTTATGTCTTTTTTCATACTATTGCTGGTATGAGAGTCCTATTTGCTGGTGAGTGGATCGATTGCTCGGATGGGAAATATTATGGGTGTACACAAAAACAACGATGTCCGCTAGACATGTCATAATATACTGAATTGTTGCTGAATTTTATAAGTTGTTACTTCAGGCTTGTAGTTCCTTCTAAAAGGTGTTGCAGATCGCTGTCCGTACTTTGGGCCTTTTCGATGCTTTCGTGTATGATGGTAGTGGGCATAGAAATTGCACTAACTTGGGATAGCGCATCGGCCACTGTATTGCTGGATCCGAAGACGTGTTCTATATTTGTCGAATATTGTGATTAAGGTCAAGATGTCGCAGTTGTCGAGGCGTAGGTTTTTGCGAGCATACGTGAGCGGCCTATGGTCTGTTTTAATGACAAAAACGCGTGTCTTCAACAGGTGCTTAAAATGTCGTATGGCATCGTATATGGCGAGCAGCTCGCAATTGTAAGTGCTGTAGTTCCTTTCGGTCGGTGTAAGTATCCGTGAAAAGAATCCCAATGGTTGCCCCATCTTATCGTGCTCTTGTTTTAAAACTGCTCCAAGTGCTATGTCGAAAGCGTCGCAAACTAAACAAAGATTCCCCGCTCGAAAAAAGAAAAAAGCCGTTCGCTCGAAGTATGGCTAGTACTGAACGCAGATGTTGCTCGTGCTCGTCTGGGTTCGCAGACATTATTAGTATGTCGACGATATAGTATACAAAATCAATGCCTCTAAAAATCGTGTTCATAAAGCGCTGGAATGTTTGAATTGCATTCTTCAGACCGAATGGCATGTACAGAAACTCTACAAGCTCAAATGGTGTGCATACGGTGTGTTTTTGGTATGTCCTCGTTGGCCATCGGAATATGGTAATATGCGCGTACCAGATCGATTGTGGTGAATTTGGATTTACCGTGCAGCTTCTCGCCGAAATCCTGCACGTGAGCTACTGCATATCGGTCTGGTGTCGTTATGGAGCTTAACTTACGATAATCACCACACCCTCGCCATCCTCCCTTGCGTTTGGGAACCATGTGCAGTGGGCTAGCCCAGCTACTTTTGGACGACCGACAGATACCTTGGTCCAGCAAAAAGTTTACTTCTTGTTTGACGGCGGCTAGTTTATCACCAGCGAGGCGTCGAGAACGTTCTGAGGTAGGTTTCGATGTGGTGTGTTATACTGTGTGTCATATAATCCATTTTGAGATTAGATGTAGCCTTTGTTACGCTGGGAAACTGTCTCCCAGTTGAGTTGACCAGGTTGTCAGTTCAGAGACCGGAACGCCACTCGTAAGAAAATGCGTTGTGGCGTCGTGGCGTCGATAAGTCGATTTTTTTAGGTCGATGAGCAAGTTATTTTTGGCGAGAAAAGCGGCTCCGTTGATGGGGGATTCAATGTCAGCGATGATGAAAGACCAGGTGTATGTGCGTTGCAGTCCAAAATCGAGTTGAGGAAAAAGGTTGAGTGTATTTAATTTTGTTGTAACTTGTATAAAGAAACGTGGAATAAATGATACTACTGATCCAGAGTCTACCAAGAAAACTATTTTTGATTTTCGTTCGAGGATGTGTAACCGCAGATCGCATGAAGAATTGGGTGTGAAGTTTGACGTTGTGCTGGTGGTCATGCAGCTGCCGAGTACCAGCGCCGGCGGCAGTAGCACTAGTTTGACGAAGGTGAGAATTTGCATTCCGGTCGACATTTGCGGCATTCTCGTACTTTTGATGATACCAGCAGTAGTCGTCATGGCCATGTTTAGTTGCTAAAGCGACTGTAAACGCGATCGTGATGTTGAGTTTGCCATTCATAATGCTTTTCACTTTCTTTTGGAGCTGTACTTATGGTTTTGCGTGTTTTGATGAGACGGCCTCGACGGTTTCGATGATAAATTTCTCCTTTGGTCGGCGGTTTCACTATGAAACTTGGCAGATCGAATTGGTTTGCCCAAAGTAGAACTCATAGAAATTCCCATCCTTCTAACTCAAAAAACAACAAAGTTATGCCATTTCCGATCAATCAGTTATATGGTAGCTATAGAATATGGTCGACCGATCCCGGCTCCCGTTCCGACTTATATACTGCCTGCAAAGATAAGAATGGTGTGTGCAAAGTTTGAAGGTGATAGCTTTAAAACTGAGAGACTAGTTTTCGTAGAAACAGACAGACGGACAGACGGACGGGCGGACAGACGTACAGACGGACAGATGGATATGCTTATATGGACTCAGGAGGTGATCCTGATCAAGAATATATATATTTTATAGGGTCGGAGATGTCTCCTTCACTGCGTTGCACACTTTTTACCAAAATTATAATACCCTCTGCAAGGGTATACAAAAATTTTATTAATAATAATATGAAGTATAAAATCCATAAAATATAACATTGGAATTCATATTCTGGGTTGTTTACTACTCCCCCCCTAAGTTTTCACCATCCTCGAAGATAGCCAATTTGCTGATGGCCTTCTGCAATTTGAATGATGCTCGACGTTTGCAGTGAACTTCTGAGTAGCTTGGTTAAGTGCGAGTGTAAGTCGTTCTCTTGCAAAATAAAGCTAGATTGGTTGAGGGACAATTAAAGACAGAAACGAACTCGGCTGCGGTGCTGTCTTGACTTTTAGACAAACTATTGAGACTCTTGTGAGCTGATCGGCAAAGCCGATGCGATATTATAGGATTTATGATGTTACTCTTATTCTACTCTGGGCATTCTGTTTGAAGCCGGAAGTGTTTTGAAAAGGTGATGATGGTTACATAACTTACCTGTCCCTTCATCCTTGCGTATCTTGTTAACAGTGTCTTGTTGTTAACCTTTCTGCTGTTGGACTCAATAAGTAATCCCTCATTTGTTTAAATTTGTTTGATATCAGACGCATCAGCAGCGCCCGTCACGACCTTATGTACTATCCCAGGAAATCCAGAATTCTGGCCATCCTATGGTGAATTGTTAACTCAGCCAGTATGTTGGGTGCATAGTCTATAGTGACTTTCAGATATTTTCTCACATGCTCGAGAATTTAGCTCGGACAAATTAGTCAAGGCCATATTCTTCCCATACTAAAAAATGCTCGTCCAGTATCGATATGTGCTTCGCATGGAAAAAGTCGGTGATCGGCGTTTGCAGTGATTAACAGTATGATGATTATTAAAAAAATCTGTGGGGTTTGTACTAATGTGGGCGAAAAATAAAGTGAATTTTTAATTTAAAGTCATTACCCCCCTTGCAGAGGGTATTATAATTTTGGTCAAAAGTGTGCAACGCAGTGAAGGAGATATCTTCAACCCTATAAAGTATATATATTCTTGATTAGTCTCTCAGTTTTAAAGCTATCATCTTAAAACTTTGCACACATGCTTCTTTCCTTTGCAGGCAGTATATAAAAGGGAACGGCCGATAGCTGCCATATAATTGATTGATCATAAATGATATAACTTCGTTGTTTTTGAAGTTAGAAGAATGGGTTTTCTATGGATTCTACATTGGGCAACTGTCTGTCAAATTTCATAAGGATCGGCCCACTATATACGATCCGATATATCTAATAATATAAATTGCGTGTCGCCACTAAGCGTACTGCCACTCAATGGCTTCGCCCGAAGTTAGTTTTCCTTTTTTGTTTTTTCCTGAGTTGGCTGGGCGAAAGTTCATGTCAATATCAGCATTAGTACCGTATTTACAATCTAATTAAGCAAAGAAGTCCCGTCAAATTTTGTTTGCAAAATAAAGTTTGGCTGTAGAAACGTTAAGGATATTGCCGAAGTCGAGTGGTAATTCTACCATGTTTTAGAAATATCTTTTAAACTTGTTCAAATGCGAAGAGGAATGAAGGTCAAGGGTAAAAAATCAAGGTTATTTTTCGATTTTCGTGGTATGGTGAAAAATGATCGCATATCGTTTCGCATCCACCATATTCTCTTGATTTGGGTCCATGAGACTTTCGGTAATCCCCAAAACTCTGCAGTTCACTCCAGAGAGCGCTTTTCGAGTCGATTGAGGAGATATATTTTAAATCGAAACGTTTTAAACTAAATCAAAGGAGATAAAGCGCTGATGTCTATACCAGAGAGAAAATATTTGGCATGGTTCGAGGATTTAAAACACATTGAATATACTATATATATTATACTATAATGTATGGTTTTCAGGGCTTTTTCCTTATCCATTCAACAAATGTTGGATTATAATGTAAATTCCAAAGTACTCGTTATTTACGTTTCCATGCTTTTTTTGGCGATGTGTATTGCCTACACATGGATGTGTATGGATGTGTACTTATTGGATGTGTATTGTATCTAATGTTGAAGTAATCCAAAAGAAGCTACAGAAACATTTTTTATAAAGTGAGTGCAATAAAAAATAAAATAATTTGATATGCCAAATTTCTTAAGGATCGTCCGACTATATCTTATAGCTGCCATATAACTGATTAATCGGGAATCCCATACCTTTGTTTTTTTTGAAGATAGATGGATGGAAGAGAGCTTGACTGAAGAGCGCCTTTTCTTTGACTTTACCTCCAAAATGGCTTGAATAAATTTTTTGGACAACTTTATAGAAATGCTTTAGCATTTAAATAAAATAAAAGTTTTTAAAACCGCAAAAGCTATTTAACCCCTTAAAAATGAGAGAAGGTAACTCGTCTACGATCATCGTCCCGGGTCATAGCGAAATGATCCCCTTGCTTTTTCTTGAGGCTGTGCATTGACAGATTTCGGTCAGCAACAGACTTTCGCGGACAAACAGCGGGTGCCAAAAAGCAACAGTGGACAAATGGCTGCCAAAATGTGCGGTCCCAACACCTTAGCCGAACAATACAGTCGTCATTAAATTGAATTCTATTAATTTCGTTTTTAATGATAGCTCAATCAGGCCAAACGAGCCTCACATAAAGAATTAAAATAAATACCTTGATAACCTTTAAGAAAGAAAAAAATATATTGACAAATAAAATTCTGCCAAGTCTAAAAAATAAAATACAGGGTGCGCCATCTCGTGCTTCGCTTTGACGATTTTGAAGCGATTGGCATGTGTAGGTACGTTTTGGAAACCTCAATTCAGTGAATTTTGATTTGAACCATGAATAACTTAACACCAATTTAAAGCATTTAAATGTTAGTGGCACCACGATGCGGCATATTTTGAAGGAATTGGGAATGTTCCCGTACAAAATACAGATGCCCGAAGACAAGCCGCTGTTTGGTGGCGTCAATAAACGGAACTGCCGCAACGACAAGTGAGTGGCAGTTTGGGCGGGTGTTTGTGCCTCAACCATCATCGGCCCTTACTTCATAAAAAATGGAGAAACTGTCGAAAAAAATGGAGAAGGGTTAGAAAACTTCTGGTTGCAGCAGGACGGGGCCCCATGTCACACAGCAAACGGAACCATGTAGTTTTTGCTGCGAAAATTTCCTGGACGCGTTGTGTCAAAAAGAGGCGATATCGACTGGCCGCCGCGTTCGCTAGATTTAACCCTGCCGGATATCTTTTTAAGGGGCTATCTAAAAAGCACAGTATACATACGCAAGCCGAAGACCATCACAGAGCTTGAGGAGAGTATTCGCACCGAAATGGCCAATATATCGGCCGATATGCTCGAGAAAGTCATGGAAAATACTCGAAAAAGGACACTTTTTGCCTTCAGAAACAAAGGTATTCCCTTAGTCGATATTGTGTTCAAAAACTAACTTAATTGAATTGTATAGGATCAATCTAAATAAACATAAAACATGTTCCACGAATTTTTTTGTTTTCCAAAGTTATTCAGTATTTTTATACCCAAGCTCGAGATGGCGCACCCTGTATGTTTATTAGTTAGCGAAAGACTTTTTCTTTAGCAAAAAGTAATTTTAGAAAATAATGACGGTGATATTTTTAATGTAGAGGAGATAATCAGTATAAACAACGTAGACAGTGGTTTGAGTATTAAAACTTGGATCTTTAATAATAACATATATGACGAGTTTACAATTTGGTTGCAATTGACGTAACTATGCAATCGACTTTGTTCGTTTTATAAAAATACTGCTCCAAAAAAGTGGGAAATACTGCAAACAGATGGTGGCATTTACTTGGCATAAAAAATCAATTTGATTACCTTCTTTTTTTGTTTTTGGATGTACTGATAGCCTGTTGTAGTACTTTGTTGTGATTTGTGCTGTCTCTTCTCTGACGAGTGATATGTGAAGGTACATTCCGAACGTACCACAGTGCTCCGTTGATGGTTCTGAGAATTTTTGATTGAGTTCTTTGCATTATATCCACGCTGCTGTTACTGGCATTCCCCCACAACTGAGAGCCGTACATCCAGATTGGTTTCAAAACGGTGTTGTATAGAAGTACCTTATAGTCCAGGCTAAGGGGCGGGCGGCTATTGATAATCCAGGGGAGGCGCTGGCTTTGAGCTTTAAATGTGTTCTCTTGGCTACGATATGGCTGCGCCAGGTAAGACGTCTATCGAGGTGTACGCCAAGATATGTTACTTCATTTGCTATCGGAACCAATGTGTTGTTTAGAGTAAGTGGAGGGCAGTCTTGCCTGTTAAGTGTAAACGTTACGTGTTTGCATTTTTGTTCGTTAACTTTGATTCGCCAGTCGGATAGCCATTTCTCCACTGCCACCAGGTGTTTAGCAAGTTGCGCTGTTGCTTGCTTGGGGCATCTCGAGCGGCTTAGGATCGCTGTGTCATCAGCAAAAGTGGATGTGGTTAGTTGCATGCTCGTTGGGATGTCCGCAGTGTAGATAAAGTAGAGTGTTGGCCCTAACACGCTGCCGTGAGCAACTCCGGCTCTGATGGTGTAATCATCGGACATGGCAGCATTACATCTTACTGAGAATTTTCTGTTGTAAAAGTATGACTTCAGAAGTTTATGAGTGTTGGTTGGGAGCATTTATGTTATTTTGTGCATTAAACCTTTTAACCATACTCTGTCGCTTGTGACACGTCGAGAAATATCACAGTGCAGTACTCCTTTTGTTCGAATGCATTTCGGATTTCTGAAGTTATGCGGTTGACTTGCTCGATGGTTCCATGTTTTCTCGAAAACCGAATTGATGAGTCGGGATTTTGTTGTGTGTTCTGAGATATAGGGTAATATGTGCCAAGAAGCATTTTTCGAAGATTTTTGATAGACACGTTAGTAAACTTATTGGTCTATATGATGAAGAGATTGTGCGGTCTTTGCCAGGTTTTGGTATCATTATGATGACCGACTTTTTCCATCTCTCTGGGAAGTGTCCATGTCTTGTTTTTGCGTTGAAGAGTTTTTTGGTGATATTAGGTCGCATCCTGGAGATTTTTTTGGGTTAAGTTGTTCATTTATGGTTTCGAGTAACTCATGTGGTCCAATACAATTGGTTCATACGTAGATGTGTCAATATCTGATGTTGCTGGCAGTGAGATCCCGTTTGATGCTGTATTGGGCTGAAATACATTTTGAAGATGTTCTGCAAATCTGTCGGCTTTCTACGTCGGCTTTCTACGTAATTTTGGTCAAAAGTGTGCAACGCAGTGAAGGAGATATCTCCGACCTTAAAGTATATATATTCTTGATCAGGATCACCTCCTGAGTCGATATAAGCGTTTCCGTCTGTCTGTCTAGTACATTTCTACTCAAACTAGTCTCTCAGTTTTAAAGCTATCGTCTTCAAACTTTGCACAGACCCTTCTTTCCTTTGCAGGCAGTATATAAGTCGGAACGGCCGGTATCGGTCGACTATATCCTCTAGCTGCACTATAACTGATTGATCGGAAATGCCATAACTTCGTTGTTTTTTAAGTTAGAAGGATGGGATGTTCTATGGATTCTAATTTAGGCAAACTCATCCTATCTGGCAAATTTCATATGGATTGGCCGACTATATACGATCCGATACATATCTAAAAATATAAGATGCGTTTCGCCACCTAGCGGACTGCCACTCAACTGCAAGGGTATATGAACTTCGACACCGCCCGAAGTAAGCTTTCCTTTCTTGTTTATACTTAAGCCAGTTGGTTTTATTCGTTGTTAGTCTAAATGGTTTATCTATTGCAACTGGATGTAGATTTAGTTGAAGGAGTACAGGCGAGTAGTCAGACAATAGATCTGATAAGGAGTTGGCGCTTATTAGGTTGCGTGGATTGCTTTTTGTGACTGCAAAATTTATCAAGTCTGGCAGTTTTCTGGGATCTGTTGGCCAATATGTAGGTGTCCCAGGTGACACACAGTCTAACTTGTTGCTTGCTTTTATTATTGCATTGTACAGCTGCCTTCCCTTTGGGGTCACAGAGTTGAAATAGTCCATAAATTGGGATTCGGATATTGTAAACCGAGGAGGACAGTATACGGCGACAAGCTTAAAAGGAACGGTGTTCTATTTGTACATCTATAGATGTAGCTTGCATGTAGTTAGTGGCGAAACTATTGTGGAAGCAGTGTTTTTATGCGATTTCTAATCAGAATCTCAGTGCCTCCGTGTGCTTTCCCATTTGGGTGATTCGTGTTGTGGCTTGGCATAGAAGTGACAAAAAAGTGATGTAAAAGTTGACGCGACAAGAACCACAACATCACACGACTTCTAACTATCGAATTAAGAAATAATCGTCACGTACCACACACGAATTTTTTCATTTTGTGTCCTACGTCTCCGAGATCAATTTATGAATTCACTAGCAAAATGTAGGTTTGTGAGAGTTTACTTTTCCCTTATTTGTGGTTCGCTTTCAGATTTGCGAGAGAATCACAAGTGAAGATTTGGCAATAACTCGCACAAGTAGACCACTCTACCAGTATGGATCCGTTTTTGAATTCACTAGCGAAATATAGGTGAATCTTTTACAATAGTTTTGTGCTAAAAAAAGTGAGTTTTCATCTGAGGTATGTTTTTGTGTGCTGGTTTGCTGGGTAAGGTCACTCGATCTTATGTGTCAGTGTATTTGTGTTATCGGTCAAAACTTCGAACAAAAGGAATTTTTAAAAATGGTAAAACTTTTACCAAAACGTTTCAATTGTTGAAACAAGTTTATGGGGATAATTGGCTATACCGTAGCAGAGTGCTCCGAATCGTGATCAGCGAAAACTCCAAACTGTGCGTGAACTCATAAAAAATTAAAACGAATTCATCATTGAAATTGATGAAAATGGAATTGAACATATCTAAAACATCAATTTATCGCATCTTGACCGAACATTTGGGCTTAGGAAAGGTGTGTGCACGGTTTGTTCCGCACAAATTGTTTTTTTTAAGTCCTGTATACTTTGGAACGCAGCAGATTCTATTGGCTAGTGGAATTAGAAAACTTATGTGGCTAGTTCCACTGGTAGTAGATCGAGGATGAAATTTAGGTCGTCGCTCTGCAAAGTGCGCAGACTGCCTGTGATGCAGACTTCTTCCATGCGCTGCGTTTTCCTAAACTTTTCCTGTATAAGTAGTTCTCTAAGGCGGACCACCAGACTACGACTCCATAGAATAGAATTGGTCTATTCATCGCCGTGAAATTTCCATGCAAAGGCAATAGCAACATCGTGTACGCAATAACTCTGCAGCCTTCTTGCGCCTTCTGTGCAGTCTGATAATCTGTGCGGTAGATTGTATAGTCGCTTATTTGAAAGTTGTATTGTAAAAAGCTTGTCTATTGCATTTAATAAAATGTGGTTCACCGTCTTTTCGTTTATATTGGGTTACCCCAGATTTTTTTTTGGTTAACTGTCTTTCGCAGTTTTCCCGGAGCTCGGACAAAGCACGTCCGCTCAGTTCGGTAGTTCACGTTTATCCAGGGTTGTCCTTTCCTCGGAGCAGCATGGGAAGTGTGCGTTGATAAAAACTTCTTAAGTTTCTATTGTGGATATAGTTTAATGCCCTTTTAAAGTCGTTATATTGCGTACATTGGGGGCTGTATTTGAGAGGACGCTGTATTTTTTCAGACGAGACGCCTCTGATGTTCCTTAAATATTTGAGAAGAAACTGGCCCAAGAAATCTTTTTTGCCTTTCGCAGTTCCTTATTGAACCGCGTATGTTTAGCTTTGTTTAGCCTCCTATGCATCATCTTTCTAAAAGCGAAATTAAAGGCCCTACGGCCTTTTTTTTGTGAGGCGCTAGCGACATGGTCCACCATGGTGGCTTTTTTGGTCTGCTGCTACTGAGAAAGATCCGTTTTCACCATGGCTTTAAGTCTCGACTTTGCCGTGGGTTGTTCCCTATCAGAATCTATTAATCTATCTTTTTATAGAGCTCCCAATTCACCTTTCTAGAATTTTGTATTGCTAGCTTAGTGAAATTTTCAAAATTGACTGCTAACTCAACGGAACAGTGATATGAAAAGGAATGTTTGAGAATACATGCTCGCCTTTTACCTGTTGTATGGGCTATATCCTTTATCGTTGATCATTCATTTATCATCTCCTTTATGAAGCGCGCGTGCAGCTCGGTCACCACCTTCCGCCAAAGTTCCTTGGGAATCAGGCCACCCTTGGATCCGTTGTGAACGACCTCAATAATGGTATAATGGCAAGATTTACTTTCCTCATCTAAATAGGTCGGCCTGGTCCGGGTTAGATTCCGCCGATAGATTCAGATCTATCCCTCGAACCAGCGGGGACCCTTAAGAAAGACCTGGACCGGTAGTAACTCACTCCTGGCAGCAGAAACGGTCTTATAAAGATAGAATTATCATTTTAATGATATAATTATCAGTAATTGCTTGTTTAGAGCTGGCGTGATACACCTTTTTCATCCATTCCTTGAACAGTTCCTCGTCCTTCTTAAGGACTACATACTTACCCAGAACGGTATATGCCTTCTCGAACACAGCTACTATGAGCCGTCCACCCAGAGTGTCGGCGATTCCAGCCAATTTGGTCCATTAGTTCGCCTTGACGCCCATGGGCTCCGCCACGAAATTGCTGTACTTTTTTATAGTCGTTTGTGTCTTTGACGTTTTAGTTATAAGAAATAATTGAGACTTAAAAAATTTAAGTACGACGGAACTGGTCAGTATGATGATAATTTAGCCTAGAGTTCTGTTGGCACCTGGTACCTAATACCCCGCTCCAATAGACAGCGCCAGAAATCACCGGAATCGGGTGAGAAACCGAAATCAGCAATATCATTGGTAAGAATGGCCGAGCAAGCAAAACCAGAGATCCCAGCAGAAACCCAATACCATGCGATCTGAGTCAGCAGACCCAGAACTATTAACACTAACCATACAGCACATAGACTAATCATTTCATACAACGAAAATGGACGCAAAAATTTCTTGCGACAGGCCCCAGCAGGCCCCAGAGAGAATCCTACTCTCATTCTTACGCTCATATTCTCATTGAGTATTTTCGGTTGTTCAGTCGCTGCGAGATGGTTCATCAAGATGGTTGATCCGCGGATAAATTCATCTTTATATGTATGCGTGTTCATAAATACACATACACGGTTTCATGTGTGTGCATTCGATTTCATTTTAAAGCCAGCCAAAATTTTAGATTTTTGTAACTTTTCAGGCTTGCTACCCTAAGAAAATTGGGGTATGCATTATTAAGTTAATGATGATGAAAGAATATATATTTTATTTATTAATATTTCAGAATAAATTTGTTATTTGTTTGGGAATACGATGTAGTGGTAGCAGAAAAATTTTAAGTATTTTTAAATTTTTTCATAAAGATGAATTTAACCACGAATCAACCATCTTGATGAAGGGCCTTTCAGCGACTGAAGAACCAAAAACAATTTTTTGAGAAAGAGCGTAAGAACGAGAGTAAGATTCGTTACTCAGAATCGTTTCGTTACTCAGTGCTAAGTTACGGCACTTAAAACTAACCTACTTCGAGTGTTGCTTCTGTGGAACGGACCTTCATAGAACCCTCGATACGTAAATCGCCTTTGAGTGTTGCTCCCGTGAACGGACCGTCGGTAGGAATCCCTTGACCTCCGTGTATTCTAATATTCCCACCACAGCTGAGGCTACCCAGGTAACTTTAGCCAGACATTTTATAAGTATTTGATTACGATTCCGGTACCTATCATTACTCCCGCGAGTTCAAGTTCGACCTTAGTAGCTGCATAACGCTCTACGGACGCACAAGTTCAATTAAACCAGTTGATAAGTAAAACTAAAGCAATTTAAATACAAGGTTCAGTAATTCAATTAAATATTTTTAAGATGATTGATCGGTTCATTGAACAATTAATTATAGTCAATTTAATTACAATTTTAATGAATTTATTGTATTAAATAAACATGAAACTGATAATTGTTCTCATCTTTTCTATTCCCAGTTGGTGTCGGATAGTGTCGAATTAAGAAATTTATTTCATCTGTAAAATAATATCTCTAAACACAGTTTTACTAAATATAATTTAAAATAAAGTATAAATTGAATTGAAAAGAGTTATTTTTATACCCTTACAGTTGGGTATTATAATTTTGGTCAAAAGTGTGCAACGTAGTGAAGGAGACATCCCAACCCTATAAAATATAGGTCGGATATCCGGTCGACTACATCTTATAGATGCCATATAACTGATTGATCGGGAATGCCATAACTTCGTTGTTTTTAAAGTTACAAGAATGGAATTTTCTATAGATTCTACTTTGGGCAAACTAATCGGATCTGCCAAATTTCATAAGGATCGGCCGACTATATAAGATCCGATATATATCTAATAATATAAGATGGATGTCGTCCGGACCTAGCGGACTGCCACTCAACTGCAATGGTATATCAACTTCGGCTCCGCCCGAAGTTAGCTTTCCTTTCTTGTTTTAAATCATTTTATTTTTTGTCGTAAGTTTCTTTTTGTCTTTGCTTGTTTTGTTCGATCATCATTCTCTCTCTTTTATATGCATTCTCGAGTCTGATTTTTGATTTTTTTGCATAGTTTTCTATGTCGTATAGTGGTGGAACGTATTCACTGCTATTGAATGTCATGTTTAAGGTTGGGGTTTTACTAAAAACAAGTTCATATGGACAGTATCCAAGTACTACCGAGGGTGTTGTATTAAAGCAATATGTAAAGTATATTGGCCAAATATTCCAATCTGTATCTAACGTATTCGTTAAATGTTCTATGGCTTCTTTCTATTGTCCCTAAGGTTTGGTGATGATATGCAGTTGATGTTATATTATTAATTTAGAGATATTTGCATAAACCATTAATAATTGATTTTTTTATATTCAGCTCCCATGTCCGTAATGAACGTCTTCATTGGACCGTACTTTAGAATAAAAGATTCGAATATAGCTTTCGTTACTGTTCTTGCACTTTTGTCTTGTAATGGAATTGTAACGAGGTATTTGGTTGAATCGCAGATAAGAGTAACTGCGTATTCGTTACCTTCGTCTGATTTAGGTTATGGACCGATCATGGACCTGATTTAG
Source organism: Drosophila atripex (assembly GCA_035045925.1). NCBI lineage: Eukaryota > Metazoa > Arthropoda > Insecta > Diptera > Drosophilidae > Drosophila > Drosophila atripex. The sequence goes on from JAWNOP010000031.1 coordinate 339,994, forward strand.
GTAATGGTCGTTGATAATTTGTATGTTAATGGTTTGTGGTCTGTTTTTATGGTGAAGTTTTTACCATTTATGTATGGTCTAAAATAGTTAACTGCCCAATGTATAGCTGTCAATTCCTGTTCAGTTGTGGACTTATTACTTTCGCCCATCATATTATTGGGTTAGCACTGCACCGCATGCTTGCTTACTAGCATATGTTGTTCTTTATTAATACTTTATTAAAATCTGGGTATTTAAATAATGTGGGCTGGACTAGTGCGTTCTTAAGATATTCAAAAGCATTTTGACACTCAGTAGTCCAGTTGAATTTTACATTTTGCTTGCACAATGGATAAGGTGTCTTGAATAATTTGAGAAATTTGGTATGAATCGTCTGTAATAATTGCAAAAGGCTACGAATCTTCTTGATTCATCTGCATCGGACGGAACAGGATAGTTTGTTATTACCTTAAATTTTTTATCATCAGGCATGAAATTTTTTATTTGTGCATTTGTTTCCCAAAAATGTGACTTCATGCATAAATGCATATTTTTCTGGGTGTTACTCAAGGTTGTGTTTTTGCATAGATTGAATGCATTAGTTAGATTTCTTATTATATGATTTTCGGAACAACCTATAACTACTAAGTCTAATGGAATGAATTTGGGGCTATTTTACCTCCATAATGTAGTCTTTTGAATCTATAGGACCCAGTGCTTGTTGAGAAGAAAGAATTATCCCTGTATTCTTTTTCTTGGGTGATTTGGTGAAATCCAGACATTAAATCTAGACAGGAAAAAAGTTTTTCTCTACCAAGTTGATCTAATATATCTTCGATTCTTGGTAGTTGAAATTTATAAACTAGTAGTTTTTTGTTTATTTGATGATGGTCTATAACAAGTCTCCAACGTTTTTGTTTTGAGCCAGGAATTGACTTTTTGGGTACTAACGGCAATGGGCTGTTGTATTCTGATATTGAGGTTCTACGATATCATCTTCTATTAGTTTTTCTACATGTTTATTTATTTCATCTTTTTGGCTATGAGGTGTTCTATAGTTTTTAATGTAAGCTGGTGTATAATCTTTTAATCTCAGCTTCTGTTTATAGAAATTGTTTGCTGAAATTGGTTCTTTTTCTAATGCGAATATATCTGTAAATTCGGGACATAGTTTAGTGAAGGTACTTTTATACATTGTAGGAAAGTTTTTCGTTAGTTTTGAGAGGACATCTTGTGTTCTAGTTGTATTTTCTTTGTTTTGAATGATTTGATAGTTTTCTAATGGATCGTACTCGATTTTGGAAATGTTTACAATTTTATTTTTATCGGTTCTATTTAATATTCGGGAAAATGTGTTGCTTGAATCAGTTATAGTGCTAGCTATTACGATGCCTTCATCTATACAGTGATTTTAAATAAGGACTTCTTTCGTGAATAAGGACTTTGGATCGTGCTGGGATAATTAGGTTATAATTAATTGAATGTGTAATTGGCATGTTGATTTCTGGATTGTAATCTAATGGTCGTGCTATTAACCAATCCTTATCTATTTGAAAATCTAGTTGACAATTAAACTTTTTTATGAGATCCATTCCCAATATGTCATTTCACATGGTATTGGGAAATCGTTGTTTACTAAATGAAAGTGGAATGGTAATATAAATTTTCCTGTTTATATTTCTATAAAAGTTAAACCTTGAGATTGCCGTCATGTCAGTATTGCATTGTATGTACTTAGTGATGGCTCCGTTCATTATTGAAAATTGCCTGCTTCTAGTACTGTTTTAAGTCGTCCATGTTCACAATTTTTAGTCATTGTGTTTATGGCCTCTTTTGTGATGAATTTATCAGCATGTTCGACTGGCAATCCCTCATCGATATACGATGCTTCAAGAAGCTTTCGCAAGTTTTCGATTTCGGTTGTGAACTTTTCAGCCGTTTTACCTTTTTGAGTTGTTTTTGACATTTTTGCTTTGATTACATCAGATGTTTCTCCTACTATATAGGGTTGATCCTACAATTTTGGATTTGATTACTTTAACCGCTATATGTTCAAATGTTCCTTTTGTTAAATTCACCAAATTCAAGGCTGTGATAAATCTTAGAAGATTTTGTTTTTGGCCATTGAACTCTGGCATGGCATTTGAAATATCTTTTATGTATGCCCGTTGGGCAATTGTTTCATCTGCCACTATGATTGGTTTTTGTTCTATTATACTGTTTGAGTCAAAATCCTCTTCTTCTTGATCTGATAATTCAGATTGTAAAACGACAGCGGGGATAGTTAGATCATTTAAATCTTTTTCTTCTATTTCTAATCTATCAGAATTTGAATCTCCCAACTCTACTTGATTTATGGTTGGTAGTTCTTGCGATTCTAATTCATCCCCAAGTTCTACTGATAATGGTGTGTTAAAGATAGTTGGCACTGAAATTGCCAAATCATATCTTTCTTTTGTATCTATTAAGTTTGATCGCAATCTTGTTAGGAACTTTGAAACTTGTGAATTTCGATTTTTATCTAGCCGATCTCTCTGGTCATATATTAGTATCCGTGCTTTATTGAAACGGGCTACTAATATTTCAGCATGTTTGTTTATGGTATTCTGTTGAATTGTACGATTTTGCGTTATGGATTTATATGATTTGTTAAAATCTGTTTTTAATTTATTCAGTTCGTTATATAATTCAACGATTGCATTTTTAGAATTAGTTTGTAGAATTTAGTATGTAGAATTATATTCTAAGGACTACCATAACAGGTTTTTTGCCAACTGTTTTAATTAAAAGGTATTCTAATTGGTTGATGCTTATTGGAGTCGTTGAGACTATTTGTTGAACATGTTCTTTAAAATAAGCATCCCTTTCGTAAATCTTTTTTCTATGGTCGTTATCTTCAGTGGTGTTTTTTGAATGGAAACTTTATTGGAAATTTTATTATTACCTTTAACAATAATTAAAATGGCAATGTGTAACTTATAATTTTTTTCTTTTTTTTAATTTTTTTTTAATTAATTTTAATTTTATTCAAGTTGTTGGCTTGGCTTTGATATCTTTTACGCAAGCATTTGTTATGTAGCTTGTGTAATTTAATGAACACATTTGCTAACATTATCATAACTATTATTATTAGCAATATGGTAACTGTTTCCATGTCTACCTTTTCTGATTATATTTTATTTATGACGTTTGCCTTGGAATCGATTTCGTCTCTATCAAATCCATGTTAGGGCTTTGTTCTAAAATTATATATTTTATGCCAGGTATATATGGCTTATTTTTATTACGAGAATCTAACTTATTAATGCTATTATTCATCAAAATTTAAAAGAAAAAAAAAATATAACCGATTTACAATATTTGGCTCTATCAGTTATCATGGTTTTAGTATGAAGCCTAACAGTGGTTAGTGTTTTTCAAGCAACGCTTTCGCGCATCGGCTTGAAGTAGAGATTTAATTAATATAATGGAAACTTGGGCATTGACATAAAAAGCAGCCTGGTTGCGTTACTTCGCCCGAGGTTCTTCCTGTGTTGTTCTTTTTCCTGGTCGTTTGTTGCTACCTTCACGAAGTCCTTGATGAGTCGTCGCTGTTGGAGGAGTTTGATTTCCTGTCCACACCCCTTCCTCTTTGGTTTTTTTTCGTTGTTTTTTTTGTCGTGCCCTGTACTCAGCTATTGTAAGTGGGCGTGGTCCATCGTATGGGCACACCTCTAATGCCTCTTGCAGGCTTGGTGCATCCCTTTGCTCGACAGGAACGGCTTCACCGAATCCAGCGTCGCTCATTAGCCAATTATATTCCCGCGACGGCCTGCTCCTCGCATCCCGTGTGATCCTTAGAAGTTGTTCATGTGTTTATTATTTTTTTTGTATTCCCTCGTTGGCATAAAAGACGGGCTGCCTTTCAAGCATCCGTTTTATTTATTTATTTTTTTCGTCGTTTAGTTCATGTTGTTTCTTTTTTTTTTATTGCAAAAAAAAAATTGGCCTTCAAGAAAATTTTTATTTATTTCAATTATTATGTTTGACGTTTACAACTTTCGTATACTAATTTTGCTTGTTTTTTTCACTTAATCTTTGCTACACACACACATTGCCTTATGGTGAAGTTTTTAACTACGGGTATGAATGATTATTTTGTTGTTGCTTTTCCATTATTTCCGGTAAATGTTTTTTCCATTTGGCATTTATCCGAAGGTTGCAAAGTCACGGTCGCCTTGGTGTATTATCCTTGGTTCTCCATGTCAGTTGATTTAAATAACAACGATTTTAAAATTTGTTCTTAGTGGGTGGGTTATTGAATGAAGGCATTTTTCATAATGATTTCTTATTCTATATTTCATCGGAGTCTCGTAGCTGCGCTGCCCCTGAAGACGGCAGCGGCGAGACTTTATTACGTGTGTGTGTATACATATATATTTCTATGCTCGTATGTATGGCTGGTAGCAGCGCGAGCATAAGGGTGTAGCAGGCATGGCTCACTTGTATGTATTGTCAACTCGTGAGAATTTGATGAATTTGCTGACCAATGCACTTCCCATAAGTGGGACTTTTACATGTTTATTCACTGGCTTTTTGGCCGCGGCGTTATGATTATGTAACAAAACTGTAACGCAATATTGTATACATTGTATTGCTACAGTGTATGCCTGATATAACCCATGCGTACTACAAATAAGTAGGTAGAACTTGGCTCACCTGGGATAAAGCGCTTTCATATGTTGGTGGTGTCGTAACAAAACTCTGTGAACAAATGCAAGCCCAGAGCGACTTTCAATTACAACTTTATCAGCATATAAAACTGTACGCCTTCATCAGTTGAAATTTGGCAGTTCTTCCTATTCTGTGATCATCTTATTATTATTTTTATTTATACGATATTATTATTGAATTTTAAAAACATTTGTAATAGTAACTTGATGAACTTAACAACAGGATGTTTTAAGAGGGGATAAAGATTCTCGGGCGGGACGGCTGCTAGGCATTGCTTCGCCCGCCACAGTGCACAGTGCTCAGTGCTTCTGAGCCTCCTCATTATCACTGTCGCAAGGGATGATACGGCGTCCCACAGTTTCTGATTCTCCAGCATGATGTCGATGAGATTGTCCGAATGAACTAGGCGACCCGTCATCGTCTCCAGCTGCACCCGCTCACGTACAAACCGGCACTCGAAAACCACATGATGGAGCTCCCGCACTCCGCGGACCAGTGGACCATTTTCAAACTAAAGGCCGAAACGCTTTAGATATTGACGAAAGCTGCCGTACCCACTCAGGATTTGGGTCAGGTAGAAGTCAATCTGGCCGTGGCTTCGAAGGACCCACTTCTTAACGTTTGGGATGAAGGTGTGCGTCCAGCGTCCCTTCGTCACAATATCCCAGCTCGCGTGCCAAGCTGTAAGAGTCCTCTCCCTGGCCTCTTCCCTTGATCGTGCATTGAAGATACCAACCGCTTGTTCTTCGCTATTACCAACAACGATACGTCGTCTGTGAATCCGATGACGTTGCATCCTGCTTGTAACTCCAGCCTCAGTATGCCGTCGTTCCACAACAATGGTCCAAGAACTAATCTTTGGGGACCGCTCGCCGTGATATCGAGAGTCTCCGTGCCCAAGTCTTTGTCAACCAGTAGCACTCTGTAACTAAAGTAGCTCCGAACTACGTTCATGTGTGCTCTAGGCACATTAAACTACTTTAGGACTCCAGGGTCTTGTCCCAGTCCCCCGAGTTAAACGCATTTCGGATGTTTAGTGTAACGATTAGGCAGTACATTTTTCCGTCACCCTTCCACCTGGTTTCGGAAATGGCGTTCCTGGCCTCGTTGTCGACTGTAGCTATGGCATCCAGCGTTGACCTCCCCTTTCGAAAGCCGTATTGGCTGTTTGAGAGCCCTCCTGTATATTCCACGGCTGCTGAGAGCCTCGTTGCGATCAGTCTCTCGAAAACCTTGCCTACCGTGCCTGGCAGGCAGATTGGCCTGTAGTATGACACTTCTACTCTGGGTTTTCATGGCTTGAGCAGCAACATAAGCTTCTGCACCTTCCATCTGCTAGGGAACGTTACTTATTGGAGGCACTTGTTGTATAGGCTGGCATAGCTTATTGAGTGCAATAGCAGCGCTAGAGTTGGCGCCCGGTTAGGAACAGCATCAGAGCCCGGGGATCACCGACCTCTTGGTTGTCATCCGGGGGGCACTGGGTTGCTGGCTGGGAATACGCCACGATGGTCTAAGCACGTCCGGGTCTGTGGGAGCATGGCTTCCGGCGCACAATCTTTTGACCACAAGTCTGTAGGCGTTGCCCCATGGGTTATCCTCGGCCGAGTCGCACAGCTTCATGGAGCACTTCCGTTTCCTGTCCCGTATTGTCGACTTCAGGTCTCTTCGCCGATCTTTAAGGTTAGGCTCTGTTCGCAATGCAGCTTTTAAGCACCTGAGTTGAGTTGAGTTCTCCTTAGTCTTAGCCAGCTCCAGTAGTAGCCCGCTTTTGACTTCTGCCCTTATTTACGCTGGTAATAATGTTGTCCAGCTTCCCATCCTCCCTACGCGTGACTATGCCCATCTGGCTATAGGTTATGTCCTTAGCTTGGAATTCTATTGCGTTAGGCTAATCTCGCCTCGTCTTAAGGTTGCTGAACCTTCTTCATTCTTGCTGGCTTCTTTAATAACTATTTTTAGCTTTTGATTAAATCTTATTGATTTTTACTTTGTTTAACTAGCGTGGGTTTGTTAAGATGTTAAGATTTACTTTTGCTATATGTATAGATTTTTTCTGATTTTTATTAGACGATTTGGAGCTTATTTCCTTTCTTGAAACTAGTCTCTTTTTATTTTTTTGTGGGATTTACTATCAAATCAATTCTTTATTAATAATGTTCGAAACATTATTTAGATATGCCTCTAAATATAACTTCAACAATTTTCATAATTATACCCTTGCAGAGGGTATTATAATTTTGGTCAAAAGTGTGCAACGCAGTGAAGGAGACATCTCCGACCCTATAAAGTATATATATTCTTCAGTTTTAAAGCTATCGTCTTCAAACTTTGCACACACCCTTCCTTTGCAGGCAGTATATAAGTCAGAACGGCCGGGATCGGTCGACTTTATCCTATAACTGCCATATAACTGATTGATCGGGAATGCCATAACTTTGTTGTTTTTGAAGAGAGATGGACGGGACTTTCTACGGATTCCACTTTGGATAAATTAGGATCGGACGATCCTAATCCAATATATATTTAATAATGAAACTGCCACTTAACTGCAAGGGATATAAACTTCGGCTCCGCCCGTAGTTAGCTTTGTGTAATTTAAAAAGTTTTAGAACAGACGTTGTTCGTATTTTACTACCGAACATATTCCAATTTTTTCAAAATTTTAAAAAGAAAAAGTAAGACAAACGCGGACGTTAAATTTTTTTTCGGAGCAAAATTTGGAAAACATCTTTATTTGGGAAATTCTTTAAAAATTGTTTTTCCTGAATTACTTTTGAAAGAAATATCGGAGGATGGTTGAGGTCTGAAATCTGTGAATCTAAAAATATTTTGTCCGGTGACACCGATGTCCCCACAATGCCCAATATAGTGAATGAAAAGTGTTTTACGTTTACGCAAATTACTCCAAAGCCAAACTACTTTTGGATAATGTTTGTTAAAATCCCTTGTTTCTCGAAAATGGGCGTTCAATAGTGAAAACGAAGCGTGCAGATTCTCGACACTGAGCCAAATTTTTGGAATACAATTTTGATGACAGACGAAGCGCATTTCACTCTGTCTGGTGGCGTCAATAAACAAAAAAGTCATGGAAAATGCTCGCAAAGGACCCTTTTTGCCATCAAGAATAAAGGTAGTCACTTAGTTAAGAATGAATCTAATTAAACATAAAACATTTTCCATGAATTTTTGTTTTTTTTTTTAAGTTATTCCACATTTTCATACCGAAGCTTGAGATGGGGCACCCTGTATATCAAAAAAATAATGAAAATTCTTATACTAAGATAAGAACAGGGTATCTTTCAATCGGTTTCATGTAAAGCCCAAATTTCTGGTGCTTGCTTAAAAATCAGCTGTTGTTGTTTATGCTCACTCCCTTAAAAATCATCTATTGAAAAGCTATCCAAGCACCATCCGCTTGGAGAACAACAAACAACTTAAAAGAAATCGGGGTTTTAAGTAATACCGACTGAAATGTACCCTGTTTCTACCTACATATATAGGTTTTTAATTTGGTTTATCGTATTTCCAAACAAATATAACATGTATTCTGAAATATTAATAAATAAAATATATTACAAAAAGATACAAAAATGAAATAATAGTGAATATGCACGCATACATATAAAGATGAATTTAACCGCGGATCAACCAACTTTATGAAGCACCTCTCTGCGACTGAACAACCAAAAATGTTCAATGAGAATATGAGCGTAAGAATGAGAGTAGATGCTTTCTGGGGCCTGTCGTAAGAAATTGATGCGTCCATTTTCGTTGTATAAAATAGGTAGTCTATATGCTGTATGGTTAGTGGTTGCATCAACAATTTTTCTATTGCACTGGATCACAAAATATTGCATGTTGGAGTATCAATTGTGTTTAAATTAAGTGGCAACTTAATCGCAGAATGTGCAGTACGACCGCCATCTAGAAGAGTCGCCGCAATTTCAAATGATGCTAACGCATCGTACAATCGATGAGTCTCATTTACACGATGCATGAAATTTCTTCTTCGCTGAACAACAATGTCTCGCGATTTAGTTGAATTGCCAACAATAATTGCAGCAACATAATTAACCTGTTAGGGTACCGTCTTCTCCGGTCTTGGCTAACTGAGTCTCGCCCTTTCGCCGTGGCCGGCACCTAATACATGTTGGTCGCCAATAGGTACATCTTTTTGGGTACGCCTGGCAGCCGGATCAGCGCACGAAGGGCCTGTCTACCCCTCAGGACACACCCGCGGTTGCGTAGATTCCTGTTTGCATAGATTCTGCTGTCACTTCCAACTTCTCTAGAAGACTCGGTCCCGATTCCCTCCAGTGTCCATTCTTATATAATCCTTGGGATAATCCTTAATCTCGCCTTCTGCCGTTAATCCTTATTGCTTTTATGCCCCAAATCACGCCACGCTCCCGTTGGCTGGAATCAAGGACCACTTCCATCGAACAATGGTTTCAGTGGCTGTGTTGGTGTAAGTAATGGATCCAGTTTGACTTTTCCACTTGGGCAGCACTTGGCCGCGGCCGATTTTCGCTTGTCCTCCTTTAGGCATTTTCGACTATGGACACAGAGTTAGATTTAATCTCAAATGAACAATCCACATAATTCGCTCAGTTCAACTTACCACCTTAAAGTCAAATGCCTGCTGTTGAAATACAAATTTGGATTGACCAGTTTGTCATATGAAATTAACTGAGATGAGAACAATGAGTAACTGTCAAACAGAGTATAACTCAATCGCGCCTACTAGTTCGAATTGGTTCGTAGTACAGGGATGTACTATGTATCAGAGATATGTAAAAACAAGAAAGGAAAGCTAACTTCGGGCGGAGCCGATGTTGATATACCCTTGCAGTTGAGTGGCAGTCCGTTAAGTGGCGACATGCATCTTATATTATTATATATATATTGGATCGTATATAGTCGGCATAGTATATAGTATATATAGTAGAATCCATAGAAAATCCCATTCTTCTAACTAAAAAACATCGAAGTTATGGCATTCCCGATCAATCTGTTATATGGCAGCTATAGGATATAGTAGGCCGATCCGCTCGAAATTTGACATATCGAATAATTTTACTCAAAGTGGAATCCATACAAAGTCCCATCCTTCTAACATAAAAAAACAACGAAGTTATGCCATTTCCGATCAATCAGTTATATAGCAGCTTTAGGATATAGTCGACCTCTGCAAGGGTATAAAGTCAAATATCAAAGAAAATTTTTGAATCAAGAATATAAGTATGACTAAATAAGTTTCAGATTCATCTTCAGAAAACCAATGCGAATTTCAAGGAAATGTCAAAAAAGAAATCATCTAATACGTATTAAAGTCTTACATCTAAAAGTATTATCTTATACTATAAGCTGTGCTTTATTGTTTTCTGGTGCCGTTTAATTGATGCTCTTGAGTCGATGCGAGCTTTAACATAAATTGTATATGGCATAAGACACTTTTTGGGTTGAATTAAATTATTAAAATATATTTATAAAATACTTTTTTTAGATATTGTCTGTATTATTAACATTTAGTTTTCATTCAAAATTGTTTTGTCCTTTTTCAAGGCTATGCGAAGACTTGGAACAATTGTCTGTCGTTTCTTCTTCTTGGATGCAAGAACAAAAGCAATTGACGTTCACCCTACTGACACCGCTGGTGATGCTGTACAGAAGTTAGCTGCAAAACTGAATCTAATAGCAACGGATGGATGGGCAATTTATCAATCGCGGCCAGACGGCGAGGAATATATAAAAAGTTTCGATTACTTATATGACATTATTTCTGCATGGGAACTCAAACAAACTTCTGTCGCATCATTTAAAAGAATTTCAAATGCGCCAGCACCTGGAGAAAATCGTTTTGTTTTCAAAAAAAGATTATTTAAGCTAACACGTGAACTATCCCAAGATCCAGTTGAAGTCAGCATGCTATATTCACAAGCCGTTTACAGCGTTGTTAAGGTAAGGATTAAAAGCCGAAAAAAAGCTTTCAAATATTTCACAATCTTTTCGATAACTGCTGCCAAACAAAATTGGGAAATGTTTTTCAAATAAAGCAATTAAACAGTGCTACAAAAAAAAACTAAAGTAGAAGAACTTTTAAAGTGACTTAAAAGGAATTGTTAAGCTGGACGGAAATAACAGAAAACCGAGTTTGAAACTTTACTGACACTCCCAAAATCTGAAGTTATTGTTAAAAATCCATTTTTTGGTTCTTGTTTGCGCTTAAAAATTCCTGCACGCGTTTTAATGAACTGATTTTGAAATTTCCAATAGTTAAGGAATGTAACATTGGAAAAAAAATAGATCTTCAATTTTTATACCCTTTCAGAGGGTATTAAAGTTTTGATCAAAAAGGTGCAACGCAGTGAAGGAAACATCTCCGACCCTATATATATTCTTGATTAGGATCACCTCCTGAGTTGATATAAGCATGTCCGTCTGTCCGTCTGTCTGTTTCTACGCAAACTAGTCTCTCAGTTTTAAAGCTATCAAACTTTGCACACACCCCTCTTTCTTTTGCAGGCGTCTTCAAACTTTGCACACACCCTTAGTTCTTTTGCAGGCAGTATAGAAGTCAGAACGGCCGGGATCGGTCGACTATATCCTATTGCTGCAATATAACTTATTGATCGGAAATGGCATAACTTCGTTGCTTTTAAGTTAGAATCTAGGGATTCTACTTTGGGCAACGTTATCCGATTTGCCAAATTTCATAAGGATCGGCTGACTATATACGATCCGATATATATCTATCTATATAATATGCATTTCGCCACCTAGCGGATTTCTACTCAACTGCAGGGGTATATCAACCTCGGCTCCGCCCAAAGCTAGCTTTCCTTTCTTGTTTTAATTCAAAATAACGAAATTTTTATAAAAGAAGGTACAATTTTTGATATATTTTATATTTTTCGGATTTTGACGCCATTTTTTCGGTACAACTTACAAGAATGTCTGTCATTCAGATAAAAATATTGTCTTATTAATACCACTAACCATACAGCATATAGACTACTCATTTCATACAACGAAAATGGATGCAAAAATTTCTTGCGACATATAGGTGGAACAAGTACTCAAATGTTCCCGCTATATTATCTCTGTCGCTGATACGAATGCTCATTATTAGGGAGAAAGATTTAATTCTTCTCTGTCAAGAATGTAGGTCCTAGAGAATGTAGGCCCCGGATCGATCGAGAGATCCCGCGAGAGTGAGACAAACGCTAGCACATGACGACAAATGCAGGTGGCCGATCGAATGCACGAGAGTGGGCGACAAGAATAGAGCGAGAGACGCGAACATATATATATAAAAGAAATGACGTCACGAATTGAATAAATTATTGCCGGCCAAACTTCTTTCCGGTGGCTGCTTGACCCGACATACTCCCCCCGTTGGAAGATGGGCTTTCAACAGCATCATGAAGGGGCAGCAGGCACAATTTATTGACTGCCCGCCTTGTAGCTCCGGTCGCAGTCCTCAGCAGCTCCATCATCACGCTAGGGATACTGGAGCACCATTTCCGCAGCTGAAATACGCCCTTGGACAAAAGCGCTGAAATCTGCCCTAAAATGCCAACAACTTCCTCCTTGGAGCTGCCACTGGATCCCACTGGAAAGTTTTCCACCTCGTCCTTCTTTAGCACGCAGTGATGTGGCAGAAAATATTTGCAATCTCGATACAACTCCGGCGGAACCAGGGACATATTACCTAGGGTAAGATTCTACTTTACAAACGCCATATACTGAGCGCGCAGTTCGGGCTGATGAGACAGTTTCTTCAGTTCTTCCTTTGACGCCTTCACAGTCGGATTGGTGCAGGTTTCCACTTCCCAGAACTGTCGAAGAAGTTGATTGAGCCGCTCATCTAAAGGCCCCTTTGGGCAGATCAGTCCCGACGCTAAGCAGCCATGAGAACATTGCCATTGTTAGGACCTCCGCCTCCAGAAACAACCCAACCGAGCCGAGTTTTTTGGATTGAGGGCAAACCAGGAGACAAATGAATTTTCCCGACACAAAGCAGCTCGTAAAATAATCCAGCTCCAATTAGCAAATCAACTCGCTGCGGCTGGTGAAAATAAGGATCTGCTAGCTTTACATTGGCGGGAATTTTCCATGAGCTAACGTCCAATGCAAAATTGGGCTGATGGTCAGTGATGTTGGAGGCTACGATCGCAGTTACTTGCGCCGAGTAGTCAGAGCATTGGGATTGCAAGCTGACTTGCACTGAAAACCCATCAGTACAAAACCCGGCGTCACCTATACCAGACACAGAAACCGGAGACCTTATCTTCCGCAGCTGCAGTTGGTTTGCCAGCCTCGAGGTGACCAGATGCACCTGCGAACCAGAATCGAGCAGCGCTCGGCAGGGCAGTAGAACTCCGGAGCGGTTCCTGACCAAAATATTGGCAGTGGCTAGCAGCACTACATCCCCAAAACGATCCTTGGCGACAAGAGAATTGACGGGAGCGGACGCTGACCGAGGCCTTGAGCTGGCGAATTTCCACCAAAATGCAGCAAACTATGCTAATGATGCCTGCGTCCACAAGCACGGCAGCTTGACGAATGGCAATGCCGAGATAGGTGCCTAGATCCAAGGCACTTACGACATAAGTCCAATCGCCTAACTTCGCCTAAGCGATCCTCTGGCGACAAGCTTAAAAACCTTGGGCAGGAGTTTATTATGTGAGAATGGCCATCACAAATAATGCATGCGGAAGAGTTGGTAATCACAAATGCAGAGTTACCTGTATGAAAGGGTCTACGCCGTCCTACCGCAAGGTTTGGTGCATATGATGTCGTCGGCAAATCCATGCTCTCCAAAGTGCAGCATCTCTGCTCAAGAAAATTGGCGATGGACTCCCAAGTATGAGTGGAATCCGAGTCAGCTTGCATTTCCTTCCACTTGGACTGCGTGGCATCATCAACCTTCTGCAACAGCACTTGGATTATGATGCAGCTAGCAATCTGCTTCGTTGTGCCCCATGCTTGCCCGGGCTCGCATATGCGAATTGAATTTGACCGAAAGCTCGCGAAGCCTCGTCGCCGATGAGGATTCTACGGCCCTCAGATTCATTATCTCATTAACATGAGCTTGAAAAATGAGCCTGTGATTACTAAACCTTTTGTTTAGCAGCTCCAATACCAAGTCATAATTTTTGTCCGTGAGCTCCAACGATCGAACAGTCTCCAAAGCAGATTCACAAAGGCAGGACCGCAACCGTTGAAGCTTCTCGACCCGACTGATGAATGGGTTTGTGTCAATCATGGTCGAGAACAGTGAGCGAAACTCAAGCCACTTCGCATAACCTCCACTAAAAGTGGGAAGTGGCAGTGGCAGCAACGCCTGAAAAGTTCTGCCAAACGACGGATCGCAATTGGTGGCAGAAGCTGCGTTGATCAGCGTCGAACTTGCCGGCAACAAACTGGAGCGCCGCATGATCTCCTGATCCAGGATGAATCGTTCCATTTTCTCGACAACTCCCTTGTTGACCACAGGCGTCAGCGTCGCCAGGGACTCCATTATGGCGATGCGTATCTCTTTAGCCTCTTGTCCAAGTTTCTCAACCGGAAAGCTTCTCGCTTGGGCTGACTTGTTTGATATGTCACGGAAGCCAGAGAAAATTATAATCGCAATTACGTAGAGAGCTGTAGATCCCTCTCCTGTGTGCCTATTTTAGTACAGAATTTTAAATCTGAGTACTGATTGGAGCAGTAGCCTGTGGCCCTGTATGGGGCCTCTCGTGTTGAGCATGATTCTTGTCGTTTTGACGTTTGCCGCCTTTTTGCTCGTATCCTCCAGGTGCTTTAAGAATCTCTCGGCCAGCATGACACATACGTATCTTATTTTTTTTGGCGCGCCTTCCGCTGCATACGTACAGCTCACCTTTTACTCAACCGACCGTGGCTTCAATCGAGGGGATAGATCCGAGTTAATAAATGGATAGAATGGTTAATGCCCAAGAACATCCTTGGGTTTTTTATTTTTCAAAATTACACTGAGCCACTGGCAGGACTTACACTGTATTGAAAGTTGAACATCGTCTGCGTACATAAGTACAAGCGAGTTGGTTGAAGCTGTTCATTAATGAGAAGTTATGCTTTTCGAATAACTTCGAACTTCTGACAATTTAGAGAAACTTCTATAGTTGGCAACATCAAATTTTTCCATTTTTCATACAATTAACAAGTTTTTTTTAAGTTTTATACATTATTTATTATGTATTATTTTATACAAGAATTATAAAAAATTCCTTCCTCGTAAGGCAAAAGCAAAGTTCCGGAGTTATTTAAAGGGTTAATGTAATATTTGCCGCGGCAGTTCTTTGGCACACAGCTTAGTACTCCACCGGGGATAAAATGGGCTTATTCCCTTGAAGATCCGATAAACAAACTAAGTCCAAAAAATGATAGTCCAAAATTACGATTGGCTATTGAATACTATATGAATACGGTTAATCTGACATTGTTTTTAGGTGAATAAGTTGTATTGAAAATTTTGCAGATCGGCAATAGCCAGATGGCAGATGAGTTTTCAAACGTACCCAACGAGGAAAAGAAACATATTGATGCTTAGTGTTCACAAAGTTATAAGACTGCTTCGAGTCCTGAGTAAAATTAGTTTGGCTGCGACGAATATAACCCTTGCTGAAAATATTATAATTTTGGTCAAAAGTATGCAACGCAGTGAAGGAGACATCTCCCACACTATAAAGTATATATATACTTAATCAGTATCACCAGAACAAACGTTGTTGGAATTTTAATAACAAACATTCTCAAATTTTTCCAAAATTTAAAAAAAAAAATAAGGCAGATAAGGCGGGGATTTTCTTTGAGAAAAATTTGACAAACTTCTTCATTTGGAAATTTGGAAATCGTTTTTCTTGAATAACTTTGAAAGAAATGTTGGTTGAGGTACCATTCGACGCGTATTTTGGAGCAGAATCTGCGTACATACAATATATATAAAAATATATATAAAATTTTGTGAATCAAAAGTTTTTAACTAGCCGCGAACGCACGCCGAAAAATTTACTCCCAAACAATTTACTAACAGTTGATGTCGTATTGCCTGGCGGCGACCGGATACCGAACAAAAATATCCCAAACAATTTTCAGATTTTTGTCTTATTCGCTAAAAGCGTTTTTCAATCGACACGAGCGTCCAAAGATAGCGTGGAACTTTTCAGGGATAGCCCAACGTTAGAGTTCTCGGCCGGCATCGTCGACTATATCCTATAGCTGCCATATAACTGATTGATCGGAAATGGCATAACATCGTTGTTTTTTAAGTTACATGGATGGGATTTTCTATGGATTCTCCTTTGGGCAAACTCCGATCTGCAAAACATAAGGATCGGCCGACTTTATACGATCCGATATATATCTAATAATATATGATGCGCCTCGCCACCTAGCGGACTGCCACTCAACTGCAGGGGTATATCAACTTCGGCTCCGCCCGAAGTTAGCTTTCCTTTCTTGTTTTTTTTTTATCATTAATTTTTGTTTTTATTGTTTTTTATAGAAACACCTGATGTTTTTGAAACACCAAGGGTAATTAGTACATTGGTATGACAGTTTCGACAACAGCTGTATCAGGTCATGCAGCAGTCAAAGCATAGATTTATCACTAAAATATAATAAGTATAGTTTGTCTTATCTTTATTTATTTTATCGCTGGTCGCAAGCCAACTCTTCACGGCCGCTCGGCTTCAACGGGTTTTATCTTTAAGATTAAGCCAATGGTTTAAGGTGGGCTCAGTCTCGCCTCTTATCTCATTGCATACGCATCATAAATCGGATCATTTTGTTTCGCTCCATTTCATATGCACGCAAAATAAAAAATATTATTACGTTTTCAAGATACATATTTTCGTGAAATTATTTCGAATGTCATTGAAAAATTTCAATGATAAAAAATTGGCGACCCTGACGTCATATAATTAATAAAATTAATAATTTCACGAACATAAAATAGAAACAGTGCGAATATATGTGGTTCAGTTTTTCGCATTGTGTGTTTAAACATACATATGTATGTATGAACATTTAAGTAAAGTGCATACTGTGCATCAGTGTCTAAATAACAATAATTTTTGGATTTATAATTTGACTTCTTTATTATTATAAATAAATACATATCCAATATTTAATTATATCCAATTTAAATATCCAATACGACCTTCAATTGTTATCCGGTCCGCTACTTATAGCATACATACATTCGTTCCACTTATATGTATGTATCGTTTCTTTCCTACTTTTTCCAGAACTTTGCCCCTTTCTCACCCTGAGGATCTTCATCATTCCACTCATGAGGTTTTAATCGAAAACAATAGCTTACTTGATCTTAAGTCTACACTAAAATCTCATAAAGTTCGTTTCTTTCGTAAGGCTGACTTTATGAAATTAAATAAGTTAATTTTGGAATTTGATTGGTCCGATCTACTGGCATGTGAAGATATAAACATTGCCTTACATAAACTGTATTACCTTTTTTAAATTCGCCGCTGCGGGATTCAGTTTACTCAAGATCCGAAGGAGCTTTTTTAACTTTGTAAACACTAAGTGCAAACATGTATCTTTTCCTCCTCTGCTTCCTTTTGAGAACTCTTGTGCGAACACTGATCAGGCAATGGACAATCTCTTTTCGCTGTTTTTTCAAACAATGTATTCACCTAGCACCATTCCAACTCAGCCTTACACTTATAATATTCTATCAGCCATCCTTATAGTTTGCGCTTCTTTTGTTCAAAGTGGTGTTGTCGAATCTTCTTAAGGTCAAGCCCGTGTATTCGCAAGACCCAGAAGGACTACCAGGGTGTTTGACTCTGTTAAGCATTTGACTCTGTTAACCATTCGCTTCTTATAAGTAAACTCAGTCTTTTGGGATTCCTCACTGTTCTCCTTATCTGGATTTCGAGTTACTTATCTGGAAGAACCCTACGCGTCTCTTACTTTCTTTAAAGATGTTACCTCGCGTTTAGCCCGCGTCACATCTGGGGTGCCCTAAGGAACCCACTGGGACCTTTACTTTTTACACTGTTTATTAACGACTTGCCCCTTGCCTTAACTTATTTACTTGTACTTTTATACGCTGATGTCGTAAAGCTTTGTCTTCAGTATAGATACACTAGCGCCTAATCTAGACTTCAATCCGGTTTGGATAAATTTCAAAATTGGTGTTTAGCAAATAACCTAAAGCTTAATGGATCGAAATGTAAACTCATGTCATTTTATCGATTTAGTCCTCACCAGGCTATGTACTTTCTCTATGGGAACGCCTTAGAAGATTAATTCAGGTTAATGATCTGGGTGTCCTATTAGATATGAAACTTAAATTTACCGACCATATATCCACTATGGTTACTAATGCTATGGGTGTACTTCGTTTTATTAAAAGATGGTCAAAATAATTTTATGACCCGTACATAACAAAAACGTTATATGCATCATTGGTCCGCACGATTTTTTAGTATGGATCGTGTGTCTGGAGTCCTCAATACGGAGTACACCGATATCGCATAGAATCTGTATAAAAAAACTTTCTGACTTTCGCTCTTAGGGGACTAAATTGAATGGAAATCTTCACTCCCCGTCTAATCACAGTAGACTGTTATTAATCAACTTACCATCATTAACAAACCGTAGAAGGATGCTGGATGTCATGATTCTGTATAATATTATTTATGGTAATATAGACAGCCAGCATTTACTAACATGCTTATATTTTTTGACGTTCCTAGTAGAAGGACTAGAAACTTTCGTCCTCTACTCCTTAGCCATTGTAGTTCGACATATGCCTTACAGGATTCGTTCAGGGCTCTCCGGGGGCTATGGATGTGGCAATGGCCGCCTACGCACTGGCATCCAAGTGGGAAGATGTAGAGTTGCAAATAACAGCATATCGTTTTTTATCAACACTAAATACCCTTCCCCTGCTTGTAGATTATGCGGTGGATGCTCCCACGTAGTATCTGCATGCCCCGACTGTTCTGTATCTGTTATTGCCCCCAGAGAGCTGCCTTGGCGAGGCTAGGCGATTCGGTTTATGTCGGAAATGTCTCCAAACTGGCAATCCCTTGCGTGAATGCCTCGCTGCTTATTTCTGCAGTTGTGGGAAGAGGTATCACAGCCTGCTTAATTTTTTTTAAAGTCGCAGACTTTCAGCAGCCGGCCTTCGGATGTGCAGCCCACGTCAGCCATAGCCATGTGCGCCGAGCCAAACGGCGATAAGGTTGCCCAAGGTCGCAGCGGTGAGATTGCCTTACAGGCTGCAGCGAAAATTCTTGTTACGAAACGCGCTGGGATTTTTGTTCCTTGCCCAGCTCTATTGTATTCAAGAACGCAGGTGCACGTGAGGTGCACGCAGGTAACGTGACGTGAAAACCAAACCGCTTAATATAATAATAAAAGATAATAAATATTAGTACTGGCTATCAGCTGGTATTCTTGTGTTTTTATATTGTTGCTGAAGCGCGGCTGTTTTCGGGTTAAATTGAACCCATAAATATATGTTTAAATATATCTTTATCTTTCTTTTAGTAATGTAAGTTTTAACTTTCTTTATTTTTTTAATTTGGATGTATCGAAAACATTCAAAAGCTTGAGTATAACTCAAAGATCCCCACAAAATTATTACATTGCATGAACTCTGTCTCCATCGCTGCTTAAATGGGAGTGCTTAAATGTAGGAGAGCCTGGTCGAGTGGTCGTCCTTAAGGCGTTGCTTTGCAGATGGCGATCTGCTGTTCTACCAATCGACACAAGCTTTTTGGCTTAGTGATTTGATTTATATTGTTTGTTTACTTATACTTCCTTCCCTTGCGCTGGCTACCAAACGACTACGTCTTCAAGGGAGTCAGTAGAGCGGTAGATGTCCGGTTCCATATTAATATCCGGGGCAAGATCTATGTGGAACCTCACATACTTTTTGTAATTAAGACAATTTCTGGGCTTTGAAGAAGCATTAATTGCTATAGCGAGTGGACTAAAGATAAGACCAAAAGCACTTAACTGTATTGCCACTTATTAGATACGTTTTTATCACCGAAAAATCAATAAGGCCAAGGCGTGATCCACAGTGCATAGATTTAGTATTTTAGTCTCCTGGGGCTATAAAACGATCCCCCAAAGGGACTAGAAGTCCATGAATTGTCCTTTTGAGATTGTAAAACGGGGCATTATAAATGTACTGGAATTATAAATGTAGCCTGCAAGTCGTTTGTTGCAAACCTTTGGTAAAAGTGGAGTTTAATGCGTTCTCTAATTAAGATTCCTGTTCCACAATGCCTTCAAGATGATCGATACGGTAGAATTTATAACCTCATATCTTAAAGTATTACTTTCTTATGAGAATCGTTTTCCTCAGTAGCATAATGATTCTATTATTTTCATGGATAAATTTTCTCAATTAAAATTCTATTACCATTCCACATTGATATTCGTAGAATCTATAGACTGCCGTTCTATAAGCAACTCTACAAAAAATAAGCAATGCTACATCGTTCATTCTTTTGTTCGACGGTTATTTGAGCTATTTTAGAGAGAATGGAGAAGCATGCCTTCGCTATAACAGGATTGTCGTATAATTTATCCGGGCGATTGAAGAATTGATGATGAGCCCAGTGGTCTTTGAGAGAACCTGAAGCCATTCAAACGAAAATAGAATACGATCAGTCGCAGGATCTTAAGCAAGGCCCAGATTCTTTGTAAAATTGCTGCTATCATTAAACCTTAAGTAAGACTTAAGTCTCAGCCAGTCAGTATCTCACTTTCACGAAAAAAAATCAACACGTCTTTTAGTGAATATCCAGAGGTGGTGGTAGCAGATCCATAAAAAAAATCTTCACGCAATCAAAGCAGGGAGTCAGACACGGTACTTCGTGGTACTGTTTTTTACCTTTTTTCTTCCTTTTCCCATAGCAATGAATCTTAAACAAAAGCAGGCAAGCCATGGGCCAAAACACCACACAGGGCGCATGAATCAGTATGAGTATTAAGAAACATGCATGAAGATCCGATGTTATATTATCTAAATCGGCCCACGTGGAAACTTTGCTACAAGAATCGAGCCATAAGCTCTCACAATGGAATGTCGTCCATTGCTAAAACGATTACACAACAGATCATAGATAATTATCGTCAGTAATCAGCGCTTTAACGGTCTCAAAGCCCAAAAAGTTATATATTTCAGTAGGTAATAGCTCATATATTATATGAGTATAAAATGTGTCACTCATAACGTGTGGAGAATGTGCGAAAACAATTTTTTTATATTTATTTTATTTTATTTTTAGAAAATTTTATATGATGTACAATATTGATTCTCACGGGTTTATATATGGCAAAGATAGGAATCTTTGACCAAGACCTTTGAATCTGAATCGAACTATGGGTTATATGTTAAATGCTATGTTGATTGATTTTACAAATTCACAGATGTTTTTATTATTTTCTAATATGGGATACAAATCGCTTGGATGGGCGTTGTTGTGTTACATTTTTGGGCTCTAATGCTATCAAACTCTGCTAGTCGGTGATTATATGAGCGTCAGAAAAAATGCATCCAAGAAGCATGATAGCGACTACTTTCCTCAATAAATGTTCATGAGTAAAATAGCTGTGTCCTATTCGTAGGCGGATGAAAGTCAACCAACGGTTGAAATATAACTATATTTCTGCCTTTTCTTGTTTTTAATGGTTGCCTATTTTACATTTTAAATTGGAAAAGTGTATAATTACGATACGAGTCAAAAAGACATACTGAGTCGCGGCATCGGGATTTTCGTTCTCTTCTTTACCCTTGGGTTGAATTTCTTGGTAACCCGCGACTACTGAAAATAATGTGGTTTTTTGAGTACAGATTTGGAATTGCAGCAATTTCTGACAGACTGTTTGCTGTTTTTCTGTGACGTTCTGCTCTTTTAAACGCATTTAGAATACCATACGTGATACGTGAGGATACCATAAAATTCTATAATGCTGAGTAAACTACTATAAAAGCAACTGGGCTGATATGTGGTTTCCAGTAGACAGAAAGAGGCGAGTCCTGCTAGGATATATTTGAATGGTGAAATTGGAAATGCGTTAAAGCATCAACAAACAGCTATGATATGTTGCTTGAAGTACCTTTGAATTTTCATACCCAAGCTCACATAGACAAGCTAAGTATTGCGATACTGACCGATCCTTTCAAATAATAATACCGTGATTTCAGATATTTTCGTATTTATTTTGTATCTTATAAAATAATGACCGACAGTTTAGTATGTGGTATAACCAGTTTTATATTGTGCCCTCATAAAGAGATTGGGCAGACTAGGAAGATTAATATTTCGGGAGTGTGGGAGGTTACTTCTTTTTAACTTTGTTTTTCCCACTAGCATTAAATATACGTTTTATTTTACACTGGTGACTTGTGTATTGAAGGCGAGTACACCGTATCGCGTCCCGTATGTTGTAGGAGGTTTTTATTCTCTGTCAGAAAATTGGAGTTATTGCGCGACTTGCGCTTATGGCTTTGACATTTGGCGACCATCAGTTCGAGATTTTCCGGAACACTCTTGAGCCTGGAATACCGATAACAGTGGAATAGTAATAGTGGAGTGATAGTGGAATCGCAGTCAGGTGACTGGCGATATTTGAGACTGGTGTTAATGGCACTTGGTGGCCACTTGTAGAAGCATAGCAGAAACACGCCTTGGGCAGGATAGTATAGGTAGTATCGCTGAAGCGGCTCTATGTAATCTCTGGACGGACTGAAACTGCACCCTGGTGAGACGGTCGATTTAGCGCATAAAGTGCAAAGTGCCTAATCGAGATGATACAGCATTCGCCTAGAAGGAGTCGACGTCTGAACGATAGGTAGGATATAGGTACGCAGTAACTGGATGGAAGTGCATTGGTCCCGCAACCGACTGCCGCAAGATGGCGGCCGAAGCAGTGAAGCCCAGGCGTCATTTGCCTAGCCGGCAGGTTCTGGAGCCACCAAGAAATCTAATGAGCCCGACCTCTTGGAGAGATTCGTCGAGCTGGAGAAGGATTTGAGGCGCGCAGCATTAATATGAAGCGTACTCATCCCGTTACGTTGAGTGAGGTTGGGGAAGCTCAGCCTCAATTTGCAATAGTCCTGACCGTACCTAACCAAACAAGTGTTTGTCATGCGGCGTCAGGGAGACCGCCATGTTGGTGCGGATTCCAATCGGTACCGTGCATAGATTCGCAGAGCTGAACCATGAGGAATAGTCACCTTTCTGCGCTACCGGAACTACGGTTCCAGCACGTGGTTTCGGACTACATAATGAAGTGGCCGGCGGAATTTGGGTATGAGCGCCTTCTCTTGGAGACTGTGCGTGGGCAACGCCCATTTGAGAAACTGTAAGCTAGGTCCCACGAAAGCTTCCCGAGCTGGCTTCAATCGGAGGGAATCTTCTTTTGCGCGATTACGGAAACGTCGTAAATGTATGGTTGTGCGGACTTGGAAAAAAAACAGAGGTTACTGATGGCGTTAAAAGATGACACATATAAAACGATGAAGTCGTTGTTGATTCACCCCAGCAATGTGAATACAGGGATGGAGCAGCTGCGTTTCAGATATGGCCGACCGGAACAATTTATACGCAGCCAGCTCAACAGCATCCGAAAAGTGCCTGCAATTCCTCTATTTATCTTAAACCGAACAGACGTGTTTTTTTCTGCCAGGTTCACGGCCTCAGTTTCGAACGCTATTTGACGTAGGGCTGTTCTCCATTTTTGCTTTAACGGCTATCGTGCTATTCAGGACGAAATGAGGACGTTCATGAGATAGACTAAAAGTGGATTTAAAGAGTTAATCAGCGGTTTTCGTTCTTATGATGTGCTTGTGGCAAATAATCTTCAGTCTGCTCAGCCGACAATTATGCAGCCACTCATATCTCTGGCCACTCCAAGGGCTGTCCGGACCCCGGTCCGGAAGCTCCGAAGTTTTCCAAGTAAGTACACCACTTTTAGACCGGATAGGACAATGCGAAGGGGAGTGCTAATTTCTGTAGACTCCAATTTCGCTTCTGAAGAAGTAAAATCGTACGAGTTTGGTAACATAGAATTTCTATGTATTATAATCTTCTTGACCGGTCAATCTTCATATGTTACCTGTTCTTACATACCACCTTATTCCGAACACCACACTGGCAACATTTGTCCTCTATTCGGTTCGTTTCGGTTCGTCTTTCTGATGGTGACCATAGGTAGCTCTGTGTGACTTCAATATCTCAGAACTCATGTGGTCATACATTAATTCACCGTGTTTATTGCTTAACACGCCCCATTAATTCCCAGCGGGCATGTTCGTCATCTTAATCGGGCAAATTAACCATGTTAGAAATTCTTTAGGTCTTTTCCTCCTCTGCTTACGTTTGAGAACTCATATGCGATCACTGATCAGGCAATGATCTCTTTGCACAGTTTTTTCAAACAACGTATTCACCTAGAAACTTTTGTCCTCTACTCCTTAGCCATTGCAGTTCCACATATGCCCAACATATCCCCAGCGACTGAAGAAATAAATCTTCAATGAGAATATGAACGTAAGAATAAGAGTAAAAATCTCTCTGGGGCCTGTCGCAAGAAATTTTTGCGTCAATTTTCGTTGTATGAAATGAGTAGTCTATATGTTGTATGGTTAGTGGTATAATTTAAAAAAAAAGCAATGTGATTACCTTCAACTTTTATATTCATTTTATATTTGTCACTTTTTTAAACTTTTATATTTGTTTTCGTGTTAATACTGAACGCCTTAAATTTGTTAACGCTATTTTTTCTCGAATGTGAAAAGTAAAATAAACAAATAATCGATATTAAGACGTAATTTTATTGACAACTAAATGCGGGTCGCTTGAACTCAAAATTCAAACATTGTATACTTTATTTACGGCCTAGGTGACCGTCCACTATGACCGACGGCTCAGCAAATCTCGGAGGATGCTACGCTGCGAGCTGGCCGTCTATACCAGACGGCATTATTCTGGAAGAAGGATAAAATTGTGCTGCCACGTAGCTATGACATGGCGTACAATCGATTGATCAATATCGTTGAATATCGTATCGATCGGATGAGTGGAGAAGTTACGAGTGCGTAATGAAGTTTGAAGATGCAAGCTCAACGAGTGCGGCGCATCATGTGTAGACTGTGAATGCCAAGCAATTCCTGGGTTCGTATCCCCGAGCAATCAATACCACTAACACCACTATATATGAATACCACCACGCCGGTGACTATGTAGCAAAAGAGAGCAAAAGATTTTGGTAATGCGATGGCAGCCAACCACGGACGACTACAGGTTTCGAGTGAAGTATCATAAAGTTGCCCCCATCGTGTGAGATGGGAAGATATTTGCTACGATAAGAGAATTCTTGAGTATGTTTATTTCGACGATTGATTCCTTGGGACCCCTAAGTTGGCCGATGATAACTGCGAAGTTATTGTTCCGAATGGTCTGAAGAATAAATATCCCATGAATAGATTGGTGTAAGAAAATGGACAAAGTGGAACAGTTTCGGAGACCACATAACTATTTTGCATCTGGGCTGATGAAAAGTATCGATGCACGTGTTTGTAGATGCGAGTCAGTCGGCTGTTGCGCAAAGCAAAAAGTGCACTGATTTGAATGATGACGATTTCACTGTTGGAGCTGGAGGCGGCAGTTCTAGGAACGACATTGATGGACACCGTCAGGCAGGATTACGGTGTGCTCATTGCAGAGATTGTGCTATAAACAGAATCAAACACAGTGCTGCGTAGGGTTGTCAGCACGCATAAGTGCTACAAGCAGTTCGTAGGAAAAAAAGTAGCCGATATTCTGAAATCAACAAAGGAAGCGGGCAACTGGCCAGTAATTGCACCTACCGGTCAAGTGGATGCAAAAGATGAAGAAGAGATGTCGAGTGAGTTTGTGCTTGAGGCAGCTGACAATTTGTTGGTCCCCAGAGCGCAATGTTAGGCGCTCCCTGCTGAGATGCAGGCCGTAGAGAATGGCCTCGAAGTTGCTGAAGGAAGTAAAATATGTGGAATGACGCCATACTTAGATGACAATGGACTCCTACGAGTGTACGGTAGGATTAATGTGGCGCTGTGTATACCGTATAACCTTAAGAGGCCAGTGATCCTTTCACACTGGCACAATCTCACGGAGATGATAGTGTACGATGCCCATGTAAAGTGAAGCATCAGAACGTAAAACATAGAATAAGCGATTTGCGGAGGTCTTTGAACCCGAGAGGATCAAGAAGAAGCTGTCAAGTAAGGGCTTTGAATGGATCTTTGATTGCCCAGCGAACCCGTCAGGGAGCGGAGTCTGGGAGCAGTGCGTGAAGAGGGTGCTGCGTCATACAGTGAAGGAAGTAGCGCCAATCGACCACGTCTTGGAGGGTATCCTGATAGAGGCACAGAATATTGTTAATTCTCATCCCCTTACCAATTTGGCAGTGAGTGTGGACCAGGAAGCCCCTCTTCGTTGGATACCCCCGGCATGGATGGAGATCTTGTAAAGGAAGGAGTTATGCCGAAGCAGTGGCGCATAGTAAGGATGTTGAGGTACCGTTTCTAGAAAAGGTGGGTCTTTGAGTACCTGCCCTGCGGATGTAGACAACTCCCATCCGAGCACCGACAAAGAGAATTAATCAACACCACAAGAGATTAGTCACGAAGACCAAAACTGAAAAAAGAAAATGTGCCATCGAGAGAGAAAAAGACGGAAAATACAGGTGGCCGATCGAGTAAAAGGGCGAAGAATAGAGTTACAGCGCGGGTCGAAAGTGAATTAAATCAATGTGACGTCATGAATGATTCTTCGTTAAAGTTTGCCAAGCTGGGTTTAAAATTTCCGAATCCCAAAATTTTTCCATCGCTGAACAGCTCATAAAATAGCTAGCGCCGATTAACAGAATGACCCTTAAAGGTACATAGATTTGACCACTCTCAGCCTGAGTGGTTTCCGGTTATTTCTGGGCGATTATTTCTTTGGCGAGTGAATTTAAGATAAGTCTACAAGCACTTTGGCACTTATTAGATACGGTATATAATTTGTCAGCATAAAAAACAATAAACGTTCGTGGGTCTGCTGGCCAGTAGTGAAGCCTTCAGGAGAAAAATTGTCCAATTTTTTTCTCGCATTAATAATTTCATTGTACAATTCTACCTTTGGATGTCACAGGACATGGTCCTCAGTGTATATGCTTTGGCATACGGCAGCGATTAAGAGGTTTCCGTTACTGGATTACAAATGTATAGATATGGCCTGCAAGTAGTTTTTTGCAAGCTTTTGGTAACAGTGGAGATTGATTTAAGATTACCTATGGTTGCTGGTGAGGTATTTGTCTAAACCAACGCAATCGAAAATTTTTGCACCGTTAAATCAGTGTAGAAGAGACACACAAATGTATGTACAGTATAATGCAGTAGTTGTTGCTGCTGATGGTCTTGCTGTGGTTGCAGAAATTGAACCACGGAAAAGGGGCTTTTACATTGCTAACTCCATAACGTTTGAATCGGAGTGAGCAAGACCGTGCCCTTTGACTGACACCAGTCAATACAGCCGAGTTTCTTTTTGAAACGTTTCTCCAATTGAAGCGTAAGCGTAGAATTCATTTCTTTGATTTAGGGAGCCGTTGCGCCTATTCTTTTGCTTGTCGCTCACTTAAGCAATTTTGCGTGGCTTTTATATATTTAAAATAATTTTACACCAGTTTTAAATATGTCATAATTGTTGTAAG
Organism: Drosophila atripex; assembly: GCA_035045925.1. Classification (NCBI taxonomy): domain Eukaryota; kingdom Metazoa; phylum Arthropoda; class Insecta; order Diptera; family Drosophilidae; genus Drosophila; species Drosophila atripex. The sequence goes on from JAWNOP010000031.1 coordinate 367,447, forward strand.
ATTAGATTTTTTTATTGATTTTTTATTGTTGTGTCTTGTGTATTATTGTGTATTTTTGTCTAAATAATCATTATTCTCTGAGCGAAAAAATAAAAATGAAAATAATCGTTCTATATGATTCTTATTGTTTTCGCTCAAAAATATCACTTAATTCGAGATCATATATAAGATTTTTTGGACATAAGAGTGCATAATAATAACGTTTATTTGTACCTATATAATTGACCTCAGTACAGCCATCATATATATGAAAAATATTTAATATATAGCCCGTACTTGATTTGAGTGATATTATTAGAGCGAAAAAAAACATCTTTCATGTTATGATCATTTTCATTATCTTTATATTTTGTGTATATATTTTATTATAGCGGCCCCGGTTTCGTATTTCTAGTCGGACTGAGCATCTCGGTAATGCCCGGTGCATTACCGTGGTATACCGTGGGTGCATTGTACCCTATTTGCTTTGCGCATCTGCGCCCACCCTGGTAGCGCCCGACGTTGTTATACCCTTGCAGAGGGTATTATAATTTTGGTCAAAAGTGCGCAACGCACTGAAGGAAACTCCTCCGACCCTATAAAGTATATATATTCTTGATCAGGATCACCTCCTGAGTCGATATAAGCATGTCCGTCTGTCCGGGATCGGTCGACTATATCCTATAGCTGCAATATAACTGATTGATCGGAAATGGCATAACTTCGTTGTTTTTTTAAATTAGAAGGATGGGATTTTTTATGGATACTACTTTGGGCAAAAAAAATTTCATAAGGATCGGCTGACTATATACAATCCGATATATATCTAATAATATAAGATGCGTGTCGCCACCTAGCGGACCAATATCAACTTCGGCTCCGTCCGAAGTTAGCTTTCCTTTCTTGTTTAAATATGCTTTCTCTCTGTCTTTCTGTTTTGCTTATGATGTCCGACCCCTTGCGCTGTCGTCCCCCCGCTCCGCTTCCCGCTTCAAAAATAAACGCATTGATATGTTTTTTGTTTCAGAAAACTTTTATATGAAATGAAATATTGAAGCAACATGTCCTTATTTTTTAAACAAACTCTGAGTAAGACATAAGTTAGAGGTATGGATATTTTCTAGGTATTGATATATTTTTAATATATTTTACAGAAAGACGAGTTTCCAGTGAGTGAGAAAGTTGCCCTTCAACTAGCTGGTCTTCAAGCTCAAGTATCTTTAGGAGATCCTTCAAATCAACCAAAGCCTGAGTATTATTCAGAAGTTAATAGTTTTTTACCAACTAGAATATCAAAAACAAGAGAACAGCAATTTTGGATTCCAATTCTAGCACAAGCCCATCGACAATATGGATCATCGAGAAATGAGCTAACAGCTAAAGTTTTATATTTAAGTTGTGTAATGCAATATCCACTTTATGGTACAACAATGTTCAATGTGACTTACAGAGGGTACTGGAGCTTTATAAACAATATAATATTGGGAGTATATTGTGATGGAATCATGTTTATTCAACCAGACGATAAATTCGTGATTTACCAATTTAAGTATGTAGATGTGGAATCCATATTATTGGATCCCAGTGATAGTTTTATAACTATATCACTTAATCATAATATACCGCCATTTAGCAAACCACATCGGGACTCGAATTTATCGCTTGAGTCACAAAAATGTTTTGTTTTTGAAACAACCCAGAAACATGAAATAGGTTCATTAATAATCGCCTATTATCCTGCGTTATCGAATTGGATTTTAAATATTGTCGAATGCTCAAAAAAAATAAAGGGGACTACTAATGAGGACAGATTAAGACTATATCAAAATGTTATTTCGTGCCGGAGGCAATTAGTGGATATGAATATAGTCAGAAAGCCACACGAAGTCGGAGGCTTTCTAAAAAGCACTCTCAGGCGTTTATCCAAGCATCGATTAGAAAAATTAAGGCCAGAACAAAGATCTAACATTCAAGAAAATGGAGAAACATATAAAGGGTTCGCATATTCATTTTGGGCGTTCAGTAAGCAACAAATATCTTTTGGGCTTAGCTCAATGTCTGAACAAGATGAATCTATAATGGTACAGGTTTTTGAATCAATTTTAAAATTTTCTGGCCTTGGAATATCTGGTAAGTTTTAAAAATATAATTTGTATACAATTTTTTCATACTTTTATCATAAAAATTAAAATTTTTATCATAAAATTATAATACCCTCTTATAATTTGATTTAAACGTGTGCAACGCAGTAAAAGAGACATCTTTGAATTTATAAGGTATATATATTAGAATTAGAAATAGAATCATAATTATTTTTAAGGGTTTTTATCTTGTGACTGCTGGGCCCAACATCCTCTTCCCTTTGAAGGATTGGCTTTTAATAATAATTACAATGCGCCAATCAACGGATTGCGCTATTGCGCCGTCTTAATTACCTCTACTTGGTGGAAGCATAGGCCTTTTTCATGGGATACTCCCGCGTTCTCGATAACAAAGAAGCAGGCGTTGCACGGCTACCAGTTGGAGGAAACGGTCCGCGGCCTGAAGCTACCAAGCTAAATTGCTGTGGTAAACCACCGGATCCAGAAACATCCCAGCCAAATCGGGAATTCTAAGCAAGTCTGTAAATGTTGAGGTCAGCTAGAACTATGTTGCCACAAATCTTTGACCTCGAATGTTACATCTGAGCTGATAGTCTGTAATTTACAAAGCTGTGAGGGCCCGCACATGACTGTTGATACGATTTGATAACTTATTACAGATCCTGGCAAATAGTACAACTAGCTACGGCCCCAGATTCCATTATTATGCAACTCGGAAGGATGCATCACGAGTGGAAAGCAATAAAAGGTCACCAAACCAAGTTATTTCCCGAAAATTCCACGGAATTTTTTGACGATCGGAACAAAATTTAGCGAAATCATATCGGGATTATCAAAATATAACACAGCTTTTTCCAAAAGGTTCCAAAAGCGCATGCGCTTCGACAGACAAATAAGCGTATGAGAACGGGCAAAATTATTTCTTGTTTCCAAAAATGGGTTATTGCTTGTCCCAATAATTTATTTTTTAAGAAATTGATTTGACAATAAAATTCTCATAAGAATATGATCCTATATAAATTTATTTTATTAAATTGGAATTAAAGTTTATTTATGTATATTTAGACAGCTTAGCAGTGTTTGGAACACCAAAAAAATTTAAATTCTTAGGCCGTTGAATAGATGATTATTTTCACTCAAAGAATGTTGCAGAGAACTATCTACAGACCACATGTAATTGGGGAATGATAATCAATTCAATTGACTTAAGCTGTATTCCACCTACCTCGTTTAGTGACTTCTAAGGAAACAGCTGTACAATGCCATTAAGTCAATATGGAAGCAAACTTTCCATAAATGTTTCCTCAGGTGGACCAACCTACTGGCCGACAGACCCCATAGATTTAATCGACTTTATAATTCCTAAAACTATGCCGGCACTTCCTATCTTTATCTTAAAGCGAACTTAAAGTGCGCACTGCTTTTTTTTAAATCTATTATCTATTAACGCTAAACAAGGCGGTGTTTATTTTTATATATTTATATTCATAAATACAAAATTTTACATTATAAACATTTGTATCCCTTCGCGTGTGCAGTGGCATATTTGGAGGTAAAAACAAGATTTTTATTAAATTTTTTTCCAAAAAAAACTCTGCTCTGCCTCTTCATCTTTTACGGTGTTGCTTCTTTTGTCGCTGAGTAGATATTCTTATCTCTATTCTTGCGGTTTAACCACACTAATCGCTCTATTTAATCTTACTTTTTCGTTTCCCAGGTACAGTGGTTCAATGTACGTCAATAATAAAAACAAAAATATTAATAAATAATTCAGACTAAAAGTGGATTTAAAGAGTTGATTAGCGGTTTTCGTAAAATCAATGACCAACTCTGTGCGCTCGATACACAGTTTAAATACACAGTAAGAAATCCGTTATTGGTGATGTGCTTGTGGCGAATAAACTTCAGCCTACTCAGCCGACAATTATTCAGCCGCTTATATCTCTGGACACCCCAAGGGCTGGAACTGGGAAAAATTCGGCATCCGAATTTCTCAGTATTAATGAGCAATTGTCCGATTTGTCCTCTGTGGCATCACTCCAAGTGATATCACCAGACCCAATAACTCAAACCTCCTTAAGAGTCACCGAACAGGGTATTCAACCGTCCGGACCCTCGGTACGAACTGATGCTGCAGTATTAGTTACTGCGGCACCAAAACCCTTGCAGGTGATCCCGCCATCGAAACACATATTTGTTTCTCGGCTTGCCCCTGACACTTCTGAGATAGATATCTCGGCTTATATCAAAGCCAAAACAAAAGTCGATATTAAGGTGGCAGATATTACAAAAATTAAATACTAATATACCAGGCACACGTCATCTTTCAAAATACGGTACCCGTGCAGATGTTCAAGGCGATCTGTTCCGCCAGCTTTTGGCTAGAGAACATTTTCGTCCAAGAACATCAGCCAAGTACGGTGAAGAAAAAAATTACCACGCCTGTGGGAGTGAAACTCCCACATGTTAGAGCCACTGACTAACCTTCCATATTTCTTCACTAACACTTACCTATCAGAATACTAGAGGGCTACGTAGTAAACTTCCCAAACTGTATTCTGAAAGTTCTTCCTTTGCATCTCATATTATAGTCTTTACAGAAACTCGGTTAAAGACGGAGATTTTAAGCTCCGAAGTTTTTCCAAATAAGTACACCACTTTTAGACGTGATAGAACACTGCGAAGGGGAGGAGGAGTCCTAATTTTTGTAGACTCCAAATTCGCTTCTGAAGAGGTAACATCACAAGAATTTGGTGACATAGAATTTCTTTGCGTTAAAATCATTCTGTCTGGTCAATCTTTATAGGTTACCTGTTCTTACATACCACCTTCGTCGGAACCGCCCACATACTGGCAACATTTGTACGCTATTCGTCTCGTTTCGGATCGTTTGTCTGACGGGGACCAGCTGGTAGCTCTGGGGGACTTCAATATACCAGATATTATGTGGTCCAATGTTGAGAATTCACCGTCCTTAATACTTAACTCGCACCACGACTTTCCAGCGGGTATGTTCGACATGTCACTCGGGCAAATTAACCACGTTAGAAATTCCTTAGGTCGGCTGATAGACTTGTGTTTCGTTTCTGATCCTGATGGAATTGCTCTTTCTAGAACTTTGCCCCTTTCTAACCCTGAGAATCCGTAGCATCCCACTCTTGAAGTTTTAATAGCTTATCGAAAACAATAGCTTAATTGACCTTAAGTCTAAACTTAAATCTCAAAAAGTTCGTTTCTTCCGTAAGGCTGACTTTACGAAACTAAACAAGTTAATTCTTGAATTTGATTGGTCCGATTTACTGGCATGTGAAGATATTAATATTGCCTTAAATAAATTTTATCACACTTTTAATTTATTTTTCGACGCTTGCGTGCCATGGAAATATCCGTCTGTTTCAATTAATCGACCTTGGTATACAAGGCACCTATTAAATTTAAAGAACGTTATGAATAGACTTTTAAATAAACATTAATTATCTGGCTGTTAATTTCCGTGCATAACGCCGAATGTTATAGGAGTTATATTCGCCGCTGCCGGATTCAGTTTACTCAGAACCCGATGCAGTTTTATAACTTTGTAAACACTAAGCGCAAATCTGTATCTTTTCCGCCTCTGCTTACGTTTGAGAACTCTTATGCGAACACTGATCTGGTAATGGCCGATCTTTTTGCAAAGTTTTTTCAAACAACGTATTCACATAGCACCATTCCAGCTCAGCCTTACACTTATAATATCCAATCAGCCAACCTTTTTTTTGCCCATCTTCTGATCAAAGTGGTGTGTTATCGGATCTTCTTAGGGTTGAGCCCGTGTATTCGCCAGGCCCCGATGGAGTACCACACTGTGTGCTGAGGAACTGCGCCGTGGCCCTGTGCAAACCGCTCCTTAAACTTTTTAATTTATCGCTGGAGACCTCGATTTTTCCCCTTATGTGGAAGGAATCTTACACTATCCCTCTGCATAAAAAAGTGAAAAAATCTGATGCTTAAAATTATAGAGGCATTTCTAAATTGTCAGCAATTCCAAAGCTTTTCGAAAAACTTATCACTCCACATTTGCAACACCTATGTAGTTCAATAATATCCCCGTGACAACATGGCTTTATGAAGCGCCGCTCCACCACCACCAACTTATTGGAGCTAACATCTTTTGTCCCGGATGGGTTCCGGAATGGCTTACAAACAGACGTCATTTACACTGACTTCAGTAAAGCATTTGATTCTGTTAACCATTCGCTTCTTATAAGTAAACTCAGTCTTTTGGGATTCCCAACTGATCTCCTTATCTGGATTTCGAGCTACTTATCTGGAAGAACCCAACGTGTCTTCTTTAAAGATGTTACCTCGCGTACAGTCCGCGTCACATCTGGGTTGCCTCAACTATTCGGTTGCCGATGGGCTTTTTGTAGTTTGTGAACATAAAAGACGGAACAATAAATAGAAAATATGCATTCAATTTTTTTTAATTTAAATAAGAAGTCCTTTGTTAAGAACTGGAACTAAGAACAAAAATATTCCAAACAATTGGCTGCTTCCGGTCTTCACCGTTAGAACCACTTTTTAAACGACTCGAGTTCCAGGGAGTGCTCATATTTTTGGGAGATTTTTAACTTTGTTTATTGAGACTAAACAATCCGGTGTTTATTTTTATCTATTTATATTTTTAAAATTAAACCTTTCAATATTAATCATCCGTATCGCTTCGCGTGTGCAGTGGTATATTTGGAGGTAAAACAATAATTTTATTAATTTTCATCCAAACATAGCTCTGCTCTGCTTCTTCGTCTTGTCTTACGGTGTTGCTTCTATTACTGCGCAGTAGAGATTCTTATCTCTTTTTTTTTCTGTTCACTAACCCACACTAATCTCTCTCTTTGATCTCCCCTCTTTCGTTTCCCTGGCACAGTGGTTCAAGGTACGTCAATAATAAAAACAAAAATAATTATAAATAATTTATCATGGAATTTAAACTTGTCTGTGCGTCGTAGTCTTGTAATAAGACAATCTCGTCATCCCAGCCTTTATCCACTGCTGGCTGTGTGACAACGTTTTACACGCTAAGTGTGCCGGGTTCACGGCCTCAGTTTCGGATACCACTTCTCGTAGGTCTGATCCACTTTTTCTGTGATGGTTGTCGTGCTATTCAGGACGGAATGAGATCGTTTATGAGGCAGACTAAAAGTGAATTCAAAGAGTAGACTAGCGGTTTTCGTAAAATAAATGACCAACTCCTGATCCTGATGGAATTGCTCTTTCTAGAACTTTGCCCCTTTCTAACCCTGAGAATCCGTAGCATCCCACTCTTGAAGTTTTAATAGCTTATCGAAAACAATAGCTTAATTGACCTTAAGTCTAAACTTAAATCTCAAAAAGTTCGTTTCTTCCGTAAGGCTGACTTTACGAAACTAAACAAGTTAATTCTTGAATTTGATTGGTCCGATTTACTGGCATGTGAAGATATTAATATTGCCTTAAATAAATTTTATCACACTTTGAATTTATTTTTCGACGCTTGCGTGCCATGGAAATATCCGTCTGTTTCAATTAATCGACCTTGGTATACAAGGCACCTATTAAATTTAAAGAACGTTATGAATAGACTTTTAAATAAACATTAATTATCTGGCTGTTAATTTCCGTGCATAACGCCGAATGTTATAGGAGTTATATTCGCCGCTGCCGGATTCAGTTTACTCAGAACCCGATGCAGTTTTATAACTTTGTAAACACTAAGCGCAAATCTGTATCTTTTCCGCCTCTGCTTACGTTTGAGAACTCTTATGCGAACACTGATCTGGTAATGGCCGATCTTTTTGCAAAGTTTTTTCAAACAACGTATTCACATAGCACCATTCCAGCTCAGCCTTACACTTTATATCCATCAGCCAACCTTTTTTGCCCATCTTCTGATCAAAGTGGTGTGTTATCGGATCTTCTTAGGGTTGAGCCCGTGTATTCGCCAGGCCCCGATGGAGTACCACGCTGTGTGCTGAGGAACTGCGCCGTGGCCCTGTGCAAACCGCTCCTTAAACTTTTAATTTATCGCTGGAGACCTCGATTTTTCCCCTTATGTGGAAGGAATCTTACACTATCCCTTGCATAAAAAGTGAAAATCTGATGCTTAAATTATAGAGGCATTTCTAAATTTTCAGCAATTCCAAAGCTTTTCGAAAAACTTATCACTCCACATTTGCAACACCTATGTAGTTCATATTCCCCGTGACAACATGGCTTTATGAAGCGCCGCTCCACCACCACCAACTTATTGGAGCTAACATCTTTTGTCCCGGATGGGTTCCGGAATGGCTTACAAACAGACGTCATTTACACTGACTTCAGTAAAGCATTTGATTCTGTTAACCATTCGCTTCTTATAAGTAACTCAGTCTTTTGGGATTCCCAACTGATTCCTTATCTGGATTTCGAGCTACTTATCTGGAAGAACCCAACGTGTCTTCTTTAAAGATGTTACCTCGCGTCAGTCCGCGTACATCTGGGTTGCCTAACTATCGGGCGTGGGCTTTTGAGTTTGTGAACATAAAAGACGGAACAATAAATAGAATTGCATTCAATTTTTTTTAATTTAAATAAGAAGTCCTTTGTTAAGAACTGGAACTAAGAACAAAAATTTCCAAACAATTGGCTGCTTCCGGTTTCACCGTTAGAACCACTTTTTAAACGACTGAGTTCAGGGAGTGCTCATATTTTTGGGAGATTTTTAACTTTGTTTATGAGACTAAACAATCCGGTGTTTATTTATCTATTTATATTTTTAAAATTAAACCTTTCAATATTAATCATCGTATGTTCGGTGTGCAGTGGTTTTTGGAGGTAAAACAATAATTAATTTTCATCCAAACTAGTCTGCTCTGCTTCTTCGTCTTGTCTTACGGTGTTGCTTCTTTACTGCGCAGTAGAGATTCTTATCTCTTTTCTTTTCTGTTCATAACCCCATAATTTCTTTTGATTCCCCTTTTCGTTTCCTGGAGTGGTTAAGTTATAATAAAACAATATTTTTTTATTTATTGTGGTCGTGTCTTGTATAAGCAATCTCGTCATCCAGCCTTTATCCACTGCTGGCTGTGTGACAACGTTTTACACGCTAAGTGTGCCGGGTTCACGGCTCAGTTTCGGTCCACTTCTGTAGGTGATCACTCTGTGATGGTTGTCGTGCTATTCAGGACGGATGAGATCGTTATAGGCAGATAAAAGTGAATCAAAGATAGCTAGCGGTTTTCGTAAATAATGACAACTCGTGCGTGAGTTTAGAGTTCAATAGTCTCAAAGCGTAGAGATCCGCTAAGTGATCGGGCGACTTATCTCAGCCAACATTGCGAGCCGCTTTTTTCTGGCCAACCAAGGGGGATGAGAAACGGGGATATAGCATTGTTCGATGTCCTGGGGATCGCTTCAAGTGGTCAGTAATAACCCCTAAGAGTACAAACAGGGTATAGCGTCCGGACCCTGCGGTGTTCCCACCATGAAGACTTTTGTTTCCCAGCTTTTCCCTGTATTTGAGATGATATTCGGCTATGTTAAAATTTCAAGACGATTTGTTCCGTCATCTTTTGACCAGAGAGCATTTTCGTCCAAGAACATCAGCCAAGGTGAAGAAAAACTTTACCAAGTATTTGGGAGTGAAACTCCTACATATTGAAGCCACTGATAAACCTTCCACCTCGTCTTTCTCAGCTTCAAAAAAAATTTACTTACTCATAGTTAGAGGGTTACAGTACATCCCCTTTTCTGTAGTTCTTCCTTGCATTCACTTATAGTCTTACAGAAACTTGGTCAAAGCCGATCTTAAGCTCGAAGTTTTTCAAGTAAATACCACTTTAAATTGATAGAACACTGCGAAGGGGAGAAGGAGTGCTAATTTCTTAGACTCCAAGTTCGCTTCAATCGTGCGTTTAATTGGTTACAGTAGTTACAGGATATAAGCTCAGTAATCGTTACCAGAATTATAGGAGTTTTTCGTCGCGCCGGTTCAGTTTTTCAGGATCCGATGCAGTTTTATAACTTTCAACACAGCGCAACATTTTTTCCTACTCTGCAATGAGAACTATCGAACACGATCAAGCAATGCCGATCCTTTGCACAGTTTTTCAAACAACGTTTCACCTAGACCAGTCCAGTCAGCCTTCGCTTTTTCAATCAGCCACCTTTTTGCACACCTTTTGATCAAAGTGGTGTGTTATCGGATCTTCTTAGGGTTAAGCCCGTCTATTCGCCAGGCCCCGATGGACCAGGCTGTGTGCTGAGAAATGCGCCGAGGCACTGTGCAAACAGCTCCTTAAACTCTTTAATCTATCGCTGGAGACTTTGATTTTTTTAGCGTCGCTCCACCACCACCATTATTGGTAACATTTACAACATATATAGTAACATATTGCTAACATTTTTTGTCACGGATGGGTCCCGGAATGGCTTACAGACAGACGTCATTTACACTGACTTTAGTAAAGCATTTGACTCTGTTAACCATTCGCTTCTTAAAAGCCAACTCAGTCTTTTGGGATTCCCAACTGATCTTATCTGGATTTCGAGCTACTTATCTGATGTTCTTTAAAGATATTACCTCGCGTATAGTCCGCGTCACATCGGTGGTGCACCAAGGAAGCCATCTTGGACCCTTAATTTTTACTCTGTTCAGTAATGACTTGCTCCTTGCCTTAACTGACTCACTAGTACTTATGTAAGCTGATGATGTTAAGCTTTGTCTTCAGAATAGATTTACTAGCGCCCAATCTAGACTTCAATCCGATTTGGATATATTTAAAAATTGGTGTTTAGCAAATAACCTAAAGCTTAATGGATCGAAATGTAAATTCATATCATTTTATCGATCTAGCCCTCATCAGGCTACGTACTTTCTCTATGAAAAGTTAGAAAGTTTAACTCAGGTTAACGATCTGGGAGTCCTATTAGATTTGAAACTTAAATTTACCGACCATATATCCACCATGCTTAATAAAGCTATGGGTGTCCTTGGTTTTATTAAAAAATGGTCAAAAGAATTCAACGACCCTTACATTACTAAAACTTTATACACATCACTGGTCCTTCCGATTCTTGAGCATGGATCCTCAATACGGAGTACACCAAGATCATATAAAATCTGTACAAAAAACCTTCTTATTTTCGCACTTAGGGGACTTAATTGGGATGAAAGTCTTCACCTTCCCTCCTATCATAGTAGACTTTTATTAATCAACTTACCATCATTAACAAATGGTAGATCGATGCTGGGTAGACAGCCAGCATTTACTAACACGCTTAAATTTTAACGTTCCTAGAAGAATGCCTAGAAACTTTCGTCCTCTACCCCTTAGCCATTGTAGTTCGACATATGCCCAACACGATCCGTTCAGTGTACTCTGTTCGGACTACAATGGTCTCTACCACACTTTGTCACTTTGCTCTACTTACAATCTTAAATACTTTATACTAAACGCCTTATCTCTGCAACACTCTTCCTCGTGATTTCATACTCTTATTCTTCTCGTTTACTTTCTAGAATCTATCCCCGCGATTCGTACGTTATGCAGCAGCGTCCCTCGGTCGGTTGGACGGGAGGTGGGCTGTACGTATGCAGTGGGAACCGCGTCCTAAAAAGAAAGGGCTTATATTGGGTGGAATTCCAGCAACACCAAAATTGACATACTCCAAAGAACTTAGTCAAGTACTGAAAACAATCATAGGACCACTGTTGTATATTTGGTTCATGTACTATAATTGTATTGGTGTATTATAATGTTGGTCAAAAGTGTTCTATGCAGTGAAGGAGATAACTCCGACCTTATAAGGTATATATATATTATTTATCAGCATCAGTGTCGATATAAGCATATCTGTAAGTCAGTCTATCAGTTTGTACCCAAAACTACTCAGCTTTCTTTCCTTTGAACGCAGTAGTAAAGTCGGAACGGTCGGGATCGGTCGCCTATATACTATAACTGTTATAATATTAATTGATTGGAAATGCCATAACTTTCGTCTCTATGGTTCGTTCAACTAAATTTCATGTTCATCGTCGAACTATATCGTATAGTTGCCATATAAATGAATGATAAAAACACAAACTTTGGTGGATGCTGTGATACGATAGCTTGAGGAATCAGCATACAGTTTAGTGAAAGCAAAGAACATGTTTACTATTAGGAGTAAAATTTACACTTTAGTTCATTTTTATTTTATACGCCAGACAGTCATCTTTCCACCACCCTGAGAGGATCAGCTTGTTGCTTGTAAGAAAACGATTTGTTACTTGGATTCGGCATCTGGTGCAACTTAGGTACGTTAGGATCGGTATCGTCAGCAAACGTGGACGTTGTTAGTAGTTCGTTAATTGGAATATCTGCAATATATAGGAAATATGAAGAAGATCCAAGTATACTTCCTTGTGGAACTCCAGATTTAATGATGTAGTCGTCCAATATTGCTGCATGGCATCTCACTGAGAATATAATAATATAATAATTGTTTTTCCGAAATTGTAAAACGAGTTGCAGGAGCGGGCACTTTACACTGCGAACTCCATGACGTGGGAGTCGGAGCAAGGCAAGCAAGACCGTGACTTTCGACTATCAGCTGTCAGTAAATCCGTTTTGCTCTTTAGTGACGATTTTTCCAATTTGTGGGTTAAAAAGTAAACGTAAATGCCGTTTATTTGGTTAATGGAGCATCTACACTCATTATTTTGTTCGTCGCTCATTTTAGCTCATTTAGCATTTAGCGCAACTTTTTAATTACAAATATTTTGCCACAATTACCATATTAAATAAATAACAAGAAAGGAAAGCTAACTTCGGGGGAAGCCGAAGACATATTAATTGTCGTTTCAGGCTTTACGAACATTTATTCAATAAACTAAGATTAATTCGCAATTTGATGTCACGTCGGGACCAAACACAGTTTTTAGACCGTTATTACTTTATCTAGAGAGGAATCTTGGAGTTATCGCCTATCCCGTGTTGCCCGCTACTTTCGTCAACGCCAGGTATAATGCTCGAGAAGGGGCGCCACCCTAATCACCTGATCTGGCACCCTGTGACTTTTTCCTCGTAAACTTCATTTGCCCATAAAAGGACACTAATTTCAGGACGTTTAACTTATCCAAAAGGTATCGACCGCTATTTTCAAGAGCATTCCAAAAAATTACCTACAAAATCATTTGAAATTTTAATTAAACGGACTAAACGCTCTATCAAAGCACAAGGAAACTCTATCAAAGCTCAAGGAAACTCTATCAAAGCACAAGGAAAGCACAAGGACTTTGAATAAAAAAATATAACTTGTGAAAAATATGAATTTTGTTTTTTTTTTATTAGTCGACAGATCTTTTGCGACAGACCTTGAATGAGCCAAGTATGTATTGATATCTCCCGCTGCTTCTCTTTTCGTTCCTATTTGCGGATCTTAATTAACCTATCCATGCTTCTATTACAAGAAATACAAGTTGACAAGAAATAATCCGGACAATTTTGAAGCAATCGATCACAAATGTGTTTTGGTCCCTTACAGAAATGCATTTATTGATAGCTTTACTTTTCTGAAACAAATATATTAATATTTTTATAATTTTTATCAATTTGATATTTGTTTCAAGATGTCTAACAAAGATGTCTAACAAGATGTTAAGCAATTTTAAAACTGTTCCAACAAGAAAATCGCCAATGCGACATTGTTCGTTTACTAGGCATACCAACACAAACGGTCTCTGACGTTATCCGGCGATTTAATGAACTTTGCCATGAAGGTCAACACTTCCAGATTTCGCCAGATCGTGAAAAAGAGGATCACCTGGAATGGCAGAGTCTTGGTCAGAAAAATAGCCTTGAAATCGGAGTAAATCGAGAAATTGTTCGATTGAGTGCCAAAAATGAATTTAGTCTCATGCCTTACAAGCTCCAAAACTGGTATGAAACTGAGCAGCTGAAGCTTCAGGTACCTCTGCAATAATCGTGGTTTGGGGGCTGGCAAAACACCCCCTGTTTTCATTCAATTAGGAAGTGTTAGGAAGTGTTTGGGGATATTCAATCCCCAAATCAATTAGGAAGTGTACCGACGTGACATTTTGGAAACTGTTGTGCTTCTTGGGCTCAGCAGCACTTTGGTAATACGGAATGGACCTTTCAACAGGCCCATAGACCCAAATCGATTCAGGACTGGTACAAAGAAAATTTTTAGGACTTTATCCTATCCAGTAAATAGCCACCTTACTCGCCAGATCTCAATCCGATGGTCTACAGTGTATAGTCAATTTTAGAGTCCAGGGCATGTGCTAAAAGATAAATAAATTTGGAGACGCTGAAGCAATTATTGCTCCGAGGATGGAAAGAAGACCAGCGGCCCATTGCGGTATATTTCTATAAACGTTTAGGGCTCTGCATCGCAGCCCAAGGAAGCCACTTTGAAAACAGCTGAATATATGTTAACATAATACATAGCTATTTAAGATTGTGAACCTGCATTTTTTTTTAAATATTGTACCTTAAAAAGTTATGACAATAAATGCAAGCTTGGGTTATTTCTTGTCACTCTTTAGAATCATTATCACATTGGAGCAATCATTAGTGGTGGCTACCTTAAAGTGGCCTTGATTTTGTTTATTGCACTCCTTTAAACCTTAAACCTCTGCATTCCAGCTGGTTTTTTTTATTCACATTATATTTTCCCACTGGTTTGAACGTTTTGCTACCATTTCGTGATTATATTCTTCTGATACTTCAAAGGACGCTGTTAAATAGAGTTGTGCCCACCCTAATAAACTAATTAAACTAATTAAACTAATAAAATTGCATTAATTGACTTATTTTCATAAAGTCATCGTTATGAAAGAAACATTATGAGATTTAAGTAGCGACTTAAGACCAATTAAAGTATTGGTTTCTATTAAAACCTCAATAGTGGGATGATACTTATCCTCGGGATTAGAAAGGAGCAAAGTTATGCAAAGAGTAATTCCAAGTAGATCCGAATTAGCATCTGAAACGAAACACAAGTCCAGAATATCCAACGAGCCAACCTAAACAATATCTAACGTGGTTAATTTGACCAAATGACACGTTAAACACGACCGCGGGGAAGTTAGAGTGGGAGTTAAGCAATAATGACGGTGAATTATCAACATTAGACCACATGAGTTCTGGGATATTAAAGTCACCCAGAGCTATCAGCTGACCACCATCAGACAGATGATTAGAAGGGAAACGAATAGCGAACAAATGTTGCCAGGATGTGGGCGATTCTTACGAAGGTGGGATGTAAAAGCAATTAACGTATAAAGATTGACCAGAGAAAATGATTTTAATGGAAAAAATTCTACATCACCAAACTGATGTGATTTTGAGAGGCGAATTTTGAGTCTACATATTTAAATTTAGTAATGTCCGCCACTTTTATGCCAGCTTTTGTTTTGGCTTTGTAAGCCTAGACATTAATTTCAGAAGTGTCAGGTTTTGGTGTCAGGTACTAAAACTGCAGAATCAGTTGCGTTGACTGTTGCGTGACTTTTAACCGCTGAACAAATCTATAAATCCATTTTTAGTCTGTCCCACGAACGATTTCATTACGTCATAAACAACACGATAACCGAGACGTAACACTTTGTCCGATTGTTACATAGTAATATGACCACACAAGTAAACAACGTGAACAGTCTGAGTGTCCCTTCATCAAAATAATGCCTCTTCGGTCCAGCGACGACTTCGCGATTACTTATATACACTGGGGTCTTTTAGCATAATCCAGTTTTTTTTTTCAGCATAATCCAGAAATTTTTGCATTTAACTTTAAGATGTGCTCTACATGAGGGAAGGGCAGACTTAATGTTAGTAGCGAGAACGGTGACAAGGGGCTGCAAAGAGAATTTCGACCGTAATGGTAGGGTGGTATTGTGATAACAACACACATCTATGTGTGGACCTTTGAACAAGGTGTCAGCCGGTTTTTATAGACATTTATAGACAATATTTTTACCGTTATACCTTTGGGTGTATATTTAAACTGCTAACCATATTTAAACTGCTAAACTCTCATTTTCGTATATCGGCGTATATTTTAAATCGGAAACAAAAATTTGTCAGTAAGTTAATGTGTATGAACGGTGTTCACGAAAAAAAAACATTTATCTAATGTGCTAATTTTTTTGTTAAAGTGGATAAAGAAACAGATAAGCACCGAGTTCATATATTTATCGGAAAGACCATTTTTGTCCCATATTTGGGGCTCCTAAGGATTTTCCTTTAAGGAATCTTCTCTCTTATTCTGACGGTATTCTTTGTTGTTTTAAACAAAGGTATATTATTTTATTATGTCGGTACAGAATTGCCACCACAGAAAATCACTTTTTAAGAATAGTGAATGCGGTAGCTGAGAAAATTAAGATACTTTATCCTATTGCTTTATCCTAATGATCTCTGCATATCATGACAAGTATTGAAAATTAAGAAAGTCTTTCAAATGAGATAAAGAAAAGCCCAAGTTTCAGAATGATCTTGAAATATTCAAAACCGAAGAAGCGACAATTTTCGACATTTCTTCATGTCGAAATGTCAAATGACTATATTCATGTATTTTTCTAAACCCTATTTCGATTGATTGTAGATGTGAAAATAGATGCACTGAAAGAAATGAAAGATTCAAACCAAACATTTCATGTTTTAGCACTTCTTTTGTTGAGAAGGCCAAATATTTTTTAAATGAGATTTCTTAAATGAACTTTGGCTTTTTTTAGAGGTATCTCTGAAAGTATCACATCTTGCTTAAAAGAAATGGAATTTGATTTTTTTAATGCTGTGGTGGTGTCGGAAACGGTTCATGGTGTTGCTGAGGGATTCGGCTGGAGAGCGATGCTTGCTCCAGGTCGGCAGTTCGTTGATTGGGGTACAGGTTTTTTTTACGCTCATTTGCAACACATGTTTGCAAAAACTCGGGGATCAAGAATCGTTCGGTTTTACAGAGAACGGCTAAGAAAATTTCATTTTTAAAATTGGTGTCATTTCGTTGGAAAGGGTAACCACTCTGAGCAAAATGATTGAATTCCAAGTAAAAGTTCTTGAGCTGACCAAACTAGTTTCAGAACGGCGGCAATGAGGATAATAAGCTACGTGACTCAACAGGTTTGCATTGCAACGACGCAAAGTAGTTCTTCTATCACAACCACGCTCGCAAAAATTAAATATACATATTAAATATACATATACAGAAATAGCACCAACAAAAATTTAAACAAAAAACATCAAAAATTATAACAAAAAACATCATAAAAATTAAAAAACAAACATAAAAAGAAAGCCAAAGCAACAGTGAGCACCAAGAGAGAACCTCAAGAGCACCAGCAACCAAAGCAACAGAGACAACAACATCACAATCAGAAGCAGCATCCGCAGCAACAACAACATCAGGAGCCACAGTAGCCAAAGCAGCGGCGACAACCACATCAGGAGCAACAGCAGCCAAATCAGCAGCTGCAACAACAACAACCAGTGCAACAGCTACAACAACCAAAACAAAAGCATCGGCAGCAACAGCTACAACCAAAACAAAAGCATCAACAAGCAAAAAAATTGCCAAATTTCGACTAAAGATAAAATTGAAATCATTAAAGACAAGGTGCGTCTCACCCGGCAAATAGATGCTATTTAGAAGAGGATGGGGAAGCTTAAAAAATATTGAGCTAAGAGCCTGTACGCATCACAATGTTTCTCAGTAGAGTAGAAACAGTGTCTGATTTGAAAAAAATATTCAAGGGCTCAATAACAAATATAAGTCCAAAATAATAGAGCTCTAAGACGATGTTGAGATACACATTGAACTAATGAATAATAAAATCGAAGTAAATAGATTAGAAATGGTAGAAGGTGGTAGCTCTAGCTCAAAACTTCCGGAACTTCAAAGATTGGGACCATTTTTATGAACTATTTAAGGATCTTGTGCATAGCTACCTATCAAGTCTATAGGTAGTAACCTGTAAAGTACCTTCTTCGGATATTTTAGAGATCAGAAAAGTACCTATAAAGTCTATTTAACTTGCTAATCTACATATATATATCCAAGAATAAACTAGCAAGTTAATAAACTTAAAAAATAAAATTGGTTCTATAAATGAATCAATTTAAAGGATGCGTCTGGAAGCAAATCTGACCGAAGAATCAAATCCTTTTTTCCTTTGCAGGCAGTATATAAGTCGGAACGGGATCGGCCCACTATATCCTATATCTGCTATATAACTGGTTGATCGGGCATAACTTCGTTGTTTTTGAAGTTAGAAGAATGGAAGAATGGAATTTTCTATGGATTCTACTTTGGGCAAACTAATCCGATCTGCCAAATATCATAAGGATCGGCCGACTATATACGATCCGATATATATCTATTAATATAAGATGCGTGTCGCCACCTAGCGGACTGGCACTCAACTGCAAGGGCATATCAACTTCGGCTCCGTCCGAAGTTAGCTTTCCTTTCTTGTTTCTAAGATGACTTTGCGATTATTTATTGCATCTTCTTTTAATTTTGAGACTTACAATAAGTTTTCGAATCTTAACATTAAAATTTAATTAACAGTAAACTAAGACTGGGTGGGTAAGACGTTGCGACAAAAACGTGATTGGTTGCTCAACCTTGATAGACCTCTCGCCTTGTGGTTAGGGTGCATCAATAGCTTGGTAAAATACTTTTCCTTCTGTTCTGCGATCACTTCTTTGACTGTGTGGTTAGGGTGCAACAATAGCTTGGGTAAACACTTTTCCTTCTGTTTTGCGATCACTTCTTTGACTGGTAGAATGCTGAAGTCGCGATGTACGGGGGTGGTCCGATATTTTTTATTTATCTCGATACATTTGACCCAGCGATGCTCAAACTGCTTAACCCGTCTGGAAAGTATGTTTTCTCGAATTCTGCAAAATAGGCCTCTGTGGCTGCGACGATCTCCACATGCGCACAAATTTCGGTCCAGCGAGTGACTTTTTCAAGTTTGGAAACAAAAAGAAGTCACACGGGGCAAAATCTAGAGAATTTGTTGGATGGAGTAGCAGTTCGTAGCCCAATTCGACCAATTTGGCCGTGGCGAGGGCGGAAGTGTGAGCCGGTGCGTTGTCATGATGAAAGGGAACATTTCTGCATTTCGGCGGCGAATCGGCCCAATAATTCGGCATAGTACAGCTGTATGACCATTTTGCCCTTCTCTAGGTAGTCGATGTAGATCAAGGTGTGATTCACAAGGTGTGAGTCCCTTGGTCTTTGGTGTGTACCAGTGGGTCCATGTTTCATCGACGGTCACGAAACAACGCAAACTTTTCAGCCCAGTATTTTTATATTTAGCCCAGTTGGTTTTCTGGGAGGTTAATTTTAATGATTATTCCAATGTTTCTGGAAGTCGAAGTAGAAGCAGCAGTACAGCCGAGTGATTAAATTAAAAATCGGAAAGGCAATCGGCGCTTATCAGATTTTTGGGAAAGTTTTTGGTAATCGCAAAGTCTATTAAGTCGGATAGTTTCTTTGGGTCTGCCGGTCAAAATGTTCGAGTTCCAGGAGGAACTTAGTCGAGCTAGTTCTTGGCTTTAATGATTGCGTTATAGAGCTGCTTTCCTTTTGGAGTCACAAGAAAAGATCTCCAGTGTGTGTTCTTGGCATTGTAGTCTCCTGCTGCTGTGAAGTGATTTCCTAGTGAGTTAAAAAACTGCATAAACTCATCTTCAGCTATTGTGAAGCGAGGTGGGCAGTATACGGCGGCTAGTGTTAGTAGGTTGCCAGTATTTTTTTGTATTTATAGATTCTATAGATAGATGGACAGTATTTATAGATGTGGCCTGTAAGTAGTTTTTTGCAAAGTTTTTATGGTAGTGGTGCTTATACGGCTTCTGATTAGAATTTCAGTCCCACCATGTGCTTTACCATCTGAATGATTTGTTCCGTAAAATGTATAGCCTTTTAGTTAAAAATTTTAATTGTTTGTAAGGTATGTTTCTGAAAGCAACATTACATCTATATGATTGTCGATTGTGGAAGTGATCGAGAGATCCCGCAAGAGAGCGTGAAAAAAGCTAGCGCATGACGGCAAATGCAGGTGGCCGATCGAATGCACGAGAGTGGGCGACAAGAATAGAGCGAGAGACGCGAACATATATATATAAAAGAAATTATTTTGCCGGCCAAACTTCTTTCCGGTGGCTGCTTGACCCGACATACTCCCCCCGTTGGAAGATTGGAAGGGCTTTCAACAGCATCATGAAGAGGCAGCAGGCACAATTTGTTGACTGCCCGCCTTGTAGCTCCGGACGCCGTCCTCAGCAGCGCCACCAACACGCTAGGGATATTGGAGCACCATTTCTGCAGCTAAAATTCGCCCTTGGACAAAAGCGCTGAAATCTTCCCTTAAATCCCAACAACCTCCTCCTTGGAGCTGCCACCAGAACTAAGATCATCGACGTAAAAATCTCGATGCAAGATTTCGGATCCTACTGGAAACTCTTCCACCTCGTCCTTCTTTAGCACTCAGTGATGTGGCAGAAACTATTTGCAATCTCGATGCAACTCCGGCGGAATCCGGGACATATGACCTAGGTTAAGATACTCCTTTATAAAAGGCGAATACTGAGCGCGCAGTTCGGGCTGATGAGACAGTTCTTCTCCAACGACTGGAAACGACGTAAAGCCTGTGTGTACGAATCACCCAATAAATCGGAGTTATGTTTAATTGGCACCTGACTGTATAGGCACCACCTTCTAACCGCACGAAATTCTTAACAAAGTGACTCTCGCAATCCACTTCTTCCTTTGATGCCTTCACAACCGGATCGGTGCAGGTTTCCACTTTCCAGAACTGTCGAAGAAGTTGATCGAGCCGCTCATCTAAAGGCCCCTTTGGGCAGATCAGTCCCGACTGCTCAGCAGCCATGAGAAACTTGCCATTGACAAACAACCCAACCGAGCCGAGTTTTTTTGGATTGAGGGCAAACCAGGAGACAAATGAATTTGCCCTACACAAAGCAGCTCGTATAATCCAGTTTCAATTAGGTCAGTGCGACGAGTAGTCAGAGCATTGGGATTGCAAGCTGACTTGCACTGAAAACCCATCGGTAGAAAAGCCTGCGTCACCTATACCGGACACAGAAACCGGAGACCTTATCTTCCGCAGCTGCAGTTGGTTCGCCAGCCTTGAGGTGACCAGATGCACCTGCGAACCAGAATCGAGCAGCGCTCGGCAGGGCAGTAGAACTCCAGAGCGGTTCCTGACCAAAATATTGGCAGTGGCTAGCAGCACCACATCACCAAAACGATCCTTGGCGACAAGAGAATTGACGGGAGCGGACGCTGACCGAGGCCTTGAGCTGGCGAATTTCCACCAAAATGCAGCAAACTATGCTAATGATGCCTGCGTCCCCAAGCACGGCAGCTTGACGAATTGCAATGCCGAGATAGGTGCCCAGATCCAAGGCACTTACGACATAAGTCCAATCGCCTAACTTCGCCTAAGCGATCCTCAGGCGACAAGCTTAAAAACCTTGGGCAGGAGTTTATTATGTGAAAATGACCATCACAAATAATGCATGCGGAAGAGTTGGTAATCACAAATGCAGAGTTACCTGTATGAAAGGGTCTACGCCGTCCTACCGCAAGGTTTGGTGCATATGATGTCGTCGGCAAATCCATGCTCTCCAAAGTGCGGCATCTCTGCTCAAGAAAACTGGCGATGGACTCTCAAGTTGGAATGGAATCCGAGTCAGCTTGCATTTTCTTCCACTTGGACTGCGTGGCATCATCAACCTTCTGCAACAGCACTTGGATTATGATGCAGCTAGCAATCTGCTTCGTTGTGCCCATGCTTGCCCGGGCTCGTATATGCGAATTGAATTTGACCGAAAGCTCGCGAAGCCTCGTCGCCGATGAGGATTCTACGGCCCTCAGATTCATTATCTCATTAACATGAGCTTGAAAAATGAGCCTGTGATTACTAAACCTTTTGTTTAGCAGCTCCAATACCACGTCATAATTTTTGTCCGTGAAGTCCAACGATCGAACAGTCTCCAAGGCAGATTCACGAAGGCAGGACCGCAACCGTTGAAGCTTCTCGACGCGACTGATGAATGGGTTTGTGTCCACCATGGTCGAGAAGAGTGAGCGAAACTCAAGCCACTCCCCATCACCTCCACTAAAAGTGGGAAGTGGCAGTGGCGGCAACGCCTGAAAAGTTCTGCCAAACGACGGATCGCAATTGGTGGCAGGAGCTGCGTTGATCAGTGTCGAACTTGCCGGCAACAAACTGGAGCGCCACATAATCTCCTGATCCAGGATGAATCGTGCCTCCCTCGCCGCATCGTTGAAGTTGACGCGCAGATCGCTCCTGAGTTCTGCAACATCCATCTCGGAAGCTCCTTGTGTGTGTTCTTGCAATCCGCAACGATTCCCTCCAATTCGCTGAGCCTTACATTTAACATCGCCTCCGGAAATATCTCCACTGATTTCAAGGAGCACAACAATCCTCAAAAGCGACAACTGCACTTTTTCTCAGGAATATTTTCCTTCCAGGAAAATCCTTCATTTCCTTCATTTTCGCAACAAAAAATTTATTTTAGTTCGTTTATTTATTGTCAGCTCACGACCCACTGTACAGCTTCTATATAACGGATTAAAATATGTATGAGCGATTGTAGCACTCGGCAAACAGCGTATGTATGTATTCAACAGATGCTAATATTTCGCGCACATATCACAAACCGAATAATGTTTTTATACCCTTGCAGAGGATATTATAATTTTGGTCAAAAGTGTGCAACGCAGTGAAGGAGACATCTCCGACCCTATAAAGTATATATATTCTTGATCAGGATCACCTCCTGAGTCGATACAAGCATGTCCGTCTGTCTGTTTCTACGCAAACTTGTCTCTCAGTTTTAAAGCTATCGTCTTCAAACTTTGCACACACCCTTCTTTCCTTTGCAGGCAGTATATAAATCGGAAAGGACGGGATCGGTCGACTATATCCTATAGCTGCCATATAACAGATTGATCGGGAATTCATTAACTTCGTTGTTTTTTAAGTCAGAAGGATGGGACTTTGTATGGATTCCACTTTGGGTAAAATAATTCGACATGCCAAATTTCATAAGAATCGACTATATACGATCCGATATATATCTAATAATATAAGATGCATGTCGCCACCTAGCGGACTGCCACTCAACTGCAGGGGTATATCAACTTCGGCTCCGCTCGAAGTTAGCTTTTTAAAGATTGAAGTGAACAACTTTCGTCTTTGACAGTGTTTAACTTTTGGTATAGATAAAATAAGCCTCTTGTGATAGCGACCAATGATTCCCAAGAATTACGAATTACGTGAAAGTATTCGAAACTTAACAAATTTATAATTTTTACCTGATACTGTGCTCCTTGTTGGGTAGAAGTTCGATATTTCTCCCATTTTGCCATTACATCACAGACTTTTTCTTCTGGTAAAAGACTTCTTTCAGTACTTCCAATTACTTCATAAATTGTATAACCTTTCGAATTTTCTTGTAGGCCAATCTTTTTTTTTATTATTTCTGTTACAGCCCTTACCGTAGAACTTGGATAAAATTCAATCGAATAGTATTTTCCGTCCATGAAATACATCTTAGCGTAGCATGATCTGCGGTTAGTTGTACATAATATTTCTTCACTGCTTGGAGTCCATTGCCGTCGTCTGCACCCTTGAGTTCTGAAAACACACTTTAAAAGATTTTTCAAATAAGTAAGCTTATTTTTTGTTTTAACTCGTCAAATTTTTATTAACTTGCATAACCTTTTCCCTCTCCTCAACCAAAGTCTATATCATAGGTTCCTTTTCCTACAGTTTTCGCAGTACACACAAGTTTTTCAGGGATCTTGAATAATAATCAATGTTAAGATTCTTATTTAAAAAATAACAAAATTATGATTATAAATTGATTTTTATTTTTTGGCTTTCAAAATAATCATTATATTTTTTCTTTTTATTCTTTTTCCTTTGGAAATATAACTTAATTCAAGATTGCGGCCTATTTCTAAACTTTTCTGTATATTTTATTTCATAAGTATATCCTTAGGACAAGTATACAGGTACAAATTAATACCGTGAATTTTCCACTATCACTCCACCGTTAGAAAAAATGAAATTAGAAAAACTTAAACATTTGTGTATTAATGTCGGGTAAAACACCCGTCGGAATATCTGGCTGGCAATAGTTAATTTAAAGAAACACCCTTGACGTTACTCGATTCTAACACCTTTTGGGCGCCGTTGTTATGTCTCTATTTGCATCGACCGTTCCCGTGCATTCGATCGGCCACCTGCAAGCGCCATCATTGTCTCGCTGACTCGTGGTATCTCTGCGGGTACATGTCCCTCGGGCAAATTAACCACGATAAAAATTCCTTAGGTCGGCAGCTTGACTTGTGTTTCGTTTCTGATCCTGATGGAATTACTCTTTCCAGAACTTTGCCCCTTTCCAACCCTGAGGATGCGTATCATCCCACTCTTGAAATTTTAATCGAAAACATTGAGCTTAATTGACCTTAACTTAAACACTAAACTTAAATCTCATAAAGTTCGTTTCTTCCGTAAGGCTGACTTTACCAAACTAAATAAGTTAATTTTGGAATTTATGAAGATTGTCACAAACAATTAAATTTAAAGAACGTTATGAATTTCGAAAAACTTATCACTCCACATTTGCAACATCTATGTAGATCAATAATATCCCCGTGCCAACATGACTTTATCAAGCGCCGCTCCACTACCACCATTATTGGTAATATTTACAACATATATAGTAACATATTGCTAACATTTTTTGTCACGGATGGGTCCCGGAATGGCTTACAGACAGACGTCATTTACACTGACTTCAGTAAAGCATTTGACTCTGTTAACCATTCGCTTCTTATAAGTGAATTCAGTCTTTTGGGATTCCCAACTGATCTCCTTATCTGGATTTCGAGCTACTTATCTGATGTTCTTTAAAGATGTTACCTCGCGTATAGTCCGCGTCATATCGGTGGTGCACCAAGGAAGCCATCTTGGACCCTTAATTTTTACTCTGTTTAGTAATGACTTACTCCTTTCCTTAACTGACTCACTAGTACTTATGAAGCTGATGATGTTAAGCTTTGTCTTCAGAATAGATTTACTAGCGCCCAATCTAGACTTCAATCCGATTTGAATATATTTATTGATATTTATCGATCTAGCCCTGACCAGGCTACGTACTTTCTTTATGGGAATGTCTTAGAACGTTTAACTAAGATTAATAATCTGGGTGTCGTATTAGATTTGAAACTTACAATTACCGACCATATATCCACTATGGTTAATAAATCTATGGGTGGGCTTGGTTTTATAAAAAGATAGTAAAAAGAATTTAATATGTACGGGTCCATAACAAAAACGTTACGTACATCATTGGTCCGTCCGATTCTTGAGTATGGATCGTGTGTCTGGTGTCCCTAATACGGAGTACACCGAGATCACATAGAATCTGTACAAAAAACTTCCTAATTTTTGCACTTTGGGGACTTAATTGGGATGCAAGTCTTCAACTTCCCTCCTATTATAGGAGACTTTTATTAATCAATTTACCATCATTAACAAACCGTAGAACAATGCTGGGTGTCATGTTTCTATTTAATCTTATTAATGGTATTGTTAGTATACAGTAGTCTACAAAATGCTACAAAGCCAGCATTTATAAACACGCTTAAATTTTAACGTTCCTAGTAGAAGGACTAGAAACTTTCGTCCTCCACTCCTTGGCCATTTTAGTTCGACATATGCCCAACCCGATCCGTTAAGGGTATTCTGATCGGACTACTATGGTCTCTACCACACTTTATCAATTTGCTCTACTAACAATCTTAACTTCTTTATACTAAACGCCTTATCCCTGCAACAGTCTTCCTCGTGATTTCATACTCCTATTCTTCTTTTTTACTTTCTCGGATCTATCCCAACGATTTGAGCCGTACGTTGTGCGGCAGCGTCTATCGGTCGTTTGGACGGGAGGTGGGCTGTACGTATGCAGTGGGAACTGCGCGAGATACAGCATGGCTAGGCCCCTGTATCACCGTAAACCAAAATCAGCTCTGATGAGCTTAACTAAAAAATTATTCAAGCTACTGTTGAAAAGGCATGGCATTGAATTATTTTTTAACGAAATTTAACGCTTTTGTAATGCCTCCAGCTTTTTCATATCTTCAGTTTATAAGACAAAGTGTATTTTAATTTCAATATGCTGGGTGTAGAAGCCTGACCAAAGTAAAAGATACTGGCTTAAAGAAGGAGGTGTATTTTTCTTTTTTGTATTTTTCTTGTTCTCTGCTCTCAGAGAGGGAAATTTGTATTCGTAATTGTCCCAGTTCATGCATTGGACCGATCCATTTCACTTATGCAGCTTAAGGCCGATTCTAAGATATAGTAGGTATTGAGCTGAAGCATCCTTATAGATCTTGTGAACTTTATTTTTACTTAAAGGAATTTAGAAAGTTGTTGGAATTTAAGGAATATTAAGGAATATTTAAGGAATTTTAGATGTTGTTGCTGCAACTGAAGTCCATGTCTTCGCTCCTAATTGGTTCATTGTGTTGTTGGTGAATGCATTTTCCATTAGGGTCAGTGAGCTTGCCAAATATTTGGGTGTTTTCTTTCTTTTGGCTTTCTCACGATTTCAAGCATAATCAATGCTTACTCAGCGCACGTGTCTTTTGATCCGTGTGACCCTACTTGCCAAGGCATCATATTCAGTGAACCCAATGTGGTTGCTAATTCAGTATTATTTAGTATTTGACATTTTAAGTGTTAACTTTTCCTCCCTTAAGGCGGGCGTCCTCGTTCGCAACATAGGGTTAGGTGGGGATGGATCCGCCGGTGCTTTTGATGATTTTTGAATTATGATCATTATGAACAGAATAGTGGCTTAGGTATAATTTACAGAAGCCTCGATTATCTGCTCTTCTTTAATTTTTTTCAGGATCTTGGTGTTAATTAAGTTTAATTGCTTGATTAATTGAATGGAGAGGACTTTGTGAATTTTAGGCTTTACCGCTGAGAGCTGGAAAAGCGGAGGTTCGGGGTCCATCGCAGTGATCTATAGGTGTTTGTGCCAATGTGGAGTTTCTGTACTAGATGATGAAGGATCATTAAAGATGAAGGTTCTTCCCGTCCAAAGACACCATTCCATTAAAGTCGTTCAGCATCAGTGTACCCGGTAGTAATGTCTCAAAATTAGGCATGTGTTGACTGTTGATTATCTTGCATTCCGGTGGTTGTAAGTTTAATAGCAAGTGCGCTCAAGCAAGTGTCGTTGCTTAAATATAACAGTTTTTCCCTAACGCAAATTGTTTTATCATTATGCAATTCACATGGTTTCGAAATCGCAAATAGTTCCTGTTACATTCTAACAAGTTCTCATATTTTATGTTATTTATTACTTGAGCCTTTTTTACTGCTTTGACTAATAGTGTTCTACAGGTTTCATTACATTTTATAGGGATAATTATGATATACAGAAGGGCTTATTATTTAGTACAAGTTCGACATTTAATAATTCTAGTAGTTCTTCTATATTAAAGAACAGATTAGTTTCTTTATTAAAAATTTGTTCTAGAATATTGGTTTGAATTGTTGAGAATATAAAAGAGTTTCAAATATTTGTTTTGGTCTATGTTATTGCCTGTAGTTTACTCAAAATTTCTTCTTTTACCATTTGAGTTTTTATATCTGAGAATATTTTCCTTTTTGTTGTTTTTTTTTTAGAATGGCTTTCGTTACGTAAGGTATTTGATTAATTTTCTCGCATAAAAGTTTATTTATTATAACTTTTTTAATATTATTTTCTTATTATCTGTTTATTTTTTTTTCGTGGTCATGGTGGTCCAGTGTTCCTGCCAACCAATTCCATGCCGTTCATAGGATTTCTACTGCTCTTTTTTGTGTATTGCTTGTATTGCTAAGTTTGAGATTTTGTTTTATTTGATTTAATTTGTAAGACAGGTAGGGTTATAGATGATGTGATGGGATGAGGTTATTTAATCCTTTTTTTGTTGGTCAAATGTGTTGTCTTATTCTTTTATGTCAAAAGTATTTATGATTTTTATTGTTCCCTCTTGTTTGGCCGCTCGTCCAGTTTCAAGTAAAGTCCCTTGTGCGCTGGAATAGTCGAGGACTGTAGAGTCAAGTCGGCAAGTTGGTTTCTAATGTTATTCTTGTGTATTACTTTCCTGGATTAGGTTTTAATTGAAGTGTTATTATTTTCCTTTAGTGTTTCTTTTCTTTATATTCTATACCGTGGAGTAAGTTTGGTACTTAGTTTTTTGTCGAGTTTTATGTGAATTGTATCTCCTGTCTCGTATTGTTTTGACTGTACTTTATCCTGGTTATGATATTCTTAGTCGGCTACTTGTATTTGTGTTATTTTTTCCCCGACTTAGGTCCGCTGTTTTTATATTTTGATTTGTTGATTTTTCATTTAGTACTGAATGTATAATGTTGGACTAAGCAACCACTAGCAAAACCGATTACAATATTGATATTTTGTTTTAGCTGCAGCGGTATTTATTATTGTCTGTCTGTCTCCCAGTTTTGCATTCACTTTGTTCTTATTTGTAGCGAATGCGCTTTTGGAAGCTTTGGAAGAGCTTCTGCGCCCAAGTTCTTATTTCTTCTTCTTGTTTGTTGCTTATATTGACGGGCCGCTACTTTTGTTTGATGGAAGCCTATGCTAATTTTGTATGGACCGATATTTTAAGCTGATGTTCTAAAAAGAATCGAATCGCAACAGAGTTTAAGGCGCGTTCGTTATTCATTACTACTAAATGCCAAAAGCTATCATCATTTCTCTCAAAGGAGTTTTAATGTTCTCGGAGGACCTTGAATTTAATATCGTTATTTGGGCATATTTAGAGAACTTGTCGAGACCAGTTCGAATATTATTTTTTTCCGTAATATAAATGTGTATGTGGAAAATTTCTCTTGGGTACTTAGTGACATGAGTTGGTTGGATTATCCCCTTCGTTGGGTGTCTAACGTATTTGGATTCACTACATGTTTACCAGAATTGGACTATAGCATAAATTTTCCATTGAGCTTGTAGGAATAAATATCTTTTAAGAATCTTTTAAGAATATTGTTTCCGAGAGCGGCACAGAGCGTCTGTGTGCCCTTTTATGTTCTAATGTAATTATCTGATTATAAGTTGTTTCTAAGGGTACATCGCCAACTTGATTACTAGTAAACCTAACCTTGTAAGACTTGAAATGTGTAGGATAAATAATTTGGATTTTTCCCAATATTTCTTCTAAAGTGTAAATACCATTGATAATTCTGGGATCTTCTGAGAATATATTAATATTAATATAACTTTCGTCGCTGTGGATTCTAGAGTCTGAATGGATTGAATTAATTTCTGGTTGGGCTCTGGATAGGGATAGTCTGCTACAACATTAGCTACACCGGGCATATATCTAATCTCGGAGCTACATTCGCCGCTAATATCTCTCCAGCGATTGAGCTTGGCATTGTGACTATTTACACTATTTGAAAAAGTCATGGTATGGTGGTCTGTATAAATTGTCACTTTTGAATATCGCGTGGTTCCCACTGTATACGTACAGCCCATCTCCAGTCAAAGCGACCGAGGGACGCTGCCGCATAACGTACGGCTTGAATCGCGGGGATAGATCCGAAATATTACGAGGAAGAGTGTTGCACAGATAAAACGTTTAGTATAACAGATTTAAAATTGTTAGTAGGGCAAAGTGACAAGATGTGGTAGAGACTATTGTAGTGCGAACATAATATCCTGAACGGATCGTGTTGGGCATATGTCGAACTACAATGGCTAAGGAGTGGAGGACGAAGGTTTCTAGTCCTTCTACTAGGAATGTTAAAATTTAAGCGTGTTAGTAAATGCTGGCTTTCTATATTAGCATAAATAACCATAATCGTTCTACGGTTTGTTTATTATGCTAGGTTGATTAATAACAGTCTACTGTGATAAGACGGGAGGTAACGATTTGCATCCCAATTTAGTGTCCTAAGAGCGAAAGTCAAGAATTTTTTTTACACAGATTCTATGTGATCTCGGTGTACTCCGTATAGGGGACACCAGACACACGATCCATACTTAAGATTCGGACGGACCAATGATGTATATAACGTTTTTGTTATGGAACCGTACATATTAAATTCTTTTTACTATCTTTTAATAAAACCAAGCACTGTCATAGTTTTATAAACCATGGTGGATATATGGTCGGTAAATTTAAGTTTCAAATCTTATACGACACCCAGATTATTAAACTGAGTTAAACGTTCTAAGGCGTTCCCATAGAGAAATTACATAGCCTGGTGAGGACTAGATCGATACAATGACATGAGTTTACATTTCGATCCATTAAGCTTTAAGTTATTTGCTAAACACCAATTTTGAAATTTATCCAAATCGGATTGAAGTCTAGAAATCCAGATAAGGAGATTATTTGTGAAGCCCAAAAGACTGAGCTTACTTATAAGAAGCGAATGGTTAACAGAGTGAAATGTAAAATTTCATTTCATTCCCAGTTCCTCAAGGCAGTGTGCTAGGGCAAGAAGTGATCGAAGAACAAAAAGAAAATTACTTTAGCAAGTAATTGTTGCACCCATACCATCCTGACGAGAGCTCTACAAGGTTGAACAACAAATCACGTCTTCGTCGCAACGACTTACCAGCGACCGACTTGAGGCGCGCGCGCAAAATGCAGTCTTAGTTTACTGTTAGTTAAATTTTGACGTTAAGATTCGTAAACTTCTTGTTAGCCTCATAATTAAGAGAAGATTGAATAAATAATCGCAACAAGAAAGGAAAGCTAACTTCAGTCGGAGCCGAAGTTGATATACCCTTACCGTTGAGTGGCAGTCCGCTAGATGGCGACACGCATCTTATATTATTAGATATAAATCGGATCGTATATAGTCGGCCGATCCTAATGAAATTTTGCAGATCGGATTAGTTTGCCCAAATTAGAATACATAGAAAATCCTTCTAACTTTAAAAACAACAAAGTTATGGCATTCCCGATTAATTAGTTATATGGCTGCTATAGGATAAAGTCGACCGATCCCGGCCGTTCTGACTTATATAGTGCCTGCAAAGGAAAGAAGGATGTGTGCAAGCTTTGAAGACGATAGCTTTAAAACTGAGAGACTAATCTGCGTAGAAACAGACAGACGCACAGACGGACGGACGGACAGACGGACATGCTTATATCGACTCATGAGGTGATCCTGATCAAGAATATATATACTTTGTACGGTCGGAGATGTCTCCTTCACTGCGTTGCACACTTTTGACCAAAATTATAATACCCTCTGCTAGGGTATAAAAAAATTGTCCATTCTGAAACTACCATTCTCGTAATTTGTATAATAGAGATGTTCGTAAAATATGTGCATATTCTGGAGCTCTTCCAAATACTCACACGACCATTGCTTCCAAAAGGCGTGCTTCAATATTGTGCTTCAGAATTGCTTCATATATTCAGTTCCTAACTATGTTGGTATTAGGAGGAGTAGCTAATAGTTCACCAATCAGGAAGTCTTCTGGCGTTAAAGCTAATTCGTCAGTGGGGTCTGATAACATGGGAGTGATAGGGATTAACGTCCATAGTGTTGAGATCTTCAAAGGTCGAAGACGCCATGGCTGTTGTTGATACAAGCAGCCATTTTGCATATTTCACCGTAACTTTTCAAAGACCACCAAATGATTGTTATGGTGGAATATGCTATGGCATCATTTTAGAAAATGGTGCTTTAATTTATTGTTGGCTCAAAAAAATTTCTTTTGCATTATCGCAATGAATCGTCTGACACTTTCCTCGACGTCTGTTATGAGATCGCTTACCAACTCCTTTGAGTTACTCCTTTGAAACTGCCTTCGTGACAAAACAACAAAACACTGCGATATAGGCCTTCGAGGTCAATATCGGTCGATTGCCACGAGTCTTATGTCGAATCCATATAGGCCGGAAGTAGTAGGCCGGAACACTAGCACCAGTGTTAAAGAACGGGTAAGCCTGTGTGGTTCTTTTGACTAGTAGATTTCCTAGTAGAAATTTGACTTATCAATTTGGGCTTGATATTGCTACATCGCACCACTAACCATACAGCATATAGACTACTCATTTCATACAACGAAAATGGACGCAAAAATATCTTGAGCCTGAAAAGTTACAAAAATCTAAAATTTTGGTTGGTTTCAAAACGAAAAAGAACGCACACACATGAAACCGTGTATGTGAATATGTGAGCACGCATACATATAAAGATGAATTTAACCGCGGATCAACCATCTTGATGAAAGGCCTCTCCGCGACTGAAGAACTTAAAAATTTTTTTGAGAATATGAGCGTAAGAAAGAGCGTAAGAATGAGAGTAAGATTTTCTCTGGGGCCTGCTGGGGCCTGTCGCAAGAAATTTTTGCGTCCATTTTCGTTGTATGAAATGAGTAGTCTATATGCTGTATGGTTAGTGATCGCACGCAATTGTGTATAGTGTAGTTTTCTTATGATCACTTTTACAATTGTAGGGGTACAAAACTGGATTTTTTGCATCATAGGAAAGGTTAGAAAGCTTTAGTCTCTATCTTTGCTCTAAATTGGTCGAAATAATAGCCAGCAACTTTGTCCAGTTGTCCCTTGATCCATGTAAGAACAGAGGTCCATTGTTGTTCCACAGTTGTTCCTCTGGATAAGACGTAAACTGCATTATTGACGGATGATACGTGACACCATTGAAAATGTTCTGTTATTTCCTAAATGTTGAATATCCGATTTACCACAAACGTGTGGTAAGTGGAAGCCGTTGCAGTGATCCACCCTAACGCGATGGGTAAATCAGTCCAAAGAATCCACGATAGTTCGTTGTTCCTGCATGACTGAAACTTTTCCGTTGAATATGTGTCTTAGAATTTTCAATTTATTTAGAGATTGCAGGTCAGAGTAATAGTTAATCCATTCTGACTGAAGTTCTAAAAGCAATACATCATCCCCAAGCTATGTATAATTCCCAGCCGTGTCGCAATAATATTTATTGCAATAATAGTTGCCTTTACGGCAACTGGCGTTATAACCATATAACTCGCTTTGTTATAACCAGAGCTTTGCTTTATTCCACTCTTCCGTTGGTCTTTATTGGGCATTCATATGAGGGTCTTTGGAGGGTTTTTGACACTATATTGCTCCAAGGTCATCCAGTTGTGCGTCGCACACGCTATCCTCTTTGGGTATTACTTACAGTAGTTCTTTATTATTTGAGCACCTTTTCGTAGTTTGAAACCATGTGGTAGTAGTATTTGATTCAGTTCACTTTGGATTAGAACTGCTTCTGATGCCACTGCCACTGATTCGACACCCGACAAGAATTCATCTACACACTAACGTCATCTACTACCCTAACGGATAGTTGTCCCGTGATCGGATTGCTGGATGATTAGGAATTTTTTTCCCCTAGAAATGGAGCTGTGCTGATTCCATATGTGACTATGAGTCTCAGATGGATCGTTTCTTCAATCTATAAGTTGATGGAACTAATTATCTGGATTGACTCACACTTGGCGGCATCACGAAGCATCGAACACCACTCGTAATTTGGCGCTGCTGCTCTCAGGTTTCAGAACACAGTAATGAGGTGTAAAATTTGGGGCACATGTGTTGTGGCAACGAGCTTCATTTTCTTTCATGAATTCAGATACCCTTTTAGAACATCACCGGTTAGTCGTCGCTTTTGTGCTAATAACCTTTTCGGGGCAAGCAGCCGCCGGAAAGAAGTTTTGGCCGGCAATATTTTATTGAATTCGTGACGTCATTTTTTCTATTATATTTATGTTCGCGACTCTCGCTCTATTCTCGTCGTCCGCTCTCGTGCATTCGATCGGCCACCTGCATCTGCAGTCATGCGCTAGCGTTTGTCTCGCTCTCTCGCGGGATCTCTCGATCGCTCCGCAGCATTAAGAGTTGAGCCGCGCCCCCGGGTCATTATTCTAATTCGGTTGTCAACACTACTCAGCCACATATGTACATCATTTGTAGAAACTCCATTTGTAAATTGTATCAATATCTATAAATCGAACTGTGCTTGTATAATTATAGCCAATATTTAGAACACAAACTTAAAGCTCCCGAAAACGCTCGGTAACTGAAAATTTGGTGACCCCCGACGGGATTGTGCTTAGGAAAATAATTTGTGAAAAAATTGAGCTGCCCGGCTTAAAATATCAAAATAAACAAATTAAAAACAAGAAAGGAAAGCTAATACCCTTGCAGTTGAGTGGCAGTCCGTTAAGTGGCGACATGCATCTTATATTATTATATATATATTGGATCGTATATAGTCGGCATAGTATATAGTATATATAGTAGAATCCATAGAAAATCCCATTCTTCCATCTTCAAAAACAACGAAGTTTTGGCATTCACGATCAATCAGTTATATGGCAGCTATAGGATATAGTCGAGCGATCCCAGCCATTCTGTCTGCAAAAGAAAGAAGGGTGTGCGCAAAGTTCGAAGACAATAAATATGAAAGTGAGAAACTAGTTTGCGTAGAAACAGACAGATCGACAGATGGACAGACGGACGGACGGACAGACGGATATGCTTATATCAACTCAGAAGGTGATCCTGATCAAGAATATATATACTAATATATATTCTAGGGTCGGAATATATATATAGGGTCGGAGATGTCTCCTTCACTGCCTTGCACACTTTTGACCAAAATTATAATACCCTCTGCAAGGGTATTAAAAAGCCAATTACGATATTATGAAATTTGGAACAATAGTTCCAAAAATATTTTCGATTTATTAAAAAAGCAAATGCAATAGTGTGTAAAATGTTGGTATCGCAAAAACTACTTAGAACTAATAATAGGAAATCTGCCTGAATACAGGGTAAGCATGTCGTATCTTGAATACGTGGATCGATTATGCAGAGCCGCGGTAAAAAAAAACATTTAAAGGATATATTGCGGTGTTTGTTTGCATGGCCACAAAAGCTATACACTTAGAAGTGTTTAATGACTTAACGTCTGATGACCTTTTAGGAGCAAATTAAGCGGTTTCTTGCTAGAAGGGGAAAATGTGGAAATATTCATACAATAAAACAAATTTTGTAAAAGCGTCAAGAAAATTAGACGAGGAGTTAGAAAAGGGCATTAGGGAAAATAGCGCAGTTGTTCCCCCGGCAAGCCCCCATTTTGGAGAAATATGGGAAGCAGGAGTAAAATCGCTGAAAACCCATTTAAAACGAATAATTAGGGACAATGTAGGGATATTAACATATGAAGAAATACATTGCTTTGCCAGATAGATTGTACTTATCCAGCGAAAATGTAGACGATAATGAGGTGCTAACTCCTGGACATTTTTTTATTTAGAAGACCACTATTAGATGCAATCGAACCCAATGATGAAACTGGGAAAATTGATTATTTTAGATATAGTGAGATTCATCCAGAAGATAAATAGAGAAATTTTTTGAATAAATGGAAGGATGATTATTTAAATATTTTTTTAAGAAAGATACAAATAGAAAATAAATTATTCAAATATAAAAATGGTCAAATTGTTATATTAAAAGATGATGAAAGTTTGAAGGAGTCCATAAAGAAAAAAACGAAAAAGTCCGAGTTGTTAAGCTTAGGGTGCAAGAGAATTTAAAAACTCTAAAAGCGCCTCCCGCCTTAAAGCAAGAAGTAGTGCTATATTGTCTAAGCTGGTAGTGATACTGGCCTTTATAATGCCTTCATTATGCTGTCAGCTGACGAATCCAATACCGGCAATCAGAGATTCAAAATATGGTTTTGAAGAAATTTCCAAATCCGTGTCCATATATTAAATCCGATGGGAGGCATAGTAGTTTCATGTTTCATCGTCATTGAATTTAGTGATTTTCTACCATATAGAAGCATATTTCAAGATGATCCATAAAGAGAAAACCATAATCACCAAAATAAGATTAGTTTGTGAAAAGTGTAGTGGATAGAGGTGATCGAGTTCATATCGAAGAATATATGAAAAATTTGTTGAGAAAACAAGAAAGATTAAAAGAGTTGAGCAACAAAAAAACTTCATTAGTCGAATCTACTACCAATATTCTAAAGAAAACTATGAATGATGTCAATACAAACTTAAAAAGTCTGAACAAAAGAATAGAATATATAAGTGTAATACTGCAAGAGTCATATTACTTATACAAAGAGTCTATTAAATTCTCCATGGTAACGAAGGAATTGAGTAGTTTGATCGATGAATGCGAAAAAAATCAAGCAGACATCATAAACCTGTTATATGATATCCGCCATGGAAGGCTTAACACCAAAATTTTACGTCCATATCAGCTTTAAATTGTAAAAGCTATAATTAAAGATGTCCTATCCGAAAATTTGATTTTTCCAGGGAAAATATGAGGTATATAATTAAAGGATGTATACACCTTACTTAGCGCAAGAGGGTTGTTCGAATACAAAAAGCTGATAATCAAATGCGAAAATCCCCCCTCAGAAATGCCATTGGTCAATCTTATCCGATCTATAAAATTTTATAAGTATCGGCCTACTATATACGATCCGATATATATCTAATAATATAAGCTGACACTTCAACTGCAAGGGTCTATTAACTTTGGCTCCGCCCGAAGTAAGCTTTCCTTTCTGGTTGTCTGTTGCTTTTTGTTTATTTCTCTCTTGTACACTGAGACTTGTTATCGAATTTAGGCAAACTGGAGCGGGAAAATAAAGCTGAGCGTATGAAACCATATCTTTTGTGATAACCACATACTTCCTTCGACGCTTCAGTCACACGCCTAATAGTTCTCTCCACTGCCTGAGAGTGGCATGGAAAGCTTAGCAAGTTCCATTGACCAATTCTTATTTGGTTATCAATGGAAGATACCTAATCTTTATTTGAGACATTCCCAAGTACTGGAGGAGGTGGTAGTACTGTAAAAGAGCAGTCGATCATTTCATAGTACTCAGTGGCATTCATGTTTAGTTTTGGCAAACGGAAGGAGCGCACCGAAGTCCCCGGAGTAGGAGATGTTTCTCTGGATTTTAAAATCCTTTGCAATCCAATCTTATGTATATTCATATTTTCCTCTGTCATAAGCATAAGCATCAGCATAAACAAAATCAAATTTTCAGGATGCACGAAATAAGTATTGTGTTGTATTGTGCATTGTGTTGTTTTACAGGATAATGATAATAAAGATATGTAGCACTTTCATTATATATGTAACTAAGTTTTTGGAGGGCTCTTCTCTAGAAATGTATAATCTCAACATTCTGTTTGCTAAAGTGACGCAAAGCGCGTGGGAGAATGTTCCTGGATCTCGTAGAGACAGATCAGATGAACATTTACCTGTATGAATAGCTTGTTCAATATCGTAAAGATATTTTTGATCTTTACTCAACTTGTCCTCGCATGTGACTTGTATTACATCACACTTAATTTAATTAAAATTAAACACAAGGTATGTGTTCAATGCTTTGAATTTGTTTAACGATTATACCTAAAAAGGAATTTGGCCCACAGGTTTTTCCATCAAAATGTTGAAAAAAGTGTCGCAATGGTAACGCACTAAATTGGTCTGTTCAAGTATATTTCAATAAGCCTAATAATACCATCTTTCCAACACGTATTAGTTGGTGTACCTTCACAACCACCGAGAAGAAAATCACTAAAATCAAATTCCATTTCATTTAAGTGATGTATGATACTTTCATAGATACTTTTACTAGTAGCAAAATTAGGCGTCATATAAGTTTTATATTTAGAGCCAGGCTCCATTATAGTAGAAACATGTTCTTCCTTTTGCGTCTTGCGATAACGCTTGGAGCCTACTTTGTCCTGGTAGAATGTATAATATTTTCTCCCATAAAAATAAAGGGATGTAACCATTAGGACTTAGATTTTGCATCTTGTTGTAAAGCTTTTCTATTTTTAGATTTTTTCCTTTTGATCTTATTTTTGTCTGTGACAAAAGTTGTTTCTGTAGCAGTAACAATTTGTAGATCTGTCAGGACTGACGTCGCATAGCAGCAGTCGGTCTTTCCGAAATACCAATATTATTTATTGCTGCAATTTCACGTAGATTAATTCTCATTTTTGAGGTGGAAGGCTGTTGAAGGTATGATGTTGATGACATTAAAACGAATGTTGAATTTTATTTTCATTTTTTTTCTTTTCTTTTTATGAGAAGATCTTTTAATGATCGTTTTATCAGAGAAATCAGCAAAATCTTCACGGACACCCAAATCATTGAAAAAACCTTTGGCCTTCTCAACAGAAGACGTGTTATAACATGTCTTGATTTGTTTTATTCTTTCATTTCTTTCAGCCCAACGAGTAAGTTTTGCAGTTTCAAGTAATCTATAGAACCAATTATTCCGATTCTAGCAGTTCTTTGATCATAAAGAAATTAACGTTTTATCAGAGAAATCGTACGATCTTTTCCACATCTACAATAAATAGATATAGGATTTGGATTAATACATGACATTTTACATTTACATGCAGAAATGACGAAAATTGTCGCTGCTTTTGGTTTTGAATAATTCAAGATCCTTCTGAAACTTAGGCCTTTCTTTCTCCTTTGAAAGACTGTTTTGTTTCCGAATACTTGTCATAATATGCAGAGATCATTTTTTTTTTTCAACCATAGTTTGAGAAACTGTGGCAATAGATGCTGTAAAATAATGCCTTTAACTTACTCAGCTACCGCAAGTGCTTTTTAAAAAAAAGCGGTTTCCGTGGTGGTAATTCAAATGATATGATATGTACCGAAATAATGACATAATGTATTAATATATTTTAATATATTTAATTATATTCTTTAAAATTTTTTTTCAGGGGAAATTATTAAAAAAGCTGAGGATGAACACATAGCCATTGTGCAATCTATTTTGGAAAAATGCATGAAAAAAGAGACATTGTTGAATGAACTTTATCTGCAAATGATTAAACAGACTACAGATCATCCGGATGCTAACTCTAGAATTAATCTAAAAAATTGGGCATTTTTGTGTGTTTTATGTAGTGTTGTTTTACCATCGACGAAATACATTCGAAAATATCTTATGGCACATCTAAAGCGGTGCGCCAGTGATTATATGTCTGAAGAGGGGAAATACGCCAGATTTGCGGAAACTGTAAGTATTTTAAATTCTAAGAAATCTTTGAAATTTTAAAAATATATATTTTATGGTAAAAGAATGCAATTTTCAATTTTATTATCGTTGAATAGGTATCGACTTAATTAATAGATTACTAGAAGCATTATCTATTAGGTTTATAAACCACAATTTTGAATCAAGGAATTATTGACTTATAAATGATAATTAAATGAATATAGTATACAGTTGCTGAAAATGCAAGTATTGATGTTAAAATCCAGTCGGATTAAAACTGTGTCGTCTTCTAATAAGTCTTAAACGCATGCTGAGTTTTTCTGAAAACTTATTAGTGAAACGCAAATCAGCACATTGCACATTGGGATGAAATGCCTTTATTTTGGTCACAACCGTTTAAAGTTGAAACTTGGAGAATTTACTGCTTATATTATTTGTGAATTTAAATATTTTTACACTGCAACCTTGCCGCTCACATAATAGAACTGCAGTATATATAAAAATTCATATTAATGTTAATGTTGTATTTTTTTCATCATATTTTTTTATCCACAATTGTTTGAAAATTTTTATATTTTAATATTTTTGCATGTTATAACATTCATTAACGCTAATTAAACGCTTAATTAACACTAATATAAGCTTAATAAACGGAAATTATATATAAATAAAAATGAAAATATGGTATATTTTTAAGCTCGTCTTCAACACTGCATCTTCCGGCAATAAGTGTGATTTTTTATATGTAGCAATATGTAGAAGTGTTGAATTATCCTTTGCAAGTTCGGATGAAAATCTTCTTTTATGCCTTAAACTTCCTTCGTCATAAGAGACCCGAGGTCATCCACCAATCAAGCCAGCTAGTATTTTCGTCTTTGAAGCTACGAATATTTCTGTGGACCTTGCTCAGCAGTCTCTTTATTTAAATAATAAAGTTTTTATACCCTTGCAGAGGGTATTATAATATTGTTCAAAGTGTGCAACGCAGTGAAGACATCTCCGACCCCATAAAGTATATATATTCTTGATAAGTATCACCTCCTGAGTCGATATAAGCATTTAGTCTCTCAGTTTTAAAGCTATCCATTTCCAACTTTGCACACATCCTTCTTTCTTTTGCAAATGATCGAAAATGCCATAACTTTGTTGTTTTTTGAGTTAGAAAGATGGAGCTGTGTATGGATTGATCTGTCAAATTTCGTAACGATCTACCGACTATATCCTATAGCTGCTATATAACTGATTGATCGGAAATGCGATAACTTCGTTGTTTCGTAGAAAAATGGATTCTACTTTAAGCAAAATAATTTGATAATATAAGCTGCCACTCAACTGCAAGGGTATATCAACTCGGCTCCGCCCGAAGTTAGCTTTCCTTTCTTGTTTATTGTGTTTAATCACCTCCAAATCGTTTTCCGGAAAATCAATTGGAATTTCTTCGGCACATACCTAGTCAAAAGCACAGTTAAAATTGCGATTTGTATTGAGACACACTTCTAGTAAGTCACCTCGACGGACATCAACCTTGTTCGCATATATTGAAATATTTAACACCCTCGAAAATTCCCGCATTGCATTCTGAATATTCACATAATAACACATACTACCATATAAGTTGTTATTTAAATCATACATTGTTAATTAAATGTTGTATCTTGCTCCACGAAACACAAATATTTTAAGGTTAGAATCTGCAAAACTGATGTTATGTATGTCATTAAAATCATGACAACATAAAAGCACATATAATTAAACACTTATACAAATATTTTTTCCATTTTCATTTTAAGGTATTTCAATTTTAATAACCAAACTGTTTAAAAATCAAGAACACCAAAATTAGGAAACTCGTCTAATCAGCAACCTTGCAAGCACCACGTGGCAAGAAGAGCTGACTTTCAAACGCTGGTGGAAGACAAGGGAAGGAAGACAAATAAAATATCAATTAAATATTTTCGATATCTAGGGACTTTTCTTAGCTTGAAATAATTGTAACATTACTGATATATTAACACGAACTTTATAGGGTGTGGCAAAATAAAGGCATCTTTTATACCAATTTGCATTACATCACTGAAGAATATACGTGCGGGTATGACTCTACATATGGCTGCGCAATACTTCGCCTGGGGCTTTGATCGCAGAACATTGAGTCAGCAGGGCTGGATCTATTCATCTCTTTTGGAGAGTCGGGAGCCGAAAGCGTTGCTGATCAGTCCGGGGGTCGAGTCCAGAAGGAGAAGACCACGGTAAAAAAGAGGAGAATTAGTCGTAGCCGTGTTTGTGAGGGTCGGTTTGGCGTAGACCGATTCCCAAAAGCAACAGCCATGCGCCAAGCTCGTGAGCTCAAGCTTATAGAAGAGGTGGACAAGCACGCGGGGTGTTTGAAAACCAAATCTATAAAACCATAAACACAATATCTGAACAAGCAGTGTTTGATCATTCCATCCCAAAGGCAGGCACGGAGAAAAAATCCGATCCGGATTTTCTACTATTAATGAGCAAATCTTGTTTGCTTTGTCTTCCATGGATAACTCCAAGTAATACCACGGCATTTATTGGAATAAACTTATTTAGCATTCACTCAATAGGGTAACCAAGTGTCGGGACCACGTAATGTCGCTGTCTTACCGACCGATCATGATTAGCGGATGATTCTATCTTAAACAAAAATATTTCTCTCACGGAATCCTGATACGTAGAAGTCTTTGCTTATATTAAATCAAAAACAAAGGACGTTATAAACGGGACTTTGAAATTTCCTGCGTTAATAGTTAAAGGATTTAGCTTTTGGAAAATATAAATCTTCAATTTTTTTAAACCAAAAGAACAACATTTTTGCAAAAGAAAGTCAGTGAAATTTCACTTTCGGTTCACTAAAACGCAGGAATTTTTTTTTTCATGCAGGAATTTAAAAACGCATACGGATTTTTGACAATAGTTTAAGATTTT
This sequence comes from Drosophila atripex, assembly GCA_035045925.1. Taxonomy (NCBI): domain Eukaryota; kingdom Metazoa; phylum Arthropoda; class Insecta; order Diptera; family Drosophilidae; genus Drosophila; species Drosophila atripex. Next base: position 409,657 of record JAWNOP010000031.1, read on the forward strand.
GAGGGTGTTAGAAATATTCCAAACACAGTTTTGTGTTATTTTTGGACCTGGTTCCTACTCTGTCACTTAAAAAGTTCCTTACCACTTTTGCATTGCGTAATTAATCCCGTGTTGATTATTAAAGTGGATAAAGGATAGTCGTTAAAAAATTAAAATGACTGAACATAAAAAAAATAAAATGACTAATTAAAATAAGAAAGGAAACTTCGGGCGATGCCGAAGTTTATATACGCTTGCAGTTAAGTGGCAGCTTAAATTATTAGATATATATCGGATTGTATAATAGTGGGCCGATCCTTATAAAAATTACACTAGGAATTTAATTTTCTAATAAAAATGTTGCAGCTATAGAATATAGTCGGTCGATCCTTACGAAATTTGGTAGATCGGATTAGTTTCCCAAAGTGGAATCCATAGAAAGTCCGATCCTTCTAACCAATCAGTTACATATATGATAAGGATATGACAACCGATCTTGGCCGTTCCGCCTTATATACTGCCTGCAAACGAAAGAAGAATGTGTGCAAAGTTAGAAGTCAATAGCTTTAAAGCTGAGAGACTAGTTTGCGTAGAAACAGACAGGCAGACAAACGGACACGCTTATATCGACTCAGGAGGTGATCCTGATCAAGAATATATATACTTTATAGTGTCGAAGATGTCTCCATCACTGCTTTGCACATTTTTGACAAAATTATAATACCCACTGCAAGGGTATAATAACTGGCCAATTGATGGCCGTTCGGTCCATTATTTATTACATAAATATTCATTGCCCATTACTTTAGCTTATATAAATACATAAAATATGCTGTTTAATGATATTCTCTTATCTATAAAACACGAAAACCAAAAACAAAAAGGGTGGCTGTATACAACACTAAATTTCAATAGCTATGATAACAAATGCGTGCATTTGCTTTGTGTTATAAATTCAAATATATTCCATAATAAATTGTTATAAGTGTTATAAATTCAAATATATTCCATAATAAACTTAAGCGAAATGGGCGAATTCACAATAGAGCGCAACTGAGCTTTTCTTGGCCTCCCGCTCCGCCCAATTCTAACTTATACTAGAATTTTAATTACTATATTCCACTATCTATCTATATTATATTAATATACATTAACTCCACACCGGCCCCGTTGAAGGCCTCCCTCCGACATCCACCAACTGGCAACCTCGCCAGCTTGTGGACTGCTCACATAAACACAGGTCCAGAGCTATTCCTTACGTCGGCGACCGAAACCCTTCCGTCCGCGCCGGCGTGAGTTTCGACGACCTTAGCGATGTCCCTTAGGGATGTCCTCCTGCACCCGTTGCCACTTCGACCGTCCTTGTTGGCCCAAAACGTACTCCCGAGACCTCCACCGGCACCAACAAGTCGCCATCGCCGCGAGCACGTCAAACACTGCGTAAACAAATTGAAAGCAGCACAGCTATCTAAAAGGTGATAAGAAACTTCACGAAAGATTCAGCAGAACGACGAATGGTTGAGACACCTCACCCATTTATGGGCCCAATTTGAAAAAAATGATGCCAAGCTCCACGAGCTAGCACTAAGCTCTGATGATGAACTTTTTTCAAAAGCCAAGGCACTGAAAGATCTGGTAAATAAATATAAAGCTATATTTTCGGACGGAATACCATCAGGACCAGGCCCATCACTGCGTCCCCGAAAAACTGGTGAAAACCTTGAGCCCAAAGCACAGTCTAAGACTAGCGAACAAGATCTTACAGAGTACCCAAAGATCACTTCACTGAAACGAAGGCAAGAAGGACGGCTCGATGATCTCGAGGACTTTCTATGTAATCGAATTGAAGCAAAGGAAGTACCGTCTTACACCAGGCAACATATGGCAAGGTTATGGAAAGAGATTGTGGACGGCCATCATGACCTTCTTGATTTTGACCCAAAAATTACTACAGATGGACATACTAGCGATCTATGGAATCGATCGTGCGAGCTTAATATTTTGCCTTTTTTAGCGAGGAACCACAAGAAGGACAGGAAACCACACACAGGCCACCTCAACGTTTGTGGCTCCGCCGGTCGAAATTCCAAGATTTGAAGGAGATTACCGGCATTGGCTACGATTCTACGAAATGTTCATGGAGTTCATCTACAATCAAGACTATAGCAATGCAGTAAAACACCGGCATTTGGAGAATCATGTTACAGGTGAAGCAAAAAATCTAATCTCAACAGCAGGAGGTTACAACAGTTGCAACAGTTACAAGGATGCCTGGCAACGGCTAACGAATCTATAACAAAATGAACGGCTGTTGATCAAGTCCGCGATCCAAGAGCTTGTTGTATACCTCAAAACAAATGGATCAGCGGAGCAGCTGCGCAGCCTTGATACCGTGCTCCGAACGGTCGCCACTCTCAACGCTCTCAAACAGACAGACAATCAACAGACAACTGGGATCCAATCTTGATACACATCATTGAAAAAAGATTGGACCCATACACGCTGTCATCTCTAGAACAAGCCATCACAGATCCAACCACTCGACAATCTCTAAAACAGATGTTAGAACACCTTGAGCGTCAGGCAACCAGTCAAGTAACAATGCGCAAAAATACGCCTACCATTCCACTTCAAGCCAGCTCATTACGAGTGGTGGGCATAGCCACAGACCTTCTTACAAATAAAGCTTCTGTTCGGTTACCAACCGCCCAAGTGACAATACGTGGAGCAACCGGACCCCCTCTGCAATGCCGCACACTCATAGATTCTGGATCACAGGTAAGCTTAATCTCTAGAAGAATGGGTGATACTCTGGGACTCCAATTGGAACCATCAACCCTAAAAATCGTTGGATTGGGAGGGACAACTGTAAGATCACGGAAAAAGGCGGTGGTGACCCTATCATCATTATCCACTGAAATCCAAAAACATATCAACGTATTCATACCATCGGAAAAATGGCGAATCAACCATCCCACCCAATTCAGGCGCTACTGAATTTACGCAGCCCCAGAAGATTGACCTATTGTTGGGCGCTGAAAATGTCTACCACCTTTTGAAGCCAGAACAGGTACATTTGGGAGAAGGACAGACACTACTCAAAAATACCGTGCTGGGATGGATTGTGATAGGGCCAGTGCGACCGGAATGAGTTCATGATTCCAAATCAGATCAAGTCGTCCTTTATTACGCCGTGATCGGTGAAATCTACGCATCCGAGCGAAGTTCTAGTGCATGCATCGTCAAGAAGCAGATGGTAAAACCTGGAAGATTACAGAATTCACCGCCCATGGCGGATCCACAAAGAGAGCCGCAGACGGACCCTGAACCACAGTTCCTAGTTTGTCAACTCACGACTGAAGAGCACACAGTGCAAGGGCCAGTAAACAAAAGAATTCAAGGAGTTGAAGTCACCACCATGGGTCACAGGCGTCTCTAAAAATGATGAAGAAGCAAGGCCAAGAAAAAACCGAGAGTCCTGTAGGCGCACTGAACAACCAGAAAAAAGTCTAGTCCTTCGTGGGATGCCCAAGGAAAATGGTTAAGAGGGCGCGCAACAATACGAAGGAGACTGAAAATCTTGAAAAATCTCAGGAAACTATACAGCCCCAAACAGCACTGTATAAAGAGAAAGCATTACATTAGTAAGAGGCCTGAAAGGTAGTCATTTCCAACTTTTGGCTATGAGCAAGCCTCACGTCTTAGGCCATGCATTACATCTTTGGAAGTTAATAGAAAATCAGAACGCTAGGAATGGCAAAACCTCAAGAACCATATACTCTGGAAGAAATAACCTAGTACCCACTAGTGGGTATCCACTTCAAGCACCACTTCGAACGACCAACCAAAATTTTCAACCAAATCTATACTAAGTATTATCCAAGCCAAGTTCAGAAACCCGAAATCCCACCAAGAAACAACACTAACCAGATCCAACCCACCCAACCAAACTCAAACAAATCAATCCCACCTCCCAGACCACATTCACGCCACATTAACTATATGACTAGACCCCATGATAAAAATTTCGTAGAGAATCTACCACTGAGCAACACAAACGTTCAAAATACTAGAGGTAAAGATGCAACGCCAATTTATAGAGAATATACAACTAGAGGTAAATGAGAAACAAAAACTTTTTCAGTCAGCGGAAGAAAATGGAATAAATTAGCTGGACGAAGAAGCTCCATGGCAAGCGGATCCGAGCAACAGGAATCCATTGATATGTCAGAACTATATTTTATAAAATAAACTGTTCCTCCTTACCCTATTTTAAGGTAACTATGGGGATCGGCAAAACTCTGAAATTTTTAATCGACACGGGCTCAAATCAAAATTACATTCAAGCGAAACCCAAAACCCAATAGTAACAACTTTACAGAAAACTCAATAGGAGGAACTCATGAAATAACACAACATCGATAGTTAAACTTCCCAAGATATTAGACATCCCATTAAAATTATTTCTATTAGATACACTGAAAACCCTTAATGGAATTCTAGGTAACCACACTATGAAGAAACTAGGAGCAATAATAATTGTTAAAAATGATATTCTGTTGTTGGAAAAGAATAAGAACATTAAAATTCACCAACTTGCGACACAAGCCGTTATCAAGATCGGCCCAACAGACGAGCATATGACAGAAACAAAAAAAAATAATAAAAAAATAAAAACCTTTTCGCTGATCCCAAAACTAAACTAACTTACACTACCAGAATTGTAGGAGAAATTAGAACTTCTTTCGATACCGCTATCTACGGAAAACACTACCCATATCCGGCATCGCTTAGACAAGACGAGAACAACAATGTCAAGAAATGCTACAGGATGACATTATTAGACCCTCACCCTAATGAAAAAAAAAATACATTCAATGGGGTCATCTTTTTAAGTCCAGTATTGAGAAAACTTTGTTGAGCTTCCTATAATCAATAAATATAATTAATATAATCAATAACTATTAGAGGAAGCTCAACAAATTACCTAACAATATCCGATCGATACCACATTCCCGAAATAATAAGATAAGGATAAGATAATAAGGAGAAATAATCGCACAACTTTTAAACATAAACTTTAAGTAACTTGGTCGAGCTTGCTATAATTAATAACTATTATTGTTGGCAATAATTTGAATCCGATCGACTGACCTAGTACTGAGTGCAGACGGCACTAACCTTTACGGAAGCACGTCGATAACATTGACCTACTAACCCTAGACCTTGGCATACTTTGTTCAATAATACCTTAGATATAGATATACTTAGCATCATATATAAGAGCGGTTATTTTGAAATATAGATAGTTGCGAATACACAGTCAATCGTTTCGTTACTCAGTGTTAACTATAGAACTTAGACGTAATCGCCTTCGAATGTGCTCCCGTGGTACGGACCGTCGTAGGACCCTTGATACGTCACTCGCCGCCCTGCGTACGAACAATTATCAACATAATCAATAACTATTATAGGAAGTTTAAGAAAGTTTCTTAACAATATCCCATCGATACCCCATTCCCGAAATAGGCGAAATAATCTCACAACTATAAAACAATAGATTCCTCTCAGTACTTGACTTAAAAAGGGAATTTACTAGATTACCCTTCGGATTCAAAAATTCACCAGCCATATTCCAAAGAGCTTTAGATGACATTTTACGGGAACACATGAGGAAAATCTGTTATGTGTACATTAACGACATCATCGTCTTCAGCAAAACAAAAATCGATCATGCTGAAAACTTAAACAATGTGTTTCTTACGCTACAAAATGCCAATATTAGGATACAAAACGACAAATGCCACTTTTTTAAATAAGAACTCGATTCTCTGGGATATACGATTTTAGAAGAGACCAAATTCGGAAAAATTTAGGCAATTAAAATCTTCCCAAACCCAAAAACAATAAAGCAACTTCGATAAATTATAGGAATGACAAGCTATTATAGGAGATTTTTTAAGGATTACGCAAAGATAGCAAATCCTCTTACTGTCCAACAGGATACAAGTCAAACAGGATAGCCATCAACCTAGACAAAGAAGCAGCGGATGCATTCGAAAAACTTAAAAACACACTTATCTTTAGAGATGTAAAATCAGCGTACCCAAACTTCACGAAAGAATTCCAACTTACCACAGACAAACACAGCATCAAATTTTGCATTGGAGCCGTCTTAAAACAGAACAATCGAGCAATAACATTTATATCTCGTACCATCTTGAAAACGAAAGAAAAGTACGCAAGGAACGAAAGGGAAATGTTAGCAATCGTATGGGCTCTCCAAAGCTTAAGATACGGATATTCTTCACTCTTTTAAAGCGACCAGAGGTTTTTTTGTTGTTCGCACTGCGTTTTTATTTAATCTTATATCTATTAACGTCAAACAACCCGGTGTTTATTTGAATTTATGTATATTCATAAACTCCACTTTTCACTCCACTTTTTAAATATCCGTATCGCCTCGTGTGTGCAGTGGTGACAAGTGATTTTTATTAAATTTCTTCCAAAAATAGCTCTGCTCTGCTTTTTCATCTTTTACGGTGATGCTTCTTATGTCGCTCAGTAGAGATTCTTATCTCTATTCTTAACCCGCAAGAACCACACTTTTTTTTTTTTTTTTTTTTAGACTTTGGTTGTTTATTTTGAATCTTCTCTTACGAGACTAACAAAATGTGTTAAAATCTTAAAGTACTACATTATTCTAACAGTTTATTAAACTGTGTTTGTGTTAGGCTGTCCTAATAATTGTCGCTGGATGGGACGGTCGTTACGACGAAGGCGGGAACGGCTACACACCAACGTTAATGCTCTAGCGAGGTGGTTTGGATGGGTTAACAGCTTTGTGTAGTAATTTTCCATGTGTTGTGCTATTACATCTCGGACGGGGAGAATATTCAAGTCTCTATGAATGTTTTCCTCCGAACGTACCACCGTGCCCCGGTGATAGTTCTCAAGATCTTTGTTTGGGCTCTCTGCACGATTTCTACGTTGCTGTTGCTGGCGCTCCCCCACAACTGGGAGCCATAAGTCCAGATTGGTTTCAAAACGGAGTTATAGAGAAGAACCTTATACTCCAGACTGAGGGGGAGCGGAAGTTTATAAGCCAATGCAGACTGTTTGCCTTCAGCTTTAGGTGAGTTCGTTTGGCTTCAATGTCCGTGCGCCAGGTAAGCCGTCTATCGAGATGTACGCCAAGATATGTTACTTCATCTGACTGAGGAAGCACGGTGTTGTTTAGTGTAACGTTTGGGCAATTACGTCTGTTTAAGGTAAAGGTTACATGTTTACATTTTTGTTCATTTACTTTTATACGCCAGTCTGAGAGCCATTTCTCTACTGCATCTAGGTGGGTCGCAAGTTGCGCTGAAGCTTGTTGTGGACATTTAGATCGGCTGAGGATCGCGGTGTCGTCAGCAAACGTAGACATAGTTAGTTGCCTACTCGTAGGGATATCGGAAGTGTAGAGTAGGTATAAAGTTGGCCCGAGAACGCTGCCTTGTGGAACTCCAGCATCGATGTTATGTTCAGCTGACATGGAAGTATTGCATCTCACAACAAATGTCCTGTTGTAGAGATAAGACATTAAGAGTTTATGCGTGTTGTTAGGGAGCATTATTTTGATTTTATGCATTAGGCCATCAAGCCATACTCTGTCGAATGCTTGAGAGACGTCCAAGAATACCGCAGTGCAGTATTCCCTATTTTCAAATGCACTTCGAATTTCCGATGTTATGCGGTTCACCTGCTCGATAGTTCCATGTATGATACGGGTTAAAAGGCATTTTTCAAATAGTTTTGATAGACACGAAAGTAAACTTATTGGTCTGTATGAAGAGGTGAGCGTGTGGTCTTTACCAGGTTTTGGTATCATAATGATGATTGACTTTTTCCACCTCTTTGGGAAGTAACCCAGTCTTGTCATTGCGTTGAACAACTGGCATATGGTACCAACAGCGCATAATGGAAGTTCAATAAGCATTTTTGGAGTGATTAGATCGCAGCCTGGAGATTTTCTTGGTTGTAACTGCTCTTTTATAATTTTTATGACTTCGCATGGTCGATATACGATTGGTTCGACAATAGGAAGGTCGTTCTCTGTTGGTGATCTTATATTACACTCGTTTGTTGCTGGATTAGGCTGGAACACGTTTTCAAGGTGGGCAGCGAATGTGTTGGCTCTGTCTTTGTCGCTTCGGGCCCAGCAACCTGCGGGTGTCTTTATTGGCGTAACTGTTATTGTTGGAGGGCTCAGTGTTGAGTGTGCTTTCCATAGTGGGAATTTTGAGCTGGATGGTGATAGTTGCTCTATATAGCGCTGTTGGGATCTGTCTTCTTCTTGTCGTAGTGCCTTGGTGAGTCGACGTGAAGCTTCTTTTAACTGTTGCTTTGCAGCTGGCGATCGAAGTAATTGCCATTCGCGCCGGGAACGACGCTTTGCCAGAACTAGCTGCTCTATTTCTGCATTCGTGTGCTTGGTGTTATTTGTTTTATTTTCCCTTCGTGGTGTTGCGATACGAGCCGCTGAAGCCAAGACTGACTCTAGCATGCTTACTGTTCTGTTGATGTCATCTTTTCCGGTTAGCTGTGGTGTAAGTTCGATGTGCGAACTTACGTATTTTTTGAATTTGAGCCAGTTTGTGCTGTTAGAGGTCAACATAACGGGGTTGACATTACTAACTGGCTGTTGGCTTAGACTGAAGAGTACTGGCGAGTGGTCTGATGATAGATCCGAGAGAGAACTGGCGCTGATCAGATTTCGAGGGATGTTTTTGTATTGCGAAGTCAATCAGGTCGGGCAGTTTTCTGGGGTTACTAGGCCAGTGTGTAGGTGAACCCGGGGAAACGCAGTCAAGTTTATTGCTCGGTTTTATGATTGCGTAGTACAATTGCCTACCTTTCGGCGTCACGAGGCGAGATCCCCAGTGCGTATGCTTGGCGTTATAGTCTCCTGCTGCTATAAAGTATTTGCCTAGCGAGTTGAAGTAGTCGATAAATTGGGCTTCGGATATCTTGAATCGGGGAGGACAGTATACCGCTGCTAGAGCTGATTGTGGCAACCCAACTGTATGTTGATAGATGTGGCTTGCAGGTAACTAGTAGCAAACGTGTTGTGGAAGTGGTGCTTGATGCGGTTTTTAATCAGGATTCCGGTGCCTCCATGGGCCTTTCCATCGGGATGATTAGTATTGTAAAACGTATACCCTCGGATTTGGAGTTGTATTTGTTGGTAAGGTGGGTTTCGGCAAGTAACATTACGTCGATTTCATTGTCATTCATAAATTGTGATAGCTCAAGTTTGTGACGTGAAACGCCGTTGGCATTCCACAGTACAATGCGCAAGGGAGCCATTAATTATTTTGATAAGGTGTTTTGGAGCAACTGAATCAAAATGTTTTGATTTGTCAACATACTTTGCATGGTCGTTCGCATAAAAGAAATGAATTCATCCATACTTTTTTGCAATGTGAGTATCATTGTTTCCATTTTATTTTCTGTGTGCTCTGCAGGTTGGTAAGAGACTGTAGGTGGGGGTTGGGCGTTGTAGGCAGGGCCGATGTCCCGATTTTATAACGCGGAGGGAGGGGGGTGGTGAGGTTTTGTTTTTTTTTTTTTTTTTTTTTTTTTTTTTTTTTTTTTTTTTTTTTTTTTGTTTTTTTTTGTTTTAAGAACCACACTAACCAACACTTTTTTTTTATATGTTATATGTTATTTTTTGAATCTTCTCTTTGCGAGACTAACAAGAGGTGTATCAAATCTTATATTTTAAACTTAACTAACAGTCATATTGACTGATACAGAGTAAAACGGCCCTAAAAATCGATTGCTGGGTTGGGAGGTCGTGGCGTCGCAGGCGGGATCCGTTAGAAACCCGAGTCAATCCCCGAGCCAGAAAATTTGGGTGCGAAGACAGTTTGAAAAACTCTTTTTGCTTCTAGATTTCGACTTTCACTGCGAGGATGACCAGATCCCGGTGGATGTTTTCGTTGCGAATATAGCAAGGTGCACCAGTGATAGTTCCAAAAATTTTTGATTGCGCTGTATGATGTGTATGTTGCTGCTGCTCGCGTTCCCCCACAGCTGGGAGCCATACGTACACATTGGCTTTAGGACTGAATTGTAGAGTAGTAACTTGTAGTCCAGGCACAGTGGCAATTGTGAGTTTATGATCCAGTGGAGGCTGCTGGCTTTCAGTTTTTAGGTTAGTCGTCTATCAAGGTGGACGCCAAGATGCGATACTTCGTTAGCTTGATGGATCTGCATACCGTTTAGTGAAAGCGGAGGGCATGTTCATCTGGAGCATGGCATCTGGAGCGACTAAGGATAGCGGAATCGTCGGCGAACTTTGACTTTGTTAGTTGTGCGTTCGTGGGAATATACGCAGTATACAAAACATATCGACCCGAGTGCGCTTCCTTGTGGAACTCCAGCTTCGATAATATAGTCGCCCGAAGTAGTTGCGTTGCATCTCACTGAGAATACCCTATATGTAGAGCTATAGAGGTATGATTCCAGTGGTTTGTGGGTGTATGTTCGCAAATACTTTTTAATTTTTTTCATAAGTCTATTAAGCCAAACTCGGTCGAAAGCTTGAGATACGTCGAGAAAAATAGCGCTACAGTATTCTCGCTGTTCGAAGGCTGAGCGAATTTCGGATGTTAATCTGTTTACTTGCTCGGTAGATCCGTGGTTTCTTCGGAAGCCAAATTTGTGTGCCGAGATAATATTGCAAGCTCCCAGATGTATTATTATGCGAGTTAGCAAGCATTTTTCAAACAATTTATACAAACAAGATAGAAGTTTTTTTTACCAGGCGTCGGTATTATTATAATGATGGATTTCTTCCACTTTTTTGGGAAATAGTCAAGATTAATGGTCCCATTAAATAGTTTGCAGACGACCACTAGAGCGCATTTTGGAAGTTCGATCAACATCTTTGTTGTCAGTAGGTCACCACCGGGAGCATTTTTTTGGTTTTAGCCCTCTTAGGACCTTTTCGATTTCGTTTGGGCGGAATGAAGGTGTAGTTGGCTAAGGGGTAACCTCTGGCTGCATTACTGGCAGGAAGAATGAATTTGAGGCAGGGTTTGGCTGGAAGACATTGGCTAGGGATGTGTAGCGAATGTTTCAGCGCGGTCTTTGTCGATGCGAGCCCAGCATCCCGAAGAGTTTCTTATCGGGGTGGTCGTTACAATTGGGGCGCTAAGATTTGGGTCGGCCCTGCACAAGGGACACTTTGTGCTTGTTGGCGAAAGATTCTGGATGTACCTCAGCTGTGCATTTTCTTCCTGTTGGTGAAGAGCCTGTTCGAGTGATCGGATTGCTTCCTTAAGGCGTTGCTTTGAAGCTGGTGATCTGCTGTTTTTCCAATCACGACTCTTTTCTCACAAGAGCTGTTTGATTTGATGATTGGTTTTGTAGAATTTGTAGAGTAGAGATTTTAGCTGCCGCAATGAGTACTTCTTCCAATGCGCTCGTAGTGTAGTCGATGTCAGATTCCGTGCTGAGCTCCGGGGTGATATATATGTTGGCATTCACATACTTTTTAATAAATAAATGTACGTAATTTTGTTAAATGTACGTTAATGTAAATGTACGTAAAATTTACGTATCAAAAATTTTCAAGACGATTTTTTCCGCCAGCTATTGTCCAGAGACCATTTTTGTCCAAGAACATCATCCAAGGTGAAGAAAAACTTTATCAAGTGTGTGGGAGTGAAACTCCCACATGTAAAAGCCACTAATCAACCTTCCATCTCATCTTCCTCAGCTTCAAAAAACTAATATCTTTACTTACCCTTACCTATCAGAATACTAGAGGGTTACTTAGTAAACTTCCCAAACTGTAACCTGATATTTCTTCCTTTGCATCTCACATTATAGCCTTAACAGAAACTTGGTTAAAGCCAGAGATCTTAAGCTCCAAAGTTTTTCCATGTAAGTACACCACTTAGACGTGATAGAACACTGCGAAGGGGAGGAGAAAGGCCAATTGTTATAGGCTCCAAATTCGCTTCTGAAGAGGTAAAATCACAAGAGTGTGGTGACATAGAATTTCTTTGTATTATATTCTTCTTGTCCGGGCAATATTTATATGTTGCCTGTTCTTACATACCACCTTCGTCCGAACCCCCCACATACTGGCAACATTTGTCCGCTATTCGGTTCGTTTCGGACGGGCATGTTCTGCGGGCATGTTCGACATGTCACTCGGTCAGAACCATGTTAGAAATTCTTTAGGTCGGCTGCTGGACTTGTGTTTGGTTTCTGATCCTGATGGAATTACTCTTTTCAGAACTTTGCACCTTTCTCACCAATAGTTTAATTGACTTTAAGTCTACACTTAAATCTCATAAAGTTCAAATCTCATAAAAATATCTGCCCGCTTCTACTAATCTAAATGGTATACAAAGCACCTATTAAATTTAAAGAACTTAATGAATAGACTTTTAAATAAACACAAATTATCTGGCTATACAGTTAGTTGTTCAAGATACTTAGTAGCTCGGACCAATTTCACCGTGCATAACGCAGAATGTTAAAGGAGTTATATTTGTCGCTGTCGGATTCCGTTTACTGAGAATCCGATGCAGTTTTATAACTTTGTCAACAATAAGCGCAAACATGTATCTGTTCCTACTCTGCTTACGTTTGAGAACTCTTATGCGAGCACTGATCAGACAATTATTGATCTCTTTGCACAGATTTTTCAAACAACAGTTTCACCAGTCAAGCTCAGCCTTACACTTATAATATCCAATCATATCGCCTTATATTTCTCCCATCTTTTGATCAAAGTGCTGTGTTATCGGATATTCTTAAGGTCAAGCCCGTGTGGAGTACAAGGCTGTGTTCTGAAGAACTGCCCCGAGGCACTGTGCAAACCGCTCCTTAAACTCTTTAATCTATCGCTGGAGACTTCGATATTTCCCCTTATGTGGATGATTTTACATTATTCTTCTGTATAAAAAAGGGAAAACTCCGCCAATTATAGAGGCATTTCTAAATTTTCGAATTGGGCCATTCTAAAGCTTTTTAAAAAACTTTTCACCCCAAATTTGCAACACCTCAATCAATAATATCTCCGTGCCAGCATGGCACCATGAGGCACCGTTACTACCAACTTATTGGAGCTAACGTCTTTTGTCACGGATGGGTTCGGAATGTACAGACAGATAGACTTCAGTAAAACATTTCACTCTGTTAACCATTCGCTTCTAATAAGTAAGCTCAGTCTTTTGGGCTTCACAAATAATCTCCTTATCTGGATTTCAAAATATCTGGATTTCTAGACCTTAATCCGATTTGGATAAATTTCAAAATTTGTGTTTAGCAAATAACTTAAAGCTTAATGGATCGAAATGTAAACTCATGTCATTGTATCGATCTAGTCCTCACCAGGCTATGTACTTTCTCTATGGGAACGCCTTAGAACGTTTAACTCAGGTTAATAATCTGGGTGTCGTATAAGATTTGAAACTTAAATTTACCGACCATATATCCACCATGGTTTATAAAACTATGACAGTGCTTGGTTTTATTGAAAGATAGTAAAAAGAATTTAATATGTACGGTTCCATAACAAAAACGTTATATACATCATTGGTCCGTCCGAATCTTAAGTATGGATCGTGTGTCTGGTGTCCCCTATACGGAGTACACCGAGATCACATAGAATCTGTGTAAAAAAAATTCTTGACTTTCGCTCTTAGGACACTAAATTGGGATGCAAATCGTTACCTCCCGTCTTATCACAGTAGACTGTTATTAATCAACCTAGCTTAATAAACAAACCGTAGAACGATTATGGTTATTTATGCTAATATAGAAAGCCAGCATTTACTAACACGCTTAAATTTTAACATTCCTAGTAGAAGGACTAGAAACCTTCGTCCTCCACTCCTTAGCCATTGTAGTTCGACATATGCCCAACACGATCCGTTCAGGATATTATGTTCGCACTACAATAGTCTCTACCACATCTTGTCACTTTGCCCTACTAACAATTTTAAATCTGTTATACTAAACGTTTTATCTGTGCAACACTCTTCCTCGTAATATTTCGGATCTATCCCCGCGATTCAAGCCGTACGTTATGCGGCAGCGTCCCTCGGTCGCTTTGACTGGAGATGGGCTGTACGTATACAGTGGGAACCACGCGATATTCAAAAGTGACAATTTATACAGACCACCATACCATGACTTTTTCAAATAGTGCAAATAGTCACAATGCCAAGCTCAATCGCTGGAGAGATATTAGCGGCGAATGTAGCCCCGAGATTAGATATATGCCCGGTGTAGCTAATGTTGTAGCAGACTATCCCTATCCAGAGCCCAACCAGAAATTAATTCAATCCATTCAGACTCTAGAATCCACAGCGACGAAAGTTATATTAATATTAATATATTCTCAGAAGATCTCAGAATTATCAATGGTATTTACACTGTAGAAGAAATATTGGGAAAAATTCAAATTATTTATCCTACACATTTTAAGTCTTACAAGGTTAGGTTTACTAGTAATCAAGTTGGCGATGTACCCTTAGAAACAACTTATAATCAGATAATTACATTAGAACATAAAAGGGCACACAGACGCTCTGTGCCGCTCTCGGAAACAATATTCTTAAAAGATTCTTAAAAGATATTTATTCCTACAAGCTCAATGGAAAATTTATGCTATAGTCCAATTCTGGTAAACATGTAGTGAATCCAAATACGTTAGACACCCAACGAAGGGGATAATCCAACCAACTCATGTCACTAAGTACCCAAGAGAAATTTTCCACATACACATTTATATTACGGAAAAAAATAATATTCGAACTGGTCTCGACAAGTTCTCTAAATATGCCCAAATAAAGATATTAAATTCAAGGTCCTCCGAGAACATTAAAACTCCTTTGAGAGAAATGATGATAGCTTTTGGCATTTAGTAGTAATGAATAACGAACGCGCCTTAAACTCTGTTGCGATTCGATTCCTTTTAGAACATCAGCTTAAAATATCAGTCCATACAAAATTAGCATAGGCTTCCATCAAACAAAAGTAGCGGCCCGTCAATATAAGCAACAAACAAGAAGAAGAAATAAGAACTTGGGCGCAGAAGCTCTTCCAAAGCTTCCAAAAGCGCATTCGCTACAAATAACATCAAAGTGAATGCAAAACTGGGAGAAAGACAGACAATAATAAATACCGCTGCAGCTAAAACAAAATATCAATATTGTAATCGGTTTTGCTAGTGGTTGCTTAGTCCAACATTATACATTCAGTACTAAATGAAAAATCAACAAATCAAAATATAAAAACAGCGGACCTAAGTCGGGGAAAAAATAACACAAATACAAGTAGCCGACTAAGAATATCATAACCAGGATAAAGTACAGTCAAAACAATACGAGACAGGAGATACAATTCACATAAAACTCGACAAAAGACTAAGTACCAGTATAGAAGTACGGTATAGAATATAAAGAAAAGAAACACTAAAGGAAAATAATAACACTTCAATTAAAACCTAATCCAGGAAAGTAATACACAAGAATAACATTAGAAACCAACTTGCCGACTTGACTCTACAGTCCTCGACTATTCCAGCGCACAAGGGACTTTACTTGAAACTGGACGAGCGGCCAAACAAGAGGGAACAATAAAAATCATAAATACTTTTGACATAAAAGAATAAGACAACACATTTGACCAACAAAAAAAGGATTAAATAACCTCATCCCATCACATCATCTATAACCCTACCTGTCTTACAAATTAAATCAAATAAAACAAAATCTCAAACTTAGCAATACAAGCAATACACAAAAAAGAGCAGTAGAAATCCTATGAACGGCATGGAATTGGTTGGCAGGAACACTGGACCACCATGACCACGAAAAAAAAATAAACAGATAATAAGAAAATAATAATAAAAAAGTTATAATAAATAAACTTTTATGCGAGAAAATTAATCAAATACCTTACGTAACGAAAGCCATTCTAAAAAAAAACAACAAAAAGGAAAATATTCTCAGATATAAAAACTCAAATGGTAAAAGAAGAAATTTTGAGTAAACTACAGGCAATAACATAGACCAAAACAAATATTTGAAACTCTTTTATATTCTCAACAATTCAAACCAATATTCTAGAATAAATTTTTAATAAAGAAACTAATCTGTTCTTTAATATAGCAGAACTACTAGAATTATTAAATGTCGAACTTGTACTAAATAATAAGCCCTTCTGTATATCATAATTATCCCTATAAAATGTAATGAAACCTGTAGAACACTATTAGTCAAAGCAGTAAAAAAGGCTCAAGTAATAAATAACATAAAATATGAGAACTTGTTAGAATGTAACAAGGAACTATTTGCGATTTCGAAACCATGTGAATTGCATAATGATAAAACAATTTGCGTTAGGGAAAAACTGTTATATTTAAGCAACGACACTTGCTTGAGCGCACTTGCTATTAAACTTACAACCACCGGAATGCAAGATAATCAACAGTCAACACATGCCTAATTTTGAGACATTACTACCGGGTACACTGATGCTGAACGACTTTAATGGAATGGTGTCTTTGGACGGGAAGAACCTTCATCTTTAATGATCCTTCATCATCTAGTACAGAAACTCCACATTGGCACAAACACCTATAGATCACTGCGATGGACCCCGAACCTCCGCTTTTCCAGCTCTCAGCGGTAAAGCCTAAAATTCACAAAGTCCTCTCCATTCAATTAATCAAGGAATTAAACTTAATTAACACCAAGATCCTGAAAAAAATTAAAGAAGAGCAGATAATCGAGGCTTCTGTAAATTATACCTAAGCCACTATTCTGTTCATAATGATCATAATTCAAAAATCATCAAAAGCACCGGCGGATCCATCCCCACCTAACCCTATGTTGCGAACGAGGACGCCCGCCTTAAGGGAGGAAAAGTTAACACTTAAAATGTCAAATACTAAATAATACTGAATTAGCAACCACATTGGGTTCACTGAATATGATGCCTTGGCAAGTAGGGTCACACGGATCAAAAGACACGTGCGCTGAGTAAGCATTGATTATGCTTGAAATCGTGAGAAAGCCAAAAGAAAGAAAACACCCAAATATTTGGCAAGCTCACTGACCCTAATGGCAAGTGCATTCACCAACAACACAATGAACCAATTAGGAGCGAAGACATGGACTTCAGTTGCAGCAACAACATCTAAAATTCCTTAAATATTCCTTAATATTCCTTAAATTCCAACAACTTTCTAAATTCCTTTAAGTAAAAATAAAGTTCACAAGATCTATAAGGATGCTTCAGCTCAATACCTACTATATCTTAGAATCGGCCTTAAGCTGCATAAGTGAAATGGATCGGTCCAATGCATGAACTGGGACAATTACGAATACAAATTTCCCTCTCTGAGAGCAGAGAACAAGAAAAATACAAAAAAGAAAAATACACCTCCTTCTTTAAGCCAGTATCTTTTACTTTGGTCAGGCTTCTACACCCAGCATATTGAAATTAAAATACACTTTGTCTTATAAACTGAAGATATGAAAAAGCTGGAAGCATTACAAAAGCGTTAAATTTCGTTAAAAAATAATTCAATGCCATGCCTTTTCAACAGTAGCTTGAATAATTTTTTAGTTAAGCTCATCAGAGCTGATACAGGGGCCTAGCCATGCTGTATCTCGCGCGGTTCCCACTGCATACGTACAGCCCACCTCCCGTCCAAACGACCGATAGACGCTGCCGCACAACGTACGGCTCAAATCGTTGGGATAGATCCGAGAAAGTAAAAAAGAAGAATAGGAGTATGAAATCACGAGGAAGACTGTTGCAGGGATAAGGCGTTTAGTATAAAGAAGTTAAGATTGTTAGTAGAGCAAATTGATAAAGTGTGGTAGAGACCATAGTAGTCCGATCAGAATACCCTTAACGGATCGGGTTGGGCATATGTCGAACTAAAATGGCCAAGGAGTGGAGGACGAAAGTTTCTAGTCCTTCTACTAGGAACGTTAAAATTTAAGCGTGTTTATAAATGCTGGCTTTGTAGCATTTTGTAGACTATTGTAGACTAACAATACCATTAATAAGATTAAATAGAAACATGACACCCAGCATTGTTCTACGGTTTGTTAATGATGGTAAATTGATTAATAAAAGTCTACTATAATAGGAGGGAAGTTGAAGACTTGCATCCCAATTAAGTCCCCAAAGTGCAAAAATTAGGAAGTTTTTTTGTACAGATTCTATGTGATCTCGGTGTACTCCGTATTAGGGACACCAGACACACGATCCATACTCAAGAATCGGACGGACCAATGATGTACGTAACGTTTTTGTTATGGACCCGTACATATTAAATTCTTTTTACTATCTTTTTATAAAACCAAGCCCACCCATAGATTTATTAACCATAGTGGATATATGGTCGGTAATTGTAAGTTTCAAATCTAATACGACACCCAGATTATTAATCTTAGTTAAACGTTCTAAGACATTCCCATAAAGAAAGTACGTAGCCTGGTCAGGGCTAGATCGATAAATATCAATAAATATATTCAAATCGGATTGAAGTCTAGATTGGGCGCTAGTAAATCTATTCTGAAGACAAAGCTTAACATCATCAGCTTCATAAGTACTAGTGAGTCAGTTAAGGAAAGGAGTATGTCATTACTAAACAGAGTAAAAATTAAGGGTCCAAGATGGCTTCCTTGGTGCACCACCGATGTGACGCGGACTATACGCGAGGTAACATCTTTAAAGAACATCAGATAAGTAGCTCGAAATCCAGATAAGGAGATCAGTTGGGAATCCCAAAAGACTGAATTCACTTATAAGAAGCGAATGGTTAACAGAGTCAAATGCTTTACTGAAGTCAGTGTAAATGACGTCTGTCTGTAAGCCATTCCGGGACACATCCGTGACAAAAAATGTTAGCAATATGTTACTATATATGTTGTAAATATTACCAATAATGGTGGTAGTGGAGCGGCGCTTGATAAAGTCATGTTGGCACGGGGATATTATTGATCTACATAGATGTTGCAAATGTGGAGTGATAAGTTTTTCGAAATTCATAACGTTCTTTAAATTTAATTGTTTGTGACAATCTTCATAAATTCCAAAATTAACTTATTTAGTTTGGTAAAGTCAGCCTTACGGAAGAAACGAACTTTATGAGATTTAAGTTTAGTGTTTAAGTTAAGGTCAATTAAGCTCAATGTTTTCGATTAAAATTTCAAGAGTGGGATGATACGCATCCTCAGGGTTGGAAAGGGGCAAAGTTCTGGAAAGAGTAATTCCATCAGGATCAGAAACGAAACACAAGTCAAGCTGCCGACCTAAGGAATTTTTAACGTGGTTAATTTGCCCGAGGGACATGTACCCGCAGAGATACCACGAGTCAGCGAGACAATGATGGCGCTTGCAGGTGGCCGATCGAATGCACGGGAACGGTCGATGCAAATAGAGACATAACAACGGCGCCCAAAAGGTGTTAGAATCGAGTAACGTCAAGGGTGTTTCTTTAAATTAACTATTGCCAGCCAGATATTCCGACGGGTGTTTTACCCGACATTAATACACAAATGTTTAAGTTTTTCTAATTTCATTTTTTCTAACGGTGGAGTGATAGTGGAAAATTCACGGTATTAATTTGTACCTGTATACTTGTCCTAAGGATATACTTATGAAATAAAATATACAGAAAAGTTTAGAAATAGGCCGCAATCTTGAATTAAGTTATATTTCCAAAGGAAAAAGAATAAAAAGAAAAAATATAATGATTATTTTGAAAGCCAAAAAATAAAAATCAATTTATAATCATAATTTTGTTATTTTTTAAATAAGAATCTTAACATTGATTATTATTCAAGATCCCTGAAAAACTTGGTGTACTGCGAAAACTGTAGGAAAAGGAACCTATGATATAGACTTTGGTTGAGGAGAGGGAAAAGGTTATGCAAGTTAATAAAAATTTGACGAGTTAAAACAAAAAATAAGCTTACTTATTTGAAAAATCTTTTAAAGTGTGTTTTCAGAACTCAAGGGTGCAGACGACGGCAATGGACTCCAAGCAGTGAAGAAATATTATGTACAACTAACCGCAGACCATGCTACGCTAAGATGTATTTCATGGACGGAAAATACTATTCGATTGAATTTTATCCAAGTTCTACGGCAAGGGCTGTAACAGAAATAATAAAAAAAAAGATTGGCCTACAAGAAAATTCGAAAGGTTATACAATTTATGAAGTAATTGGAAGTACTGAAAGAAGTCTTTTACCAGAAGAAAAAGTCTGTGATGTAATGGCAAAATGGGAGAAATATCGAACTTCTACCCAACAAGGAGCACAGTATCAGGTAAAAATTATAAATTTGTTAAGTTTCGAATACTTTCACGTAATTCGTAATTCTTGGGAATCATTGGTCGCTATCACAAGAGGCTTATTTTATCTATACCAAAAGTTAAACACTGTCAAAGACGAAAGTTGTTCACTTCAATCTTTAAAAAGCTAACTTCGAGCGGAGCCGAAGTTGATATACCCCTGCAGTTGAGTGTCAGTCCGCTAGGTGGCGACATGCATCTTATATTATTAGATATATATCGGATCGTATATAGTCGATTCTTATGAAATTTGGCATGTCGAATTATTTTACCCAAAGTGGAACCCATACAAAGTCCTTTCTAACTTTAAAAACAACGAAGATATGACATTTCCGATCAATCAGTTATATGGCAACTATAGGACATAGTCGGCCGATCCTTATGAAATTTAGCAGGTTGAATTTTTTTACTCAAAGTGGAATCCATACAAAGTCCTATCCTTCTAACTTTAAAAACAGTTATATGGCAGCTATAAGATATAGTCGACCGATCCCGGCCAATCCGACTTATATACTGCCTGCAAAGAATAGAAGGGTGTGTGCAAAGTTTGAAGACGATATCTTTAAAACTGAGAGACTAATTTGCGTAGAAACAGACAGACGCACAGACGGACATGCTTATATCGACTCAGGAGGTGATCCTGATCAAGAATATATATACTTTATAAGTTCGGAGATGTCTCTTTCACTGCGTTGCACACTTTTGACAAAAATAATAATAGCCTCTGCAAGGGTATAAAAATGAAAAACTCTGCCATTGTAGGGTCAGATTTTCTCATATATCATTCCAAAAATCATAACATTGATCTGATTAATAAGCTAGGCACTTCTCTTTTTCCTCAGATTATAGAAGTTATTTTTGAAGTTTCAATGTTATGGAATGCAGTTGCATTGTGATTAATATAGTAATAAGATAAGATACTATAACTATTAGATAAGATAGTTCGGAAAATCTTGAATTTGTGGCTACTAACTTATCTACTGCATAAAGTGGGAGTTTCTTAATGATTTTATGGACTTTTCCATCTAACCAAAATGAATCGAATGCGTGCGAGACATCCAGGAATATGGCTGAGCAGTATTCTTGGATTTCGAACGTTGCATTGGTTTCTGGTGTATCCGATTTACTTGCTGTATGGTAAATTTAAAATTTCGATTTACTTGCTCTATGGGAAAGCAAAACTTGCCAAACAAAAATCCAAACAATTGGGTAATGCTATTCCCAGTAAAATGGGGCATTAGTTCAATCCAAACTATCGAGAAATTCAATTTCGTGCTATTCAAGATCAAATGAGATCATTCATGAGGCAGACTAAGGAATTTAAAGAGTTGATTAGTTTTTGCATAAATGACTAACTATTTTGCGCTTAATTCGCAGTTAAGTAGTCTAGCTACTAAATGAGTCTCCAAAGAGTAAGAAATCCTCTGTTAGCGAAGTGCTTGTGCCAAAGAATCTTTAGCCTGCCCAGCCGACAATAATGCAGCCACTCATATATTTGGTGACCGGAAGGGCTGTATCTGAGAAAAATTGAGAATGAGAAATTTTCCGATTTGTTCTCCGTGCAACACGTTGTAACGTCCTGGTTCTGATCGCACGATCGAATTCGAGCACGCACTGTCTATTGCCGGCCTAGCTCAGGGCCAGAGGGAGGGTTCTTGTGCTTCCCCAAATCAGGGTTACCAAATAAAAGAAGTCTTCGACAGTGCTAAATAAAGGGGGTGGCCAAAGTTGTGGGGGAGTAGGGAATGAGAATACCAGCTTGGAGAACTCAGGTGGTATAGATCTCCTCTTTACCCGCCCTTCCTTGTTGCACCATTATCATTGGGCAACCCATGTTGCATTAGCTTGTCTCTGGAAACCCCACTGAAATATTTAGACGCGATTCATTATATCTTCATTACTTCAATATATTCAACATGGGCATTTCAGCGTTTTGTTCATTATTCCTAATATAATAACATTCTAATCCTAACTCAATATTATTAGTTCAAAGCAAAAGCTATACAGCGATCAAATTAAGAAGTTACGTTATTTTGAATTTACAAAATTAAGAAATATAATTCACTTTACTTAAATGAAGCGACTTTACTCCATCCTGAATATTCATATACATATATCATGTTTATATTTCATTTTAAGACATATTTTCAAAGTGTTGCGGATATGCCGTACTTACAGCTCGTCCCTCGAGGTCAGCAGGCCTGTCGACTTCCGATGCAGCTATATATATATGTTCTAAATCAAAGTCTTACTACATAATAAGGTATATGTATATGTAAATATTAAGGGATGTGGTACATGATTAAATACGAAGGCAAAATTTCGGAAAACTTTAAAGTAATAGAAATTAACAATAATGATTCAAAATGCTATGCCATTTTACATTTTCTACCGTGGCAGAGCTAGTTTGGCAAACAAAACTGTGTGCTTTACAAGTTATTGATATTCGTTATAGATTCTTATCTATAACGGGGGAATAACGGATCTATGGCCGCAGCATGGTAGAGAGCAGATCTCTCGAGAGTTTTAACGTTTAGGTGGGAGGAAAAGGGGGGTTGATTCCAAGCCTCATGGAAACCTCGAGTTCCTTATGTAATATCAGGGACAAATCTATCCTCTGCATTATTTTCTTCTATCGGCTTCTGATTTTCTTCGCTAATATACGTTTATATTAGCTCGGCCAAATACCAGGCCACCATGGCTCTGTAAAATACACGGCTGTTAGAACCGTCACAAGAATTGCAATTTTTCTTTCTCACCTGATTTGGCCGAGCCAAATTGAATAATTTAAACTGCAAATCTTGATTGCACTTGAAACTCGCATATATTTTTGTCTAAGAGTCACAATAAATTCACTTGTGATTTTAAATAATTTTATTGGAGAGCACGTGTAATGACGTAATACCACGTGATTAGCGTAAAGTCTAGTAAAAATCTTTGGTCTTAATAAACCATCCGCGAAAGTCCAAGTGTGGTTCAAAAGTGAAGCGGGGCTTATCTTTGATACCTAACCCAAGCCTACTTGAATATGCATCTTCCAGGGAGCTTTAACGGGTTCAATTAATTGCATGGGAATGAAAGGGATGACAAGACTACATTTTTGGAGACCACTGGAATCTGGACAATGGGACGGACTGCAATTTTTTTTGTCTTAAA